>CM017559.1:26796433-27014622 GCA_007844125.1 Sinonovacula constricta | reverse complement strand
TACTCAACAAACTGCGTTTGTATCAGGCTTTATGTACAAGCGGCTTATTGTTTAAATTTCACACAAAACATTTAAACAATAATTGAATTCGCTTTGTTATCTACATGTTAATTACCTTTTATATTTCTAACATAAACAAGAACAACAGGATTTCATTTTTTTGTCCCTTTTAAGTTCCACGTTATTTTTCATACATATTACGAAGAATACTAGAAACGTCCGTGGTTTCTTTATTGTAATAGGGAAAACACAAATGCTTTCTGTTCTCGTGGGGGTGGTTTTGTGCAGTTTTTCGACATCGCTGGCATCAAGGTCATCAATAATTACGTCGTTAGCGCTCCTGCAGAGACCGAATAACTCGACAAACCTGTTCATCAAGGAGTGGAATAATTATTTGCATCACTAGCCAATGAGCTGTGTCAAATCAATCGTGGACCTTAATGTTGTTAAAAAGCACGAGCAGGAGTTGCACGCTAAATTGCATTTTAACTGCATAATTTCCTTGGAGGACTGCAAGTGCGAAGGTTATGATTACGTGCGCCCTCGTTAGAACGTGAGGATTTCCGGAAAGAAAATTGGTAACATTTACAGTATCATTTCAATCTTAAGAGTGTAAACAAAACCGTTGTTTGTTCATTACTTTATAGCGTAAGCACTTTAAGCAAACCGCCGTTATTTGGTAATTTGATTTCGGTTCAAGATTCTTGAACGTCTGATCGAATGTTAATTTGTTGGCGCACTGGCATGAAATAACCGGTCATGTTTTTAAGCAAGAACTTCTTGTGCTACTTTCTTGTGCGTTCAAGATTTATTAATTTATCAAACGCATGCAAAATGTTATCTGCATATCGTTGCCTCTGTTCCCAGTAAAAACCAACCTGCAACTCACTTAAGTTTTATTATTATTATTATTATTATTATTATTATTATTATCATTGTTGTTGTTGTTGTTGTTATTATTGTTATTATTATGGCACGATTCCTGTGTCCCAGGATCAGTTTTGGTCACCAATGACGGATTTTTCATTCACTTTTCGGTAAACTATTTTGTATTTGGGAAACCTTTGGCATATATTTAATATAAAACCCAATTGCGTGGCCCTATCACCCATATACATATTTTAAAAGCTACTATGATAGCGCTCTTAACATATAATTGTAGGATTTTATTTGTTTGTGGTTTCGTGTTCTGTGCACCAAACCGATAATAATATGACAATCTCTCGGCGCATAATCATGGATGATTGTTTTCAAATAGTATTTGCGCCTTCCTCTATGAGAAATACATTAAGAAAGTTCGAGATTAAAGAGCTCATTAAATTGGTGTGAGTAATGAAGTCGGCCCTTCTACCGATAGAATGTTTCAAATCGGAAATCGCTTTTTTTCTTCTATTTGTGAATTGTCTCATTTTAGAGGTCTTGTCACTTCCACATTTAACATTCGAATGTGTCTTTGTCTAGTACAAGTTAATTTTTGAAAACCGCCTCGCCAGGCATATTTTCGTATTTTAGTATTTTCGTATCATTGGTTATTGTCATATACCTTAAGATAGTCTTCTAACTGTAATGATACAAAGCTAAAATAATGGTTATAAAATACTTTATATAATATCATGTGATACAAACAATACAAATCCTAGCTAGGAAGTAAGAGAAATGACTTCTTCTGAACCAATAGCACCAATAGTTTTAATATGTCTAGACACACCCATAATGGATCCTTTGTTCGTAAGAACTAAAACTTTAAAACCATAGAACTGTTATGCATGTATTCAGTGATATAAACACCAAATGGCAACGCGGATAAAAATATCATGTGTATATACTCTCCGTAAAGTTTGTATCTGTTATCGCCTTACTACTGTGGCAATTTAGAGTACAAATTAATTTTTATCTGTACCTATCCAAAACATTGAGGTTTATATTACTAAAGGATGGTAATGTGTAACATTCAAGCAGGTTTATTGTTGGTACCTGTAGGTGTCATTGTAACTTTATTGTGTATTCTCGGTGATGAGGCTCATTTATATTATTCCCACAAATATAAATAATTAGTATCAATATATATATATATTATATATATATATATATATAATATATTATATATATATATATATATTATATATATATATATATATATATATATATTATACCTTATTTGCATACGCCCTTCTGCATTTAATATGACGTCATCTTGTCCATAAATTGCATACAGAACGGCTACCCAGTCCATAATTCTTATACAAACAGTTTATGACGTCATCCAGTTTGTTTGTTTAAACGCGACTTTCACGACGTGCGAATCTTACGACAACACGAACAGACGACATTGTCAAACTGTTAAACTCTCTATCGGAGACAGATTTAGTAAAACTCAGCGAATCTAAGGATTCAGAAAACAGCAAAGCCGCGACGAAACAATTAGTGAAGCTCTTCCGAACATATCAAGCAGAAAAAGGACACGATCCTTCTTTTGAAACCTACACGAACGGGCTTCTGAACAGTCGACTGCGTTCGTTCTACGCCGAGGTTCGAAATGCGTCTGGAGAACGATATAAGAGGACATCCCTGATTGCAATACAAAATGGAATATGCAGGTAAATAAATGTTCTTTATTTACTTATATTTTAATGTCAATTTTAAATGTTTGCAATATTTTTACTTTCGCCCCCAGACCATTTCGAACCAAGCAGAAATTGCACTCACGTTTTTGCCATAATTTTGGTTAAAAATTAGCGATTAGACAGTAAAGTCGAACAATTCGCTTAAATGACATGGCTTTGCGTATTTTGTATGCATGTTGTTTTTTGTCAGGAAAATATTAGTAGTGTCCCAGTCACCCATGACTGCTAGATTGTTCAGTTTGTCAACAGGCCCATACGGATTTTCTGTAGCTATATAGATTACTGAGGAAATTGGCAAGTTTAACATTGTCTTGGCCCTAAGATAATAATCTTAATCTTTTAAGTGTGTTTTAAGAACTTGTTTATTTTATAAATAAGGCTTCCAATTTATTTATTTTTTTTTTCAGGTACTTGGATCAATTTAACAACATTGACATATCTCGAGATGCAGAGTTTAAAGAGGCCAACGACATTTGTTTTGTATGTGTAAAGTGTCCATCGAGAAAGCAGATTTAGAGCGTTGATACAGTTCCAGGATGCTTGACACTACCACACCGTATGGACTTTTAACAAAGTACGGTTTCGAATTATGTCTGTACTTTTGTAGGAGAGGGCGCGAGAACCAGCGTGAGCTGAAGCCGTCCATGTTTGATATCAGAACAGATGCCTAGGCAAACGGTATGTCTGTCAGGTGGATTCAGAAGTATCCAAAAACCACCAAGGCATTAAGCAAGGTAAAATTTAAGACAAAAATGTGAGAATGTATGAAACAGGTGGAAAAATGTGTCCAGTAAAAGCTTTGAGAAATATTTGTCAAAACTAAATCCTAAATGCGAAGCTCTGTTCCAGATACCAAGAAACTCCTTTTTTGATTCAGACCTGATCTAGGTATGAAAATCGCGCACTTGGGAAAAACGAGCAAGGTACACGTATGAAGGAACACTCCACTGGGGCCGGTCTTTCCCAGATATACACCAACCACTGTAAAGTTCACATCAGATACAAAACAATTCCCCAGCTCGTGGACAGTCGTCATTTTCCTTCCATGGTTGCCAGATCCAGTTTTCATAATTATAACTAGATGATATACACTACAAAAGTGTAGTAATTTAGACATTAATCCTACAATGAGTACTTTAATTATTAAATGAACAAGTTTTGCTTTAAAACTTTCAATTTTCAGTGTATTACTCCCAGAATTTATTTTGACTAGTCCTAGACTTGTGAAAAAAATGTAAGAAATCGAAAAAGATTTTTGTGTGTGTCTGATATATATATATATATAGTTACGCTGTATGATTTAATTATCTTTTCAAGTTATCATTAGTGTAAGAAAACTTGTCATAATAGATTCAGCAAAGTGAGATTTTATTTTGTTTGTTAAATTGATTCTTTTTACTGAATTTATTGTTATTTTTCCTATACATTTATTACATGTTGATCAAAAGTCAAAATTTGTCTTTAATGTATTTATATTTTTCATACAGTTTGTGAAATTTTTAAAGTCCGGATTCTTTTGCCTAGTAAAATTTAGTATTTAATTGATAAACAAAAATGCAATATTAAAAGAAGAGCATGATTTTCTGCTGCATCGCTTGAAATAATATAAAAAATCCGACTAGGGTTTGATATATTTCACACACTGAACAAATAAAATTATTATTTGAAAGCAAATTATAGTAAAAATGACAGCAACAAAAGGGATTAAGGATTTTAGATTCGGTATAATATAACAAATAAAACATGGCATTGAGGGCAATATGCAAGTTACGGACTGGCTGGTCAGACTGAGGAAGGTATATAGCCCTCAGCTGCGCTTCGGGGCCATATACCTTCCTAAGTCTGACCAACCAATCCGTAGACTTGCAAACTTGCATATTGCCCTCAAGGTCATGTATTATTTGTATATATATACAAGGACAAGGGATTAACATGTTAATATAATTTCACAGTTCTGTAAAAGTTCCGAGAAAACTAAGACGAAACATTCACATATACTGAGCATGCAAGAGGGCATGAACATATGTGGACTTTACTTCTTACAAGATTCAACCCTGCCGGTTTCTTTAACCATGTTTTTATTTCAGCCATGGCCTGTATCAAAATGGAGAAAACCGCTGAACGCATTACCCCTGGAGGTGCGTAATTATCGATGATGTTAGCTATTTCTAAATTTCAAATCTTATCGTTAATTAAAATAACTTACAAAATACAGCTCAATAAATAAGTTCAATAAAAAGTATTTACAGAGAGTGGTTATCAATGATTAAACTAACATTTGCATAATGTACATGTAAAATATTTCGAATAATTCTAATTTAAATATATGCATAATTCACCCGTTTAATTGTCGAAACGGCTAAATTTAATCTTACCCTGTGAATAATAATCAACTTAATTAGAATTAATTAAACAGAATCAACATAATTATGCCGTTAATTAAAGCAGATTTTTTTTTTTCTGAAAGACTTGTATATGAAACCAATAAACATATTTTTATTCTTTCGTCGTTATTGAAATGACATTTGAATGACACTGTTAATGTTACATTTTGAAACATGTTATTCTACGCTATTTTATTAGCTAGAAATAATGCTCCGTTACTTTGGACTGCGGTTGACAAATGATGCATTGTTTATTCGAAGATTGCTTTTTTGCCTGAATGAAACCACTTATTTTGGAAGATAGACTTTAGTGTGATGTTCAATTTGGAATGTTATAAGTGTTCAATTATTTGAGAAAATAACAATAAATGTTATATGTCTCGGAAATTGCTTTCCGATTCAGCTATCGATATAATGTGTATGCATTTAGCAAAATATAGACAATTCAAGCAAATAGTAACTTACACTAACATATTTTTGCCAAAAATAAAATTCTGTTAATTTGCCTTGCATACTGGGTTTCTTCTTACATTAAACTTGCTGGCTTTCGTTTCCTTTACATTGTTTTACATAATGTACGAATTTTATTAGAGCACCACAAATAGTCTTTAGATGTTTTGTTTGTATAGTATTATCTCTCAAGCAGATGTTAATCGGAAACAAAATGTATTCCGTGCATTGATTCTCGTAGCTAAATATGAAATTGCAATTTTTGTCAGAATAGAATAACGTCTGCAACCAGACTATATGCAACATATTACACAAATGAGTTAAAAACATAAATAAATATCGACTTTAATGTGCTAAGATTGAGTTATATAATGTTATAACACATAAATCAAAAATCGCTACCAAATATGTTTTGTTCGTCTGTTTGTTCGGAAAATCAGTCATAGGATGGCATTGGATGAGATTCTTTGTTTAAATGGATCAACCAACGGTATAGATGTCCTGATCTGGTGTAAAATCCTATTGTAGACTCAAAACGTTTTGTAATAAACAAAATAATAGATCCGAAACTGAAACTGGCAGCAGCAGCATGACTAACAATGTATGTTGTTATTTGACATTATGTTATATGACTTGCCAATTCCTGAATATTTGAAATACACTATATTTGTTCTCGGCGAAATTGGATATTGACTACAAAATTGAGGATTTATGCTTGACATTATCTTTTTTTGTTCTGAATTAAGAATGATTCTGTCTAAAAAGCAAAAGCAATTACTTTAAGAAAACGTGACATAAACTAAGGGTATTTTGTCATAGCGTTTTACCACAATATATTGTTTACGGAACAGTAGACAATAATAATATTCGAATCATATTTTTGCCAGTCACATTTACCATTTCTTGGATTAATGTTCAAATATAAAATCAAAACACATAATTATTGGCTTCAAACAAGGCTCTGGTGATGACTTTATGAAGATCATGTCTTATATCTGTTAATAGGTAAATAAGAAAAGGTCCTATCAAAATTTTCAGATATTTAAATTTTTATCTACCTGTAGACAAAGGCAAACAAGGTAAATGTAAATGTGACAAAAACACTGAGACGAGACATAACACACAAAAAGAAAAACCATCAGTTACCGCCTTGGAACGGTCAGTCGGCAAAAGGGCCAACTGGGGTGCTTAAACCTGGTTTGTGGAGCGCTCCAACCTCGCACTTCCTGAAGGTTTTTCTATCAAACAAACAGTGTAAATAAAAATATCCCGTCAAAGTGACACAACTAACAGTAAGCACCTGCATCGGGAGTTAAAACAGATATAATGAACATATGTACAGTATTTACAATAGATAAAAGCCTCGGCAACCAAAAAATTCCAAATGAGAGAGTAGTTTAAAATAAAATAAAGCAGTACAAGCGCTGATATATTATAATAACCATATAATGACATCATAAATGCCATGACGTCATATGCCAAAAGTGAAATGTAAACAATACGGAAGAAACAATAGAATTTTAGAAAATCAACAAAATAAAACGTAGTTTTGTTTAGAGTTAATACGTTTTAAAAACATATCATAAACGCCGAGGATTTATCCGCAGTTGACATATTATATATGATAAAGGTACAAAAAATCCCGATGTTATACCTACAGTGCAATCTCACGTAAAGGGTATGGAGACTGCTCAAGTTGTCCCACCTATATAGGGCACGACTGGAGAGATGAAGAGACAAGAAATCCAACAGTGACTGTCCATTTATGGCTTTAAGTCACTGTTTTCATATAGTCTCAACGACCTGTCCGGTCATCGTGTAATTTAAAAGCAATGCAAGTTCTTGACTGTAAAAGGGTCAATTGCAAGCAATGCAGTACATCGAAGGATTTCCGGGTTGTAACCGTCTGCAATACATTTTCTGATAAGTTTTGTAAAGTGGTCAGAAAAGTTATTGAGACCCTTGATCTTCTTTAACTTGTATAAACATTTCCATAAAATGCAGGATGGCTTATGCCTTTCTGCATAAGTGTTTTCATACTGCTATTATACTTAGAAGCAATAAAACTATTGCGATGAAAGAATTTTGAAAACGCCTTTCTTAATTTATGAAAACGAAAGCCTTGCTGTAACAGTTTAGAAGAAATAAACAGGTTTCTAGCATTGAAATCTTCTACTTTAGTACAAACTCGTGCAAACCTTGTAAGTTGTGATATGTAAATACCATAGGAGGTAGCACGAGGTGAATCACCATCAAGGTATGGATAATTCACAATACTAAAGTTGAATTCATCTCTCTTGTCATAGATTTTAGTAGAGACGCTGTCATTGGAAATATTGATCTCAATGTCTAGAAATGCTGCATTTAAATGTCAGTTATTTGCTTTATTAAGGGTAAGTTCGATGTAAGCTTCTTACTTCCTTTCTTAGTTAAAGTGAACGTAAGCTACGACTGACACTTTATTAAATTTTCGAGGCATTCCTTCCAATTACTTAATGCCATGAAATACATAGACAATGTCCCATTTCAGTATGCAAACATCAATAAAAAAACATCAAAATTAAAACGCTATGCAATACAATTAAAGATATTGTCGTAAAGTAATCGTATGTTTCTTTAATTTATAGACGCCTATTTTTGTAAATAGCAGATATATATATATAAATATTAAAAGACATTAATAAATTTAAGGAAATGGGGGTGGGGTGCTATAAGCATAAAAAATGATAAGTATAAATTCTCACACATTCTCCGTGTGCGGGAGGGGGTGGGAGGAATGGCGGGGTTAAAAGTCAGGCAAAAATCCTCTATAAAATAAGACAAAGTGACAAAAATATTTAGAAAAAGCTATTAAATTCGAAAATAAAGCAACAAAGTGAATTTCAGACGATATAGTGAATCTTGGTCATTAGCAGAATGATATCCATATGGTACGCCAAAACGCTAAATAAATAAAAGAAGATGACGTTTATGTTTACAGATCTTTTTTATCTTTTATTTCTGCAACATGATGACATATGTTACAAATCATGCAAATTCATTCAATTTCTACATACAATATACAAATTTCACAATACATATATTGGCTTGAAGAAGAATTGAACTTTCCTATATTACATCATAAAGTATTTCATTAATTCAATAATAGTGTTACTAATACTTGTATAAGGACAGGTTAAGATAATACCTAGGAGGGCTTTTTCTTTCGTCATAGTAATGTTTATAGATTTTGCTTTGAAGAAATCGTTTAGTTGTTTCCATAATGGTTGTACGTTGCAACACTCCCAGAATAGATGCTCAAGTGATTCGATTGCTGAATTACAGAAAGTACATAGACTTGATTCTATGTTTTTATATTTATATAGCGATTTATTTGTGGGAATTTTTCTAATCAAAAATTTATATTGGAAACATCGTAGTGTAGCGTCTATAGTAGATTGATAGATGTTACTGTATATACTTCTCCAATCGATTTTTTCATTATTGTTTAGGATCTGACTTGTCCATTTTTCTTCTGAGGTTGGGTTACCAACGGACATTATTTTTTTAGAGTGTTTGCATCTTTCTTATGATTCCTTCTTTTTTGAGTATGTCTTTTAACTCACTACTTAGTGCCTCTTTAAAACTCAGATATTGTATAAAATCCGTTTTTGAGAAGATTGTATAAATAAGTCAATTGGTCAAAAGAGTACCATTCGCTAATTCTATAATCATAAAGGTGTTCGAAGTGTTTTATCCGCTTTTTGTACCAGTCTTCATAGAAAAATGTGTTTTTATGCTTTACTTTTTTATTATTCCAGACTATTGTTTTGCCTATTGGTTTAGTGTTTTTCAATATGAATTAACATTGTTCTGTGCATGTAGGACATCAAACATGAATGACTTGTCTTCATCTATTTTTGCAATGATACTATTATCTAGTTCACAGTCGAATATAATATCGTTTCCGAAGCGTTTTATTTTTATATAAAAGAAAACTTTCCATTGGCTGTTATTGTTGTTGTCCAAGTAACGTTTGATCCATCCTGCCTTGAGTGCTTAATGAATGTTTCGATATTTGTTAATTTTAACCCTCGCTTTTCATACGATTGGTACATACTGTTTCTTTTTATTTTGTCGGGTTTCCCATCCCATATAAATTTGAAAATCGACTGTTTAAGCGCATTTATTGTATTTTGATTTGGAGTTTTTAAGACTGTTAGTGGGTATTTGAGTTCAGGTAATGCGAACGTTTTTATGACAGTAATTTTTCCCATTAATGTTAGCTTTCTGTGTTCCCATTGTTTAATTGTTTGATGAAACTTGTTTACATTTTTGCCTGTATTAATGCTAATTGTTTTGTCTTTTTCATTATAAAAGGTTATTCCTAGAGTAGTCGCACTTTCGGGGGTCCATATAAAATTTCTGTCTCTGCAGAAAGTAACGTCCGAATTTGTTAATGTTCCTATTTACAGAATGGTTGATTTGTTTACATTTAAGTTAAAGCCAGAACATTTTGAAAAATGTTCTAATGATTCTATTAATGATTCAAAAGATTTTTCGTCGCCATTATTGAAAAATATCATCAGCAAACAAGGACTGTCTTATTTCCGTGTTATTTACTTTAATGCCCTGAATGTTACTGTTTTGTCTCATGTAATTTGTCAGTGGTTGCAGACAGAGAATAAAAATAAATGTGGACAGCGGGCAGCCTTGTCTGACTTCCTTTTGAATATTAAATTCTTCGGATAAATGTCCATTATTGATAATTAAACTTTGGATATCGTTATTTAATACGGAAATCCATTGAATAAGGTCGGGGGTGAAATTTTGAGAAATGAGAGAGTCTATGATAAATGAATGATCGATGCTGTCAAATGCTTTTTGAAAGTCCGCGAAAAATAAGAGGCCGGGCTTATTATTACTTTCTAAATATTCCATAACTTCTAGAATAAGTCTGACATTTTCGCCAATGTACCGGCCTTTGATAAAACCAATTTGTTCATTATCAATTAGCTGATTGATTTTTTTCAGTCTGTTGGCAATAGATTTGGTTGCAATTTTATAGTCTATGTTCAGCAATGTTATTGGTCTCCAATTTGACAGGTTCGTTGTATCTTCATTTGGTTTTGGTACGAGTGTAATAATTCCCTGTTTCTGTAACGTTGTAAGGTGTCCTGAAGTAAAAGAATAATTATTTGAATCTAATAAGTGTTTTCTAATGTCTTCCAGAATATTTTATAGAATTTTACTGTTAGACCATCGGAACCTAGACTTTGATTATGTTTCATGTCTTTTAGTGCTATTTCACATTGCTTACAGATTTTGTAACTCCAATGCTTACGTTATTCGTCTAGTTCTTACAACATTTATAATAGCATCGAGACAATCAATACCACGATGTTACAGAGCTGGTCCCGCATTAGATGTTCCCGCCGAGAACAAAATGCATGTCCATAGACCTCTCGGTCAGCCTTTTCATTATTTATACAACAGGATATTATAACACTGCAGGACAATTGGTTATTAGGCGACTGACTATTGGCGCCGCTCTCATCTGTATCTCATATTACACACATATCTAACATTGGTTTATTGTCGTTCGTATTATTTTTATATATAAAAACATAAACTATTTCGAGAGCAGATAAACTAACATTAACAAAACGATTAGGTAATTCCAGGCGAAATGTTTTAATGTTTCTGTTTTAAGAGAGTCATATCTATAATACATTTGAAAATAAATAAACACCAATAGTTTTTAAAGTCTGATCTGATACAAATCAAATCTGATATGAAAAAGAAAGATTTCGAACTTAAAATCTCTTTTTGTGTTTCATTTAAATTTGGTTAAGAATTGATTTATCTCCTAATAAGTGATAAAAGGTTTCGATTTTTCTTCTAAGTAAACTCGTTATAACGAACTCATTGCAACAATTGTTAATCTTGGTGTCTTGTTCGATAATTATCTCAAAGGCAACGTATCTATTTCATTAACAGAAATGTCTGAAACAAAAGTGTGCAACAAGTCAAACAGTGCAGTCATGCTGGAAGCAATCTCTTTTTTTAAAATTTAACGTTGTTTGTCATTATGCATATAAATTCATGTCCAAAATCTAACGTTATGGTTTGTTATGCTTGAAATAAAAAAGAACATGTTATTTTTTTTCTTCGAATCTGTTATTGTATCTGTCTAACGAGCTGTTTATGTGGTTTAAAATAGATGTTTTTGCTGTATCTTGAATACTTGTTATGCCTGTTATGTATTTATACTTGATACTTAAGATCAATGCGCACATAATCGTTATAAACCTGGGGAGTTATAAATTATACAAAGCTTATGTAAAATATAAAGAAATACGAGTTGCGAAATATTTCCAGGACGATGTCTTAATATTAATTATTTTATTAGAATTAAAGAATTATCTTGTTGATAAAGAATGTATAATTTGAGTTAATTATAAACAATCGAAATAATTGCCACTATGATCAAACTTTTCTGATGCGGCACATGTACTTTCATTTTCTGAAACCTCTATAGTCAGAGCCATTTCAGTTGTTGTTTTTTTATTAATCGAGTTTGGTGATAATGCCATTCATAATCATGTCCTAATCCAATTTAAATGCCACGAAGACGGAGAATAAGAAAACATCGGCTCTACCTTTGGCTTTTAATATCGTTATTATACAATACAGCTTAATCTTTTTTGTTGATGCCATACCATACCTATAAACCTTTGTGAGACGCCAAGCAGAATACAGTTACCACATCGAATGGTTCCAATAAAAGCAACTACTTACATCGTTCGAAGAAAACACAAATGTAAATAATATGCATGAATTGCACATGTCACGGTTTAATTAGATATCCCAGGGAAATCTATACATTGGTTTGACATAATATTGCGTTATCATGTAAATGTATTCAATGTCGATGCAGTTCTTTAAGTAACTTTCTTAAACGCTAGAACTTTCGAAGAGGAAAGAGTTCAGTTAAAACTTTTTATTGTAAAAAATCATGATAAATCGGTCGTTAATTTTGCAATGTTTAACAATTAAGGAAGTGTAAATCCTAAATCAAGAATTTTGTTAGTTTACCTTCATTCATAACAATAATTTGTTTAGACAAAGTCCTTGCTCATAGCTAGCTAGGCATTTAAGTACAACTATTTTTTTCTTTACGAAGTTTATATCTGGGTCAAACTTATGTTGACGGTAATGGTCGGAATCTGACGAAGTACCAATCACCGGTCACGTAAGTTATAAGTTCGTTCCGTCTGCTCTTGTCACCTGCGTACATTTGGTCTCCAGCGAAATATGAAATTGCTGTTGACCATTGCGTACTCACAAGTAGTATTGTTTAATTTAAATTGAACAACTTATACTGCTGAAACACAAGACCAAGTCCTATAAGCATTGCAACATATACCCAACTTCGGAAAGGAACAGAGGCAAAGGCATTCACGTGCAAGTCAAATGTGAAAGCAAGGACATATCTGTGATGAGTGTTTCAACAAATAGACCAAACCCAACAGTCAGTCGGCAAAAGGAGCCCGACTGGGATGTTTAACCGGTTTTACAGAGCTATAACCTCGCACTTTCTGAAAAATGTCTTAAATGTAAGTAATGAAAGAAAGCAGTTCCATTTTAATAAAACGTGTGACGTATTCTAAGATAAGCTCTGACATAATAAAAAGAAAGTTGTGATGTAATGAAAGTTTATGAATCAGGGTAAATTGACTAGAGAAGAAATGTAGATGGTTGTATCATCTTGCTCAGGTAGAGATGAAAGGAACGAACCAAAATCCAATGTCCATCAAAGGAAGCACTTGTAACTAAAAGTATCAGTAAAACGGACAAATCTTTATTGTCAAAATGCTCAGCTTAATCCCTGATTTTCCAGAAAGCTATATTATTGTAGGTATTCGATGCGTTCCTAGAAGATTACACTACACTGCGCGAAACCATACAGTGACACATTCGTAAAGAAATATGCACTGGACGAACCAAGATACAGGCGTTTTTATTACTAACGCCATCACCGTCTGTTAACGTTTTTATTCTTGTTTTCGCTGGGCTGCTCGTCTTGCAGCCGCCATTGCGATAAAATATCCCATTACCAGTATGTCTCCATGGAAATGTCTTCCTACTGAATCACTTGCATCTCTTTTGATTAAATAATAATAATTCTGTCAACTTTCAGACATTCTTTGATCAACTCGACTGACCAATAAATGTCTTTTCTCGAGGCACGCATCGAACATGTCTATAACAGTTTAATTACAGTCTGCCTAATAAGTAATGAATATAGACGTATATTTCATAACGGCTGAACTAAAAAATCATATAAAAGCATTGATTTCAAAATAGCATTCTCCTTATACAGATAGCTTTTGTTTTGTAAACGTCATTAGTCCATGTGCATTGACCTACCAAAGCAATATTCTATTATTTGGTCAAAAATTGGGCCTTTCTCATCTTTTGGACAATCTAAACCTTCTGTGTGTAGTGCAGTTTCCAATAACTTATAAATCTACTTGTATTCGGTATCAATAATTTATCAAATCGCATAAACAACAATGCTCATATATTTTCATAACATATTTAAAGACACATAATTAAATAAAAAATTAGAAAAGTTATATGTAGTGTCAAATTAACAGATGTTTCACTACGGGTATATTTGCAGCAGATGTTGTCACTTATATAGCATATTTTGTTTTTGGATATTATCTTTTTTTCATTATTATTATGATTTTTCAGTTCAAAAGAAAAGCAGTAAACCTTTTTTCTCTATCATTTGAGACTTGTTTATGTTCAAACAGCAAGCAACATCATTTTTATGCACTGCAGTAGGTAGTTGGGTCTAGTAATTGATTAATGGCATTGCGATATCAAACAAGCTGAGAAATATGTCTGCGGAAGATTCACGTCCATCCGTTTGCAGCAGAGGCACTAGGCACTTAGATTCAATGTTTACATTGTT
This sequence comes from Sinonovacula constricta, assembly GCA_007844125.1. Classification (NCBI taxonomy): domain Eukaryota; kingdom Metazoa; phylum Mollusca; class Bivalvia; order Cardiida; family Solecurtidae; genus Sinonovacula; species Sinonovacula constricta. The sequence goes on along the minus strand of CM017559.1, from coordinate 27,000,199 downwards.
TGTCTTTGATAAAAACTGTTTAGTGCTGTGAAAAATCTAAATAATGCAATGCATCAAAAATGTTGCACGAAAGTTTTTGCAACCAATAATGTTTTCATCAATCAGGTTTCTTGAGCTGTGTCATACTTGTATATCACCTCGCATAAATGTTTATTACAGTCAGCATAATATATTATTAGCAATACAAAAATAACACACCTTCAGTTCGATATAAGACGTACATGCTTTCTTTCATGATATCATTTGATATCAAGTGAGTTTATAGGGATTTGTTATAATGTCGCCTAATGGAATTGAAAAGCAATTCTTGCTACAAATGCTGGTATTTTACTTACACTTCATGTTTCATCAAGTTGTTATATACAGCACGTATAATTTGTGTATGTATATAAACGTTAACACTGAATCTTTCGTGAGAAATTGATTAGAGTGTTTAGAAAAACATTAGACAAAACAGAGCGAATGAAAACCTCAAAATGTATCATTTTGATATTCGTTTAAAATAGCGGGTTGAAATGGACTTTTAAACTACGTTACTGACATGTTCTATAATGATATCATTTTGATCGGCTTTATTTTTCATCTTGTTCATTAAATTGAAATTAAATTGAAATCGAAAAAGCCTTTTAAAGGATGGTTGCTTAATGTCCATTACAGCGCGCTTTATCAAGCCATGCATTATTCATAACATGAGGATTCAAAGTGTATTCGACGCAGCTGACTTTAAAGTGCTGCATTTATAATAACACCCACTTGCTGCAATTTCATTGTCAACAGCAGACTTCAGGACGTAATTAATTTAGATTTTGATGTAAATGGTAATTCCTATTTCCATAATATCAAATAAATTAATAGAAATATCAGGAAGCGAAAATACAAAGGTAAGGCCAAGTTGCTAAAATGACAAGCATGATCCTTTTCGAAGCTGCATCATCAAGACAATACCTTATCTTTATTAAATGTTTTCTGTAATATATAGTTTCAGACAAATAAAAGAAAATGAGAGGTAACAAATCGCTTGCTACTCAGGAAAACGTTTTCAATTAACTTCAGTGTCACGTATATACAGGGACGCTTCAATATACAACATTATGACATTTTGTATTCAAATAGATCGATTTTCTTTTCATTGCTTGCATTTGAGAAATTCGTCAGGAAGTGCAAGGTTAGAGCTCTGTAAAACCGGTTTAAGCACCCCAGTCGGTCCATATTGCCGACTGACCGTTCCAAGGCGGTAACTATCGGTTGCTCTTTTCGTTAAATGACTCATCACAAATTTGTTCTTACTTTTCGCTTGGCTTGCGTGTGAAATACCTTTGTTCTGTGCCTTTTCGGAGTTTGGTATATGTTGCAATGCTCATATGACTTTGTCATATATTCTTATTATTGAAATTGTAAACGTGACAATATGACAGAAACTACTGAAAAAGAATTATATGGTTTATACAAATGTTAGCATTCTTGAAAGTAAATAACATTGTCACTGATTTTGAAATACAATATCTTTAACCTCAATATCTTTAACCTCGTCATATACAATTTGATCTGAACGAAAAAAAAATGAAATAAAAGGAAACAACCTAATAGGGTGTACTATTCTACTCTTACAAACTGGTTTTTATTTCTGCATTATGTATTAGAAATCATAACAAAATAATTTTCGACTCATTCTAGGTACATCATTACACCTTTAGATGACAGAATTTATTTCAGTCAAGAGAATCACGTGATTAAATTGATAAAGGATTAGATATTAGATGGTTCTTGGGCAGCAAAACAAAACTGTCTGGTGTTTGAATTTATTTCATGTTGTTCTCATAAGAATATTACAATATTAATTATTTAACGTTTCACAAATATCAAAAATGGCGATCTTTTATTTCCCATAATTTTGATAAAATCGATATTGGATTCGAGATATATATTACCGCGTTGGGAAATCTAGATAATGTTTGTCCTATTTGCGTAATTGTTGCTTAGATGCCAGTCAAATGTTTGAGAATCGAATTTAAAGTCATTATTTTATCATATATATGATAACATATAAATTGCTAATTGCTCAATTTTGTATTAATAAAAACATTTTTCATGATATTGTTTAGATATAAATTTATTTGAAATCCACATTTCCATGTGCAGAAAATGCACGAGTTTTATGATGTATACTATACAAGTTTTGCATATAACTTGTGCTGACATTAAGACTGAGAGATGCAAAATTCTGGTAATTGAATATGTCTCAAATAACCATGTGTGAACGTGTGACAAATAGGTCAACGTATATGTTAAGTTTTTCTTTTCTAGTTTGTTTACGAATAACTCCTTAGAATCTTGATTTTCTTTACTAAACATGTTATACTTTAAGGCATATATAGTTTTACTATTAAATTAAGCCTCATATTTATCTCATTCAATGTTAAAGCTGTATAAAATATACGTTTTGTATTATCCTCCCCATAATAATATTGAGTACCAATAATATGTTTCTGTAAGTAACGCAATTAAAATGGTGAATTAATTTACTATTATAGAAAAAAGATAATGAAGAGTCATGTCTAAACTATGAAACTATAACAGATCATAATGGACGTTTGCCTGAGGCATGCAAATAATTCTCCAAAATGTCAATTTTAATTTGTCAGACACTTGAACATGGCATGTCTCTACTAAGCATGATAATTATGATGTATGCATGTTGTTATGAATTCTTTGTAGGAAATCTACACTTAACGTGTTATTTCAAGAACATAAAATGAAAATAAGTTTTGTAATTTAATGGCATTTTCTTAAAAGCACATTATTAAGCAATTAGTTGTGTTTTTCTACTTCAAATAGTTACATAGACAGTTGTTAAAAATCATTTAAAACATGTAGTTTATTGATAGAAGAAGTAAAATTTGTTTTAAAAATGTATGTTTATGAAAACGAATGATTCATTGCGGTTTGTATTATTTGTAAATACCACTACATTACTTTCTTCATGTTTGATTTCACATTTAGTTCTCGACATAAAGTTATATGTATACAACTATTTAAATGTTATTACTGAAACAAAATAACAAAATTTAAATTTTAAATCATATTTGGTTTCTTAATGCATGTGATGTATGATGTAAGTGTTCATCCCTCGATAAGCAAGACATCTACTACCCTATTGTGTATATGCATGTATGATTAAGATTACAAAAAATGAAACTTTCAGTTTGTACAAAAAAACCATTTCATTGTTTGCTTGAGTCTTTGTAATTATTACATTAATCTGTTGCAGAACACTAAATGCAACATTTCTTGAACAAAACGTGACGTGTTGAAAGTTGTGTTTCTCAGTTATATTCAGAAACATTTAAAAATAATAATACATATCGTGGCATGTAGGCTCACAACCATGACAATAACCTTTTTTTATCATAAACTGGCAATATTTTATGCGAAGAGTTTGCATTTCAAATGGTATAATTTATGGTGCACCGAATATTATTATTCTTGCAGCCATCTAGGGAATTGTAGTCTTTTTGCAGCGTGCACTTGACAACTATAGGAAGTGTCACAGTTGTAAAAACAACGAAAAATGTTGAGCCTTTCAGAGGTTCGACACGCAAGCCATCAACGACGGACAAGCAAAATTTCTTCATCAAACTACGCCGTAAATGAGAAAAGAACTTCAATTAAATGAGTACAAATTTATATTTATCAATATTTTTATCTCTTCTTATAAAATGTGAGTTTGTTTTATATTTGAGGGAAACTAAGTCAGTTTCTGAACTTAATATTAAATGTGTGTCATAAGCTACGCAGGCTATAATGCGGTTATGAACAAATGTTTCTTGTCCGATGCTACTCACGTATTTCTTAGCAATATAAAATTGAGATGCTCGTTGCTATTCTTATATATAATTTACAATGTTTCGCTATTATAACATTACAATCTATAGCACCATTTTCTGTTAATAGCACAACGATGATCCTAAATTTTGGATTTTTATTATTTAATTAAATGTAAATAAGTATGCCAATTCAAAAATTGCAAAAAAATGTACTGACGTCTTTTTAATTATGTGTGTATTCCGATGCTGACCGTTTAAACGAAAATATACAAAATTAATTTAAGAGAAAGGGGACAGACATACAGACAAACAGACAGACAGATAATCGGGCAGTCAGACAGACAGACAGACAGACAGACAGACAGAGACAACGAGAAGAGAAAATATATAGAAAAAAGCTCTTGCAAAATTATTTCTAAAAGATTTTTGTCATTCGACCTATTACTAAGTATTTATTTTCAATCACAATTCAGTTTACATATAGTTGTGGTCCGTCGGGAAATTTACATCGGAAGATTTATGGTTTCTTCATGAAACATTCATGCCGGGGCATTATTAATTTATCTCAAAGAAAAAGTGATATTATTTAGGAAATTTTAAGTTGTTACATAATATAAAACGACATCAGGAGTGTAATGACATATTAGAAATATATATAATTTCGATGTTGGTGTCAATCACCTGTATAGTGTACTAAACATCCTAAATTATAAACACCTCAAATTATGCAAGCATATTATCGGACCTTAATAGTTTTTAACCCCCTAGCTTTAACTTAAATACAGTACATTCGATTACAATGTTTGGATTTTCTTTCGCTTATTACATCAGATGACTTGCTGACCTGTGTAATTACAGATATTAATTCCGTATATTTCAAACATGTTTATCTCAAAGATAAACTTATTGATATTTGAATATGAGGGAGCCTTGGTTCGAAGTTTTAGTTTAGCGTATTAACAACAAATTCAAACGGCAACATTTTGGAGAAACTATTTTACTCAGCCACTTGTATATTTAAATGATAATTTATGTATGGTACATTTTAAAGTAGAACTTATTTTATTATATAGAACATCTAGTTATATTTACATGTGTGTGGTTGAACTGTGTGGCTGAACAGTATTTAGCCGTAGAAGCGAACAATAAAGGAAGATTTTCAATTATTTCAAATAATGTGTTGTGCATTTTAGAAATTTTCATACACCTATTTAAGAACAACGAATTATATCGCGACTTACGCGCGTATTTATTACAATTAAAATATAAGACGAGGTCCTATGAGCATTGCAACATATACTAGACCCCGAAAAGGCACAGGACAAAAGGTATCACATGCAAGCCAAATGTTAAAGTAAGAACAAATCTTGTTGAATCAATAAACAAAAGGAGTAAACGCAATAGATACCGACTTGGAATAGTCAGTCGCCAAAAATGACCAACTGGGGTGCTTTAACCGGTTTTAAAGAGCTTTAACCTCGCACTTCCTGATGGGTTTCTCAAATGCAAGCAATGAAAGGACAATACATCTATCCGAATCAAAAATGTCCAAGCGCTGATGTTTTCCTTGATATGTTATAACGAAAGTCGTCGCTAAGTAAATCACATTGCGACCACTGCGACTAAACTTGCAACGAATCCCATTAACCAATAAGGTATTTACGAAAAGGAAGCAATATTTTCATCATAGTCTATTTAAAAAAAAAAACATGCAAACTGACTATTGACTATGATAAACTTTTGCCGTGTTTTCCATTGTTTTCGTTTTCCACGCTATATGTAACGACATCCTAATAGTTCATTTACAGCCAGCTAGCCATTAAATGGTCTGCATTGCAGCAATAACATAAAAAACGAATGAGGTCACAGTTTTATATCGATATTTACATGTATAACGCAACGCAGTCAGTAATAAAAATGTCAATGTGTTTTGTTACTTATGCAGTGTCAAGGTCGTAGAAAATCTCCTCGTGCATGTAATCTTTGTTGTCATTTAACTCATCCTATAAGGATTGTTACGTTTATTTCCTTTGATGGGCATTTGACTTTGGTTCTGCAATTCCATCTTCACATGAACAGGATGCTACAACCATTTATTCGTCTCTGGTCGTGTTTGTTCATGATTCAGGAAGTTCATTTTATTTATAGTCAACCATATTTGTGTAGCTTTTCAAATCGAAATAATACCACATACTTTCCTAAACACTATGTGGACATTTATTTTTCAATGACGTCGCTACTTACGTCATAGCTTATAGAATATAAGCGTTTGGACATTTTGTATTAAAATAGATCGTTTTTCTTTTCATTGCTTGAAAAAGAAACTCGTCAGGAAGTGCTAGGTTAGAGCTCTGTAAAGCCGGTTTAAGCACCCTAGTCGGTCCATATTGCCGACTGACCGTTCCAAGGCGGTAACTGTCGGCTTTGCTCTTTTCGTTAAAAGACTCATCACAAATTTGTTCTTACTTTTCGCTTGGCTTGCGTGTGAAATACCTTTGTTCTGTGCCTTTTCAGAGTTTGGTATATGTTGCAGTGCTCGTAGTACTTTGTCATATATCCTTGTTGTAAAACGTCGAACTTTATATGTAAACAACTGAACTTATTGGTTAGTTTTTGGTGCTCATGATGACCATACATAAATATAACAGGGATGACGAACCTGGGGACAATTAAAAGGGCAACAGTATACTTATATGACAACATGGCCTTATATTTTTATTAATAAGTTTAAACGTGCCTTATTACAGAATATTGTATTCTTGCACAACCTTATGGTGTATCTTTTATTATTTATGCATTTAATACATGTTATCTTTGAATCAAATTTAATACTATGCTTATCCAACTGCATTCACTTCTTAACACATTTTCATTCTCCTTAACTTTGGATACCTTAGTGGAGTCAGGCGTTAAGTTTTTACTCGATTTGTAACCTAGAAACTATATTTTAAATCTTATTTTTAATCACATCAGATAAACAACATATTGACTATTCGCTGCATAAAAGATTTCAGAAAGTAACGATATTGTATTACATAGAGTAGTCTGTAAAAGCTCTTTCAAAATAACACTTATGTTCAAAAAGATAGTTTATTTTAACAACTGCCGATTACGACAGTGATTACTTTTTCTAGCTGCAAAAAAGATGTGGTACTTCTGACATATACAATTGATAAAGCAGTTGATGAAGTTTTACGAGAAAACTTTGGAGTTTCTTGCCTAATAAATATACATACAGTCCTAGCAATATAATTTTCTGTAGACAAAATCGTTCTCCCGCTTAAATTACTGGATTACTAAGCTACAACACCTTAAGTATTCGTGTATATCTTGTGCTGCGATACATGCAGGAAAATGTCGCAGTTGACATCTGAAAGTGTCACTTATATGTTTCAGCACACAGCATGTGGATTGCACTAACTACGACCGTGGGAAATATTGTTTAATTAGTTTGCTATTGTGATTAGAACTTCATATAGCCTTGTTTAGCCCTCTCGGTCGTCTCCGACGAATGTCAATTCTTTTAGCAATGAGGGCGTAAATTGAGATAAAATGTTAAATTTTAATTGCAAATATGTTTAATTATGTCATTTTAGCTTAACTTGCAAAATGGAAATATGTAATTCATAATGCTTTTTAGGAAACATTCACCCTTCACATGCTCTAAACCGTTCTGTTAAGCTAATTGCTCTAAATCGTAACATACCTGTAGACCATTTACCAGTTTGAATTTATATTCGAATTTGCCATGGCCATTTGATGATTTTTATATTTACATTTATTAATTGGAAAATTTAACATATGTATATTGTTCATAGGCTTACTTTAAAGCGTCCATCATACATACACATTTTACTTCATCCAAATTGATCAAGCTTACACACACCGTCTCACACGTTTATCTTAAACTATGTAATGTTTATTTGTAATCTTTAATAAAGTCCTCTTCATTTCCTCTGTGATTTTTTGAAACATCAAGCATTAATATAATATGCCTCAGACATGTTTCGTCCCCTTGATGGAATGTTCATTAAACTGTTCGATTGATCCACAGCAACCAAATTCATTATCGGCATACGTTGCTCTTCGTCAATCGATTCGTTAACTTTTTCACAATTACAAAGTAGAAATACCATCAAATATTGCGAAACAACGGATCCAGCACTGGTACCATGTGTCCGATTGAACGCCAGTACTGTCAAATTAAATCAAATTGCCAGGTGAAGAAAAATCGCGTCGTCTGCCTGGTCGGATCCCGGCAAATAGTGTTTTTTTTTTCGGTCAGCTTAAATAACATTGAGGTTGAAACTAGACATAACCGTACGTTTTATTAGTGAAGATGCCCATTCTGCACGTCGTGTGACAGTGAACGCAGTTCACGTAGAAAAATTAATGATAGTGGCTTATCTACGATCCCGCATGACCGGTAAACAGTCAGATTAAGGTCATCAGTCGTTTAATCGCACATTCATCCGTTTGTGTTTACTCCGCAACAAACATAGCACCTCATTGTTCGAGGGTAATATTCATTTAATTTATGCCTTGAACTGGCCACGGCAATGGCCGGTTATTCCCTCTTTTAGAAAATCAGATATTAAGGTATTGACAGGCTATTTTCCCGATTCGAGGTCTTCCGTCGGGAAAATGAAGACAAACTATTCCAGTCCATATAAGGATTACAGATGTCAGCTTGTATTAGTAGGAATAATTTACGGATATCTGTCCCAACTAAATGAATCAGATATGTATATAGAACTTGTATATTTCCGGGACCTATACACAAATTTAATAGTTTATTTTTTTAAGTAATCAATAGAGATTTTATTGTACTATTAGAATCTAGCGAATAAAGTTAATACAGAAGTGCCGTTAACTTTTGAATACATCAGAGATATTCATTAATGCCAAAGCTTATGCCTCTTAGCGCAAATAAAGAACGACTTTAACATTTTACTACTGCACATCGAATAAGGTCGAAAAAAGTTTCTTGTTACCGTCACATGCACAGGTGCAAAAAAGGCTGTGTTAAATAACGATAGAATTCAAAAAGATATAGTACAGTCCAGTACCATCTCATTCAGATTTATATTTGTTAGAAGATGAACCTGAGTAAATTCTCTAAGGCCGTTAATTTTTTCTGACACATTAAAGTATTACTAATGCTTAATTTTTATACACGTTGTTTTCGAATACATGGAATATTTTCTATCTTGCAAAAAAACTGTAAGTAATGCTTAAACAACACGTAAGTAATTGACTGTTTCCAATCACCGTTTACAAATAAAAAAGAAATTACTAGAAATACTGCAAATATTAATGAACGTTGCACTACCACTAAGGTAGACCGTGAACGTGTAAAAAGACAAACACATGAAGAGGATACATTTCAGACCAAAAGAAAAAAAACAGTTTTGAACGACCGGGAAAGGTCATTTGGCAGATAGACAGTCTAGGGTGTTGAAACTTGATTGCGTGGAAAACCTCACATTTCCTGGAATTTTTTCTCACAAGCAAATAGTGTAAATACAAATATTGCATAGCGATACAGGACAAGAGCAGTTCACTTTATCCGTGTCTTTCATCTTGTAACTGCTCTGACCATTTAGCATGTCAATTTTACGTTTCCCGGTCAGTGTGATGGACTTAACTTGGGAACGTCTTCCAGCTTACCTGTAGTGCCTTAACCAAGGCATTTTACGTTCTAAACTTGGATGTTTCTATGCAAAGAAAATTGGCGTCGCTATAGAAGCCAGATATGTATCGCTCTGGGGGAATTTCAAAAACTTGAAGAAAACATTTATAACTAGAAGTCTAGGTTTAATAAATGTAAATGTGCCAGACCCATTTTCATCAATCACGACAAAAGTGGAAACTGAGATCCATACAAAATCGTTAATTATGCATGGCGTGGTCTGTTTGTACAGGCAAGTTCCTGAAGAAGCAATGAAGAGAGTCTCGATACACATATGCTAGACTAGATACTTCAGATGTCAGAGCGTTAATTAAGAGAAGACATAATAAGAGGCGCACTATATGCCAAACAGAATAAATATGAATAAGATGACTTTTATAACTTTCGTAATGGTTTATCTAAGGAATGGAAGATTATTAACCAAACTCTTTTTAACCGTATGTCAATAATATCAATAAATAATTATCTTTACATACTTGACGCGATTTTCTCATATTCAGTTTCCATAAACACATTATGTGTCAATCCGAAATGTTACTCAGTGCTTTTCATTTTATGCTCTCATTTTTTGGTATAGAAAAGAATTCTGGGAATAGCACAAATCCATGTCGTTGAACACTGATTGAAATGTTGATTCTGTGGTCCCCGACGCTAACACATTTACGACAACAAAAGCAATTGTCTTTAAATGATGTATAACATAAAAAACGTTTCGAGCCATAACGAATGACGATTTGGACAAAATTGATAATGGTGTATGATGATGAGTAATATATAAAACTATGTATCAAAACACCTTGTTGTTTTGATTGTGTTCAGTGTAATTAAATGTCTAAACCCAGGATTAGCAATATACATAGTTTTTACTCATGACAGTTGATGCCATTTTCGCCTTACCCCTCGATACGCATTGTCTCGGGTACGCATAGTTATATCGCCCTCACTGGGATATAACATTTACAAAATGTTCTCACAGCATCGCATATTGTACATTATGTATTTAAAAGCTATTCCGTCTACAAGAATATTTATGCAATTAAAATGTTGACCTCAACGCACACACTTTTAATATATGTGCAAAATTAATATATCATAAATGATTTTTCTACCCAGGGTAGGCCACCATGGTAATATAAAAGGTACCTTTATAGCTTAGTTATACAGTCTACGTAAGGTCCATGCCAAACGCTTGCTGAAGAATAAAACATTGCAATTGTGACACAGAAATGCTATAGCTTCGATATTGCAAACGGGCATTCATATTGTAAAGAAAACTCCAGAAAGATAGAAAACTGAAAATAGACCATAATACTGTTTGAAAGTTGTATACTTTTGATTGCAAAATTGCACACGAAGTTCATAAGATGCAGATAAAGTATAATTTTAAAGCTTGAATGATGGTTATAAATGAATGCCAGATCTACGATGGAGAAAGTATGAGAGAAAAAACTTTTAATTATAATTTTGATTTAATTAAACCGGTATCAAAAGTCTAACTATTGATCTTCAGTCGTTATCTTAATGGTACTATGTTAGGATAAACGTTCCTTTTTAAAAACAAAATCATTATTAGGTTCTTTCGAGAAATGTACTTTCATTCTATGCAATGTTTGGATCATTAAAGCATCCGTTTAAGTTCAAAGAAAAGAAAACGGGATTGAGATTGGGATTTGCCGGCATATTTGCCGATACTGTGCAGCGACATTTCTATCATTATAGCGCATGGGCACTTATGAGGTGCCCAGGGACTGAACCCGGCCGGTTCATTATACTGACACCGATGAGTCAGGTGTAATGTTGTCCCCTTAGCCGTGAGCGTTAGGACGGAAGCCACTACTAACTTTAAAGTATTTGGTTTGACCCGGCTGGGATTTGAACCCGCAACCTCCCGATCAGCAAGCCAAAACTCTACCACTTGAGCTATTGTGGCCCGCCAGAAAAGAAAATGGGACACAAAATAGACCAAGACAGGCAATAATTTTCGATATTTAAATGGATTTTCAACTAATTCTTTATATCAGTTTTTATACGTTGGATATTTAATAAAAATGTATAACCATGCTTAATTTTAGTAGACAGCAAGTGATCGCATTAACTTTATGCTCTAACCGTAGGTTGTCTTTTGTATAAGAACATAATTAGGGCCGATTTAATTATACGTGTATAATTACATTACGGTTTTAAAGACACGTAAATAATGCGCGGTAGTTAGAATTAATTTGTTCGTAACTAACCCGATTAGATAAATGAAGCCTCGCTATTGAATTGGTTTGTGTAGAATATAAATTATGTGGGCAGTGTTTTACATTCTGCGTAGAGTAATGGCAACGAATAAACACATTTCAAAGAAGTTGAGCATTTATCTCTGATATATGGATTACATGTTTGTTTCATAAAGTTAAATCAAGAAAATTGTTGGCAACTGTAACCTTGTTATTTTAAAAAGCACTTAATGAGTTTTTATGCTTTGTAATTGATATAAAATGTACAGTTACACATCTTTTTTTAAAGGGTCACTATCGTAAGTAGCATGTACATTTGTAATTGCCTTTAAAAGTTTAAAGGATTAAGTATGTGGTTTTAAACGTGTTTATTAACATATTTTAATACGGTAATATTGTTGCGTATTTAATTTTAACACGTCAAATAAAAAAAAAGTCGATATAATCTAGAAGATTAATACAAATAATATAACGATTTCGCCTAAAAAAGGCAATTCAAAAACATATAATATTCTTTTTTTATACAGATGCACATGCTTCTGGTAAAAACATAACTGTAAACTTATTTTAAATCTAACTTTTTATTTATTTGGCATTCAAACAATGTCATTTCTTTTTATAAACATGATTCGTTATGAATGCTAGACTGAACCATTTCGACAAACTTCTCGCCTATATATGTTTCAGTAAACCAATGTGTAATCGGTGGTAGGAAGAAAAACTTCTTAGAGACTTGTCTCGTCAAGATAAGTTTGATCATATGTTTGAGTCTTCTTAGATTAAGATAAACGTTCGTTAAATTCCGTCAGGATCATTACAAAACCGTTGTTATTTGTTTTTGTAAACACTGTCCAGAAAGCCAGCCTCGGGGACAAATGATGTTAAACGCGGTCAAAGAAATTGACAATTGATATGAGTGACCGGATAAAGACGCGGAACTTCAAACAGACTACAGTTTCGTTTCTAAAATAGTTTATTTTGAAGAATACTGTATATAAATGAAGAAATGTATGCAATACATATCTTTTTGTTCCTGTCAACAATGTTACTTGCGCAGTGTGGCGGTCGTAAAAAATCTCCCCGTGCATGTAATCTATGTTGTCATTTAATTCATCCTCTAAGGATTGTTACGTGTATTTCCTTTGATGAACATTGGACTTTGGTTCTTCAATTCCATGAACAGAATGCTACAACCATTTGCTCTTCTCTGGTCATTGTTCTTTTTATTTAAAAAGTTAATTTCATTTACTATTAACGTTTTTGTAGGTCCTCTAATCGAAATAATACCTATCTCCCTTCTGAACACATTCTGGACATTATTTTTCAATGACGTCACTGCTTTCGTCATAACTTGTCAAACAAAACGTCAGCGCTTGGTCATTTTTTCCAATGGATAGGTTTTCTTTTCATTGCTTGCATTCGAGAAACCTATCAGGAAGTGCGAGGTAAGAGCTCTGTAAAACCGTTTTTTAAAGCACCCCAGTCGGTCCATATTGCCGATTGATCGTTCCAAACTGTCGGGATTGCTCTTATATATTCTTATTGCATATTTCTGACAAAATGAAACCACAACCCGCTAAAAACGCAACTGTTAACCTTGTTTTTACACAACTGTCCGCCAGCTAGAAAGGGTTACTGTGCACCCCGATAAAACTTATCATGGGTGTCAAAATGTTGGATAGGCCAAGTAAATCGCAAAAATGCTAAAATAAACTCATTTATATATAAACTAACGGGTTCTAACGGGTTCTATGAAACATTGTCCTGAAATGTTGATATGAAAGAAACGTGTTAAGAAAGCTAATAAACATTTTTCAAAATGAGCGTAGGTGTATAAAAAGTGCTGTTACTTAACATATTGTTGTATTTGTAAGTTCAATACGTTTTCCTGCAAGTCTTACAGAAGGATTGGTTTAAATTTAATAACCAACTTGTCCTTTTTGCAATCTTTATTTGAAGTTTATTTTATGTCGTATGATTTTACCTCTTAAAATGTTTATACTTAAATTTTGGTAAAATCGTGGTCATGCAAAATCAGACCGGATCAAACAATAAGCAAAGTTATGTATTTTTAGATTTGAATATTTTGTCATTCTTATTAATTTTTGTTAAGTTTGAATAGGTAAATAAGAAAAGGTCCCATTAAAATTTTCACAGATATTTAAATTTTATCTACCTGCAGACCAAGGCAGACAAGGTAAATGTAAATGTGACAAAAAACACAGAGACGAGACATAACACACAAAAAGAAAAACCATCAGTTACCGCCTTTGAAGTCAAATTGATGGAGTATTTCTTTAGTTTATTGTATTGTTTCCAAACGACTTACTATTAAACTTGTCGAACGATACACTAATTGGATCTGATATTGCGCTAATAAGGGTCGAGTCTCGTCACTCATTTCTATTTTACTGCATTTGAGAAGAGCATGGAAAAGTTGATCTGAAAAGGATTTTAATTTGCTCCAATCTAGTCAAATACAGTCAATGTACAACTGTCACGCTACAGTATTTATATGAAGTAAGTAGACATGTGAATGTTTTAAATTACAATCAACATGTTTACTTAAAACATGCGATTGAGCGTGTCATTTAACATACATGAAATATATTTGCAAATACATGTACAATATCCATGTGACACTATAATATAATTAGATATATTCCCAACACATTTTATTTAGTCACAGTAAAAACGAATCTTTTGCCGACAAAAAAAGCAGCCATAATGTCATTGTGGTAATGACCATGGTAACGTAATAATAAGGCAAACGACTAGTACCATATTACGCTTAACTTATATAACTCTCGAAGTTTTATTACCCTGGTTAATGTAGCAGCACTAAGGGAGGTCTATTCAGATCAGGGTACTTAATTAGTCACGGCATTGCAGTGTGCACATATCTTACTAAATGAAATTCCAAAAGTACAAAACTGCTTAAAACTGAGAGCGGAGCGTGCATATTCTTCATTCTTTGATAAGCATTTGTTCAAATGAGGCATAAATAACCGTAATTTATGTAAGCGTTTTAATTTATGCTATATAATTGTTTCATTACTGAACAAGCTTAAACGACACAATTGAATATTAAAAACAATGTTTCATGTTTGATTTTAGTTAATATTGTACACAATCTACAATTAATTTTATTTTGTGCTCACAATAAATAACATTTTGTGGATTTTCACATATCTGATAAATTTGTTTTGGTTAAATGGGAATGTATTAACGCATAAATTTTCTCCAGTGTAAAAAATGTATTTCAAAGATGTTGATGTCTGGTTTCTTTACACTCAAACAGTTGCTAATTTAATTGTTTAGTTGTGCATGACCTAATTTCGCACAACGTTGGATAGTGTGCATAGTTTACAGCAACAACACTGTGGCTGGATTTGCATTAATCTTCAGTAGTGGTAAAAAGTCATAATGAATTCATTTACCTACGCCGATGACAATTTAACATCAAACCGACCACCAACAAATCATGACCTGTGTTTAGTCCGATTGAAAATGCATCCTTCATATACTAATGTAATTTATAAGATTGCTCTAAAGACTATAACTGACTGTTTGTGTTTATGCTACTTGTCTTTCAACTGTAAATGTTATTTTACGAAGAACATCACGTAAAAAGACAATCACGTTTAAGATGACCAATTTATAATGACAAATTATCTTGTACTGTGCTACTCTGATGTAAATTTGTTCCAAATATTCGAATATGAATCGAATACAGTGAAGGAATATTCGAATATCGTTTCAGAATTTGATTTACATCCCTATTGTTTTCGTTAAAATCATATTTAAACAAAACAAAGTAATACATTGATGATAGTAAACCCCATTCACTATGAAATTTATGCAGATATGGACTTAAAAGATACGGTTATTTTAATTTTGCACATACTAAGTAAATTATTTATGTTTTGAAAGGAATACTAACAAAAGTACGACATGAAATATTCTATTTTTGTTATAAAACATGACATATATTTATTTGCATATGTTCCCTCTGGTCTTTTGAGCAAAGCAACATATTCCAAAATTTAAAAAAGCACTGGACAAAGGTATTCTTAAAAACTATAATGTGTTACTATCCATTATGGTATGTTCTTTTACACCAACATCAAAGGAATGTAACCTAAACCAACCTTTTTAATTCTTTCAAAGGCATTTGTTTCATTAAACACTGTGTGTTAGTTCTTTATATTTAATTTAACCAAACGGACTGTCACTAGTTTAAATAAATAAATAATTAAGTACACAATAAACTTCACAACAACTAACATAATATGCAAGTGTTTATATAGACAAAAAAGTATTAAAATCAACCAGACAATGGGAATACGAATATAACTGGAAGCTTTCATGTTTTTTTTCAAGACTTGTATGTTTTGATTATCATTTATATAGTGCCTTTTACAAAAGGTTTATGTACACTTATTTTGAAGCAAATGGTCAGCCTTTCTAATATGTTATGTTTGACATGTAAGTCAAAGGTACATGCGACCCCCACCGCCTTCCATGTTCTGATGACAAAGTGAAAATGAAAAAAAATAATTGATGAAAATAAACAGTTATGTTAAAAATATCTCTCTTTATAAAGATATCGTAATGAAAGTCTTCTTTTGTAAATATCACCCATATATTCCAGTTATTCCTGTTCCGGAAGACATAGGAAAGTATTATTTAACGCCAATTTGACATAACACTTAACGTTGTGAGTTTAAATAGTGATGATTGCATTGACGCTGTAAATTTCTTTTATAGAACTAAATTTCAATTTAATCCATATATTTTTAAATAGTGGATAAATACGTCCATTAGCGCAGACAACACTTTTTTGCAGGTATACTATATATTTCTATTACTGTACACATGGCGTCTTTTCGGTTAATTATTTACCCGTTTTGTCAGCTCTCAACAGTATTCATGCCATGTCTAAATGGGATTACTCTTGCCGCCCTCGTCACCAATAGAAATAAGACTAATTAGTGATCTATATCTATAGAAAGGATATTACTGAGAATAACAAACCAGTTAACTGAGTGGCTTACTATAAATATTTATACAATTATTTACAAGATTTCATTAAGTTTAAATTGGATTATGTATTTAAATATATATTTTACTATAAACTCGTCTATAATAAACAAAAGATCATTGGCAAAGAAATTTTAGTCAATTTCGTTAAGTGTGTTAAAATGTTTTTACGAAGCATAAGCTGAACTAATTTTAAAATCAAAATATATCACAATTTATATGTCTTAAGTAAAGCTTTACAGGCGAAGACACGTCTATCTCTTCAAGCCGTTCAACACTTGATAGGAAAAATGTTAGATGATTGGGGTCCATCCTATTAACTGAAGATAATGAAGCGTAAACAAAAAGGAAATTGAAAGACACACCCGTCTACACAATTAGACGATTTAATGTGTCACATTTGATTTGATGATTGCGACTTCTATATAATTTGTGGCTTTATATAAGACGTTTTAATGGTCTTTTCTGACCCCCATTTAGCCTGCGGAACCCTGTACAAGTCAAAATTTAGCTATTGTTATTTACGATAAGAGATTGTGTTAAACCTTATAAAAGTTATTTGGTCGCCGAGATCACATAAAAAAAATTACTGACACGTGAAAAGCACTTTCTTTAAGCATGACGTTATTTCTCGTATTGTATAAGTAAATATTGATTAACCATTCTTGTATGACTGTTGTTCATTTGCTTACCGTTGCTACAGAATGCCAAGGTCTCGGCATTTACATTTGATTAATCTTTAGACAACCCTGGAGAAACTCTGTAATAACATAGCACCTTTTTTGTCAAAAATTACTAAGACGACGAACGAATGGCATATACAAGACAGTATTGTAGCTTGCAGGGTTTTTAATTGCCATGGCAATTATCAATTACGGCCTACTGCAGACAGAAGACCTTTAGAGAGCAGTAAATAATGCACTGCACTAGTTGTTTGCACACACATCTTTAAAATAACTATTGAAATGGCGACAGGAACGGATTTCTTCAATTGCAGGGATAAAAACTAAATAAAGTACAAAACTGATTTCATTTCCATTATATTCCTATGCTTTCAATTCACAAAAATACAGCATAATAATAATAATAATAATAATAATAATAATAATTATAATGATAATAAATTTATGTATTTCCTCCTTGAAGGAACAGTCTATTTATACGATTCGACTCTTTTTAACGCGTTATGTTTAAAATGTACTTAATAAACATAGCGTAGGATATTCATTAATAT
Organism: Sinonovacula constricta; assembly: GCA_007844125.1. Classification (NCBI taxonomy): domain Eukaryota; kingdom Metazoa; phylum Mollusca; class Bivalvia; order Cardiida; family Solecurtidae; genus Sinonovacula; species Sinonovacula constricta. The sequence goes on along the minus strand of CM017559.1, from coordinate 26,982,184 downwards.
CATTTTCGTGTTTTGCTTTCTTTTATCGGTACACAATATGGTTTCATTCTTCCTTTAATCTTTTTTTCGGGAGCTAACAAAGAGACACATTTCTTTAGAGGCTGGAGTTTGGTTCAAAAAGTCGATATGATGCAGCCAAGTGTAAAAAATAATTTAAGACATTGTAAGAACGTTCTTGTGCGTTTTTTGCTATTAGTTTTTTATGTACAAAAAAGTTTAAACTCTTTACCGGTAGCACGACCAGCAGTTCTCAAGGAGGTCCGGGTTCGATCCTGGTAGTTAAAATTGTAGTTGTATAGTTCTCTTGCTAACACTCAAGCAATGACAAAGATAGATCCACGACTGGTTGGAATCAGACCAATGTGGTATCATGCCAGGTCTTCACATAATGTTATACACAGTACAGGCAGCACTTTATCTACTTCAAGTGGACACCGTCTCCAGACAACTAAAATATTGATGATACAGCGATCTTCCTTATAAACAATAAACAATAAGCTTAGGTAATCACAGAGAATGACAAAATATAACCAAATAAATTTCATAATTTGAGGTTTTTGTTCACAAGAAATCAAAGACGGTGTCATTATTATGTATAATCTCAGTAGTAGTGAACTACGCAAATAATTAAAACCCTTTCCTGCTATAGAGAGCCTAAAACAAATAATTCGGATAAAAATCCATTCTTAACATGTGGCATTCTTAAAAAGCAAGAACCAAATATATGTTTTAATAGATTCGTGTTTGTTATACAGTTATAGTATTAATTTTCGGAAAATGCTAAAAATCGTATTAGTCACTCTATCATAATATGTTTACTTTTATGTTCAAAGGACATTTTCTTTGCATACATGTACACGTACAGTGAACGATTCGAGTGTGTTGTTGCTTTAAAATGAGATAAGCTTGTAATTGTACATTAAACACTGATATCACTAATGCATTTCTTCTAATGTACTTCTCCCATTTCTGTTAATCAGCTTTTCATTCTGTTAAAATCTACTTACTGATACAAAACTACAGTTTTTTTCTATTTCGCCTTTGCTAGGATTTTCGATGGTCAACCGAATCGTGATGCGAAAAAATATTTCATTAGGTAGTCGTATGTCATTCGGTTTCCTCCGATATTAGTTATGCACAGAATTCAGCAAGATTTTCTTATACATATAGAAAGGCTGCCTGACATATCATATAATTGCAAAAACAATGTTGAGTTCGCAAAATATACATTAAGTTGAAAGATCTATTTTCCCAATAGGTTTGGCATACTGCTTTCGAAGAATTTTAATTATTTAATGACGTTTAGAGTGTTGTGTTATGCGTAAGATTCGTATAATGAGTTATCAAAAATGCAGTTTTTTGAGACGTACTTAAAAAATTATCTTTTAAATGAATTTGGAAAAGATATTACAAATTTAAAGATGCGCTGTCAGCAGAATACGGTTTGCAAAATTATAATTGTATCTAAAATTTAGAAGTTACTTAAGTAAAAGAAATTGTCATTCTTTCAATGTTTCATAAGATATGTGCTGCATTTAAACTGTCAGCTTTTTAATGACATAAAAACGAATAAAGAATACAATAAAACTCAATCAAACCCTATTTTATCTTACTCATTCTTGTTAATGATCACTTGGCAGCGTTACAGCATCAAACATCTCTCACTGGGAGTCATGTCATTTATTAATCAGCATAATCTCGAAACATGTGTCCTCTACGGAACCAAAACTGCGTAAACAAGGTTTTCCATTCATTTTGTTGACTAAATCAAATTTACGTGTGGATGACGACATTTTTTTTAGAATGTATAAAATAAGAACTTCAAAGAATACATGCAAACGCATGAACTAAACACGACTTGAAGTTATATGCATTCGAGTATCTTGATATTTCTGTTTCTTTTTTATATAAAAGTAAAGTATACTGTTGTTGTCTTGAACATATTTTACTATCCGTTCTGTCCAACTCTAAAACTCTAATTACAACAACTCACGAGATCCAAATGTGAAAGGCCGGCCGCAATAGTTCAGGTGGTAGAGCGTCGGCTTGCGGATCGGGAGGTCGTGGGTTCGAACCCCGGCCGGGTCATACCAAAGACTTTAGTGTTGGTAGAAGTGGCTTCCCTTCTAACGATCGGGGCTAAGGGGACAGCATTACGCCTGACTCGTCGGTGTCAGTATAATGGACCGGCGGGGTTCAATCCCTGGGCACCTCATAAGTGCCCCTGTGCTATAATGAAAGAAATGTCGCTGCGCAGTATCGGTAAATATGCCGGCTAATCTCTAATCTCAAAAGTGTAACAATTTTGACTCTAGATAATTGATGTTTATATGCTTATGGCAAAAATTTGCATCAGTTTTTTAAATTCTAAATCCATCACAACATACACCTTTTTTAAATAAACAGCCATCGTAAATGTGCCGTGTGTAAACAGACAAATTTCAGATAAAGCGAAAGGTTTTACCTGTTAAAAAATCAGAAAGCTACCTACTCTATTGTGCAAGGATATTTTAAGAATCTTCCCTTGAAAAAATTATCCAAAATGAATAAATCGTGTTAATTCAATCTAGACTTGATATATTGCAACAAAAATGATTAGTGCAAGTACATGTATGTACGACCAAAGTTGTTAAATGAACGAAACATATGCTAAATTTATCATGCTACTGACTGCTATTTCATGCACAAGCCGTAATAGCTGTAGCCTGATGCGGTAATGACGTAAGCACGTTCATTATACAATATTCGTTTTTGTGATAAATATGTCAGTTTCTAGACTAATCTAGACAAAACAAGCATCCCCCAGTTAATTTTACAATTTATTTCATATATTTAAATAAACAATTTTTAAGGCCCTATCAACATAACCTAAAAACAGTTTGAATTTGTTCAAATATGATAGCTAGTTAAAATCTTATTCAGGACTTGAAGCGTCTTAATTGGTAAAAAAAAATATAAAAAATGCCATTGAAACTAAGTCGAATTGATGGCACAAAAGATGACGTCGTATTTAACAATAGAATCATTTATATTATGCTTACGACATAGGAAATCTCGTGCTGTCTATATATTCAAAGGCAAATACAATAGATAAATTCTTGTCCTATTCTTTGATGCATACGTCATTTTCGAGGAAATTTATGTGCTGCGTGACTGACTCCTTTGTAACGATTTGTTACAAAACCAAATATGATTAATTTTGGTGTGATGTCACATGCTGAATTTCGAATCAAACATATTTATCCAGACACCATTACATAGATGCCTTAGTAGCTGTAAAATCACGTTGATTTAAGACGACTTTTGTTTTTCTTTTGAGTCATAAAAAGATACACAAGTATTGTAAAAAAATGGAATGATCATTATCTTTAAAGTGATGCGTTGCTGTTGTCTACCATGTCATAGTAATAATGAATTGCGAGAATACAGGCAAAGACTCTGTTAATTGTACCCTATTATCTATATTGTTAATGTTCTATGGGATCTGCCAATAATACGGTGCAAAATAATGCAAAACATTTCAACAGTTGTAATATATATTTTTAAAATTAGTTATATATTTTTGTTGTGAAATGATCAAGAACATGTGTTTTTGATTAAAACTTTGTACAACTTTTTTACCAACTTATTGACTTTGCTCCCTTCTCTATAAAAATAAAACAAGTTATGCCTTATAAGAGAAAAGGGAGCCATGGGCACTATGAAGATCTATGTTATTCAACTTGTTTTTTTAAGTTACATTGTATTCACTTTCGTTTTCTCAGATAAAAAGAAATGAATTCCGCTTCTAAGTTTTATTAGACAGAAAATTACAATAAACATGTACAATTACTATTACTTTACGTCAACATTATAACATAGCTGAGACATCTTTGACATTTTCACTCAAGTATGTTAACACTAACTAAGTTTGACGCCGCAGCATACTTGTATATTTATATAAGAAAACCAAATAACACACTAAGGCACATCTCAAGGATTTTATTATTTTAATCAGGGATAAACTATAAATCTCACTTTTCACTTCGTCTCTAACATCCGTTATCCGAATATGTTTGCTCCAGTTCCTGTGAGAAATAAATGATAAATGAAGTGTTGTAGTGTGATATAACTGCAGCATTATAAACTAGCCAGACACCGATCTGTATTGCTTAAGAATGTGTGAACGTCAGTTGTTTATATGTTTTGTTACAGTATTGATATGAATATATCAGTCTAGTATTTTAATCAGTGATTAGTCTCCACTTTGTTATCCAAGAACAAAAATAACAAAGTGACATAAACTAAAACAATTTTAAATTTGCTTTAAAACCCATCCAAAGGATCAGTTCTAGTAGTTCTTTTTTGTATATAATATTTATTTATTTATTTATTGCATTATAGTGGGGCAATATCTTTATTGATAGGTGTGTTAAATTACATTACATACATTGCAGTTACAAAGTATTAATGTCATTATATGGCTTTATGAACATAGGTCATTCGCTTAAAACCGAAGCCATGTACGTACAGAGACGTCCGTCTCAGTATGACAATATTACACCCTCTTACGTCTTCGGTACAAAAAAAAAACACACGTGTGGCTAATGCAGACATGTTTGCCATTGTGTTAAATGTATTTGTCACTTAAAATTATTTTGATAAATTACACTGTATCTGGCTGTCATAGGTAGAACTGTGTCATATCACATCGATGTGTCCATGATTTTATCTGAAATTACCGAAGAATGGTACATTAGTCATAGGTTATGCATTGCTAATACGGTGACAATATATGTTTGTGGTAGGAGTGATGGGAGAGGATGGGGAAATCACTTCCTCCATATTCTGAAAGGTACTCATTTACAATAAAATATATACTGTAAAAATGATTTGATTATTTTATATAATCAGAGTCATAAATTTACAAGTAAAATACAAGTCGCGTGGTTTAAGTCTTTCTTTATCTGAATTCGAGCAGAATAGTGAATGTTATAATCACACAAGGTTTTATGATCTTATTAACTAAACTAATATATTTTGTTTACCATGAGGACTGAACGGATGTTATATTTGGTTCCCGGAATACAAGAAATTACAAGAGAGAGGTCGAGGTCCTATTCAACATTGGAGCATTTTCCCAAAAAAATCGACCAAGAAAAAGCAAAACCTTGTAGTTATTAAAAAGTGTTCAATGCTGTCAAATGTTTCATGTCTTAAATTACATGCAGTAAAGAATTGTCTTTGAACGCGTGAAAAATGTCCAAATGTAAACAACAAAATAGTGCATAACATTTGACTTGTACATAATACATTGTCGTAACAAATGCAATTTTATGCATACACATATGGAACATAAACAATTTCAAGTGACAGGAAATAATGTAGCAACTATAATCTAATTAAATTCTGATATAAACCAAAGTTCAATAAAAACCGAAATTCAACGCACGAAAGCGTCGCACTTTACTTGTTATAGAACAACATGGCGCCATCCATAGGACTTTCCCGGGAATGATCATATACAGACACTTGACAATAATTATACATGTCACCACATCACAATATTGATTTTATCTGGATAACTCAGCATAGCAATAGGTGTATTATAAGAAAAGGGAGCCTTTTTGAGTCGGTCTTACAAACGCATCATAAGATGTTTTTATTAAACATATATATCGCCTAAATGCCAAAGATTATTCTTACTAGCTTTAAAAAATCATTTAATAAGGATGACCATTAGGCTCGTGCTTTCTTAGTGCCAAAAATCCAAAGACCAACAATTTACTAATGATGCAACGTTAATTCTTGCTATTTGTCTGGAAAAAAGACATATTTCAGAATTACATTAATACTTTAAAACAAAAGGCTGAATTTCAGCGGCATGTGAATGTTTTTGTTAAAATAAAGAAAAAAGGGCATCATTAACAATGGTTCTATGGAACGGAACTTTTAAAAATAATATGTTTTATTGCCTCAATATAACCCATGCTGGAACAATCAATTGACAGGGCTTGGTATCCTTTTTTAATTGACCTTAGCTAAATAACAAAATAAAATTCTGATCTAAACATTATCGAAATAGAACTATAATTTTCATTGTGGTCTAAAGGTATCATCATTTCATGAGCAAAATAGTTGTTTTAACTAAATCCTGTATTGTTGAAAATTATATATCACATATCATCTTTACGCAGCAATGGCATTCTTAGATGGTTGGACTGAATACTATGTGGAAAACAATGTTATGTTAAATAATTATAAGTTCTTGCAAATATCTTAGAATAGTGTTGATTGTCTACAGTATTGTTAATGAATGATCTCAAGTAACGTCCTGAATTGTAAAACAAAGTGTAACTTTTTTTAAAGATGTAATTTGAGATATAACATATAGGAATTAAAACACCCTGAAACATTGAAATATATTTAGCTATAGCAATGTAAAGGTCTAAGAAGAATCAATACATAGAAATAACAATTTTACAATAGGCTCTAAATGATGATAGATCCTTTCTTTTCTCGAGGCTTTGCCTGAAACATAAGAAATATATATTTTTATTATACAATATAGAAACTTACCAAGAACATTTAAGATATACTTGATATAGCTGTGATATAATCTTACGAAACATTTACCCTCCTTGTTTTTTCTCACATATGTTCCAAAAATATCACTTACAGTGGTTTTAGTCAGTAATATACAACTGAATTTCAGGTAGTTAATAGTGTTTATTAAATAAACCTACTTTTATTATAAAAGCCTTTATAGAGTTATGCCCAGCTGCTTAATAATGAATAATTATCGAAGTATTTATAAAAATAATGTATGTGCTGCCCCTTTCTAAAGGAGTGCTAAAATAATGGCTTAAATATGTCATTTCTTTTTATAAACATGATTCATTATAAATGTTCGACTGAACAATTTCGACAAACTTCTCGCCTATATATGTTTCAGTAAACTAATGTGTAATCGGTGTTTGAAGAAAAACTACTTAGAGACTTGTCTCGTCAAGAAAAGTTTTAAATATATGTTTGGCTCATCTTAGGTTCAGATAAACGGTTGTTAAATTTGGTCAAGATCCCTAAAAACCTTTGTTAATTATTTTTGTAAACACTGTGCAGAAAAGCCGGTCTCGGCGACATATGATATTAAACTCGGCCGAAGAAATTGACAATTGATATGAGTCACCGGTTAAAGACGCAATACTTCAAAGAGACTACAGTTTCGTTTCTAAAAATTATATTATTTTATAAGTTTATTTTAAAGAATATTGTATATACACAACTGTCCGCCAGCTAGGCGGGGTTACTGTGCACCCCGATAAAACTTATCATGGGTGTCAAAATGTTGGTAAGGCCGAATTAATCGCAAATATGCTAAAATAAACTCATTTATATATCAACTCACGGGTTCTATGAAACACGTTCTGAAATTTTGATATGAAAGCGTGTTTAGAAAACTAATAAACATTTTTCAAAAATGAGCGTAGATTTATTAAACGTTCTGTTACTAAAGTCAAATTGAAGGGGTATTTCTTTAGTTAGTATTGTCTCCAGACTCTCCAAACGACTTACTATTAAACTTGTCGAACCATGCACGAATTGGATCTGGTATTGCGCTAATAAGGGTCAAGTATTTCTATTTTACTGCATTTGATTAGAACACGGAAACGTTTATTTGATAAGGATTTTAATTTGCTCCAATCTAGTCAAATTCAGTCAATGCACAACTGTCACGCTACAGTATTTAAATGAACTAAGTAGACATGTGAATGTTTTAGATTACAATCAACATGTTAACTTAAAACATGTGATTGGGCGTGTCATTTACCAAACATGAAATATATTGGCAAATAAAATATCCATGTGACATCAATATAATTAGATATATTTCCAACACATTTTATTTTAGTCACATTAAAAACGAATCTTTTGCCGACAAGTAAAGCAGCCATAAGGTCATTGTGGTAATGACCATGGTAACGTAATAATAAGACAATCGATAAGTACCATATGACGCTTAACTTATGTTCCTCTCGAAGTTTTATTACCCTGATTAATGTAGCAGCACTAAGGGAGGTCTATTTAGATTAGGGGACTAAATTAGTGTGCACATATCTTACTAAATGGAACGTCAAAAGTACCAAACTGCTTAAAACTGAGAGCGGAACGAGCATATTCTTCATTTTGTGATAGGCATTTGTTAAAATGAGGAATAAAAAAGCGTAATTTATGTTAGCGTTTTTATTTATGCCTTATTATTATTTCATTACTGAACAAGCTTAAACGACACAGTTGAAAATTAAAAACAACATTTCATGTTTGTTTTTAGTTAATTAATATTGTACACAATCTACAATTTATTTTATTGTGCTCACAATTAATAACATTTGGTTTGATCTTTACATATCTGATAAATTTGTTTTAGTAAATATGAGAATATATTAACGCATACATTTTCTCCAGTGTACAAAACTGTAATTTTAAACTTGGTGTCTGGTTTTCTTTATATAAAAACAGTTGCTAATTTAATTGGTTAATTGTGAATGACCTAATTCGCTCAACGTTGGGTAGTGTGTATAGTATACAGCAATAACACAGTGGCTGGATTTACATTAATTTTCAGTAGTGGTAAAAAGTCATAATGAATTTATTTACCTACGCCGTTGACAATTAAACCTCAATCCCACCACCAACAAATCAAGACCTGTGGTTAGTCCGTTTGAAAATGCATCCTTCATATACTAATATAATTTTTAAGATTGCTTCAAAGACTATAACTGACTGTTTGTGTTTATGCAACTTGTCTTTCAACTGTAAATGTTATTTTACGAAGTACATCACGTAAAAAGACAATCATGTTTACGATGACCAATATATAATGACAAATTATCTTGTCCTGTGCCACTCTGATGTAATTTCGTTCCAAATAATCGAATATGATTCGAATACACTTAAGGAATATTCGAATATCGTTTTAGAATTTGATTTACATCCCTATTGTTTTCGTTAAAATCATATTTAAACAAAAAAAGTAATACATTGATGATAGTAAACCCCCTGCACTATGAAATTTATGCAGATATGGACTTTAAAGATACGGGTATTTTAATTTTACACATACTAAATAAATTATTTATGTTTTGAAAGGAAAATAACAAAAGGACGACATGAAATATTCTATTTTTGTTATAAAACATGACATATATTTATTTGCATATGTTCCCTCTCTGCTTGAGAAAACTTTTAAATGGAATATATGAGGTCTTATAAGCATAGCAACATATACCAAAATTTGGCAAAGCACTGGACAAAGGTATTAAAAAACTATAATGTTTTACTATCAATTATAGTATGTTTTTTTCACCAACTTCAAAGGAATATAACTTAAACCAAACTTTTTATTTCTTTCAAAGTCATTTGTTTCATTAAACACTGTGTCTGTTCTTTATATTTAATTTAGCCAAACAGGTTGTCACTAGATTAAATAAATAAATAATTAAGTACACACTAAACTTCACAACAACTAATATAATATGCAAGTGTTTTATATAGACAAAAAACTAACCAAACATTACAATTGGAATACGAATATAATTGGAAGCTTTCATATTTTGTTCGAGATGTGTATGTTTTGATTATCATTTATATAGTGCCTTTTACAAAATGTTTATGTACACTTATTTTAAAGCAAATGGTCAGCCTGTCTAATATGTTATGTTTGATATGTAAGTCAATAGTACATGCAACCCCCACCGCCTTCCATGTTTTGAAGACACAGTCAAAAAGCAAATATAAATAATTGATGAAATTATACAGTTATCTCTTTATAAAGATATCGTAATGGAAGCAATCTTTTGTAAATCTATATTAACCACATATTCCGGCTATTCATGTTCGGGAAGACATATAAAGGTATTATTTAACGCCAATTTGACATAATACTTAACGTTGTGAGATTAAATAGTGATGATTGCAGTGACGTGGTAAAGTTTTCTTTTAGAACTATATTCTAATTTAATCCATTATATGTTTTGAACAGCGAGGAAATACCTCTATTAGTGCAGACAACACTTTTTTTGCAGGTATACTATTCATTCTTATTAACGTACACATGGCGTATTTTCGGTTCGTTATTTACCAGTTTGTCTTCTTTCAAGAGTATTCATGTCATGTCTATATGAAATTACTCTTGCCTCCCTCGTCGCCAATAGAAATAAGACTAATTAGTGATCTATATCTATAGAAAAATTATTACTGAGAATAACAAACCAATTAACTGAGTGGCTTACTATAGATACTAATACAATTATTTACAAGATTACATTAAGTTTAAAGTGGATTTATGTATTAAACTATATTTTACTATAAACTTGTCTATAATAAACAAAAGATCATTGGCAAAGAAATTTTAGTCAATTTCGTTAAGTGTGTTAAACTGACACACCGACTACATAATTAGACGATTTAATATGTCATATTTGATTTGATGATTGCGACTTCTATATAATTTGTGGCTATATATAAAACGTTTTAATGGTCTTTTGCACCCCCATTTAGTCTGCGGAACCCTGTAAAAGTCGAAATTTGGCTATGGTTATTTACGATAAGAGCATGTATAAATCCTTATATAAGTAATTTGGTCGCCGATATCACATAAAAAAAAATACTGGCACGTGAAAAGCTCTTTCTTTGAGCATGGCGTTATTTCCAGTATTGCATAAGTGAAAATTGATAAACCATTCTTTTATAGCTGTTGTTAATTTGCTTACCTTTGCAACAAAAAGCCAAGGTCTCGGCGTTTGCATTTGATTAATCATTAATCACCCCTTGAGAATTGTCAAACACTGTAATAACATAGAACCTTTTTGTCAAACATTACTAAGACGACCAACAAAAGGCATTTACAAGACAGTCTTTTAGCTTGCAGGTTTTTTAATTGTCATGGCAATTATCAATTACGGCCTGCTGCAGACAGAAGACCTTTAGAGAGCAGTAAATAATGCACTGCGCTGGTTGTTTGCACACACATCTTTAAAATAACTATTGAAATGGCAACAGGAACGGATTTCTTTCATTGCAGGGATAAAAACTAAAAAAAAGTACAAAATTGATTTTATTTCCATTATATTTCTATGCTTTCAATTCACAAAAATACAGCATAATAATAATATTAATAATAATAATAATAATAATAATAATAATAATTATAATAATAATAATAATAATAATAATAAATATATTTATTTCCTCCTTTGTAGGAACAGTCTATTTATACGATTCGACACTTTTTAACGCGTTTTGTTTAAAGTGTACTTAATAAACATAGCGTAGGATATTCATTAGTACCACATTCATGTTTTGCTTTCTTTTATCGGTACACAATACTTTTTCACTCTTCCTTTAATCTTTTTGTTGTGAGAGCTAACAAAATGATACATTTCCTTATAGGCTGGAGTTTGGTTCAAAAAGAGTAAATATTAATTTAAAACATTGTAAGAACGTTCTTGTGCGTTTTGAGCTATTAGTTTTATATGTATTAATAAGTTTAAACTCTTTACTGGTAGCGCGACTAGCAGTCGTCATCTCCAGGTACGGGAGGTCCGGGTTCGATACGGGTAGTTAAAATTGTAGTGGTATAGTCCTCTTGCTAACATTCAAGCAATGACAAAGTTAGATCCACGACTGATTGTAATCAGGCTAATGTGGTATCATGCCAGGTGTTCACAGAATGTTATACACAGTACAGGCAGCACTTTATTTACTTCAAGTGGACACCGTCTCAAGACAACTACAATACTGATGATACAACGATATTCCTAATAAATAATAAACAATAAGCTAAAGTAATCACAGAGAATGAGAAAATATCTTCAAATAAATTTCATAATTTGAGGTTTTTGTTTACAAGAAATTAAAAACGTTGTCATTAGTATGTATAAGCTCAGTAGTAGTGAACTACGCAAATAATTAAAACACTTTTTTGCTATAGAGAGCCTAAAACAAATAATGTGGCATTCTTAAAAAACAAGAACCGAATATATGTTATAAGAGATTTGTGTTTGTTACATAGTAATAATATTCATTTTCGGAAAATGCTGAAAATCTTATTACTCCCTCTATCATAATATGTTCAATTTTATGTAAAAAAACACACACATTTTCTTTGCATACACGTACAGTGAAAGATTTGACTGTTTTGTTGCTTTGAAATGAGATTTGCTTGTATTTGGACATTAAACACTGATATCACTAATGCATTTCTTCTAATGTATTTCTCCCATTTCTGTAAATCAGCTTGTCATTCTGTTGAAATCTACATACTGATACAAAACTACAGTTTCTTCTATGTCGCCTTTGCTATGATTTTCGATGGTCAAACGAATTGTGATGCGAAAAGTTATTTCGTTAGGTAGTCTTATTTCATTGGGTTTCCTCCGTTATTAGTTATGCAAAGAAGTCAGCAAGGGTTTCTTTTATACATTTAGAAAAGCTGCCTGACATATCATATAATTGCAAAAACAATGTTGAGTTCGCAAGATATGCATTAAGTTGAAAAAGCTATTTCCTCAATAGGTTTGGCATACTGCTTTCGAAGAATTTTAGGAAAGCAATTGTAAATAATGAATTATCAAAAATGCAGCTATTTTTTGAGACGTACTTAAACAATTTGTTTATCTTTTTAATGAATTTGAAAAAGAAATTACTCATTTAAGGATGCGCTGTCAGAAGAATACGGTTTGCAAAAATTAAAATTGTATCTAAAGTTACTTAAGAATTTTTTTTCTTTAAATGTTTCATAAGATATGTGTTGCATTTAAATTGTCAGCTCTTAATAGACATAACAACGAATAAAGAATACAATAAAACGCATTCAAATTAAGTTTTACTTTACTCATTCTTGTTAATGACCACTTGGCAGCGTTACAGCTTCAAACATCTCTCACTGGGAGTCTTGTCATTTCTTTACCAGAATAATCTCGAAACATGTGTCCTCTATGGGACTAAGCGGCGTAAACAAGGTTTTCCATTTATTTTGTTGGCTAAATCAAATTTATGTGTGGATGACGACAATATTTTTTAGATTGTATAAAATAAGAACTTCAAAGAATACTTTTGCTGTGAAAATGATCAAGAACAGGTGTGTTTGATTAAAACTTTGCAAAACCTTGTTTTTTTACCTACTAATTGACGTTGCTCCATTCTCTATGAAAAGAGTTATGCCTTATTAGAGAAAAGGGGACCATGAGCACTATGAAAATATATGTTATTCAACTTGGTAGTTGATTAGATTACATTGTATTCACTTCCGTTTTCTCAGATAAAAAATGAATACCACTTCTAAGTTTTTTTTAGACAGTAAATTATTATGAACATGTACAATTACGGTCAATTTTCACTTCGTCTCTAACATCCGTTATCCGAATGTCTTTGCTCCAGTTCCTGTGAGAAATAAATGATAAATGAAGTGTTGTAGTGTGATATAACTGCAGCATTATAAACTAGCCAGACACCGATCTGTATTGCTTAAGAATGTGTGAACGTCAGTAGTTTATATGTTTTGTTACAGTATTGATATGAACATATCAGTCTAGTTTGTAAATCAGTGATAAGTCTCCACTTTGTTATCCAGGAACAAAAAATAACAAACTGACAAAAACTAAAACAATTTTAAATTTTCTTTACTTTTAATGCAAAACCCATCCAAAGTATCAATTCTAGTAGTTCTATTTTGTATATAATATTTATTTGTTTGTTTATCTATTGTATTAAAGTGGGGCAGTATCTTTATTGATAGGTGTGTTACCTTACATTCAGTTGCAAAGTATTAATGTCATTATATGGCTTTATGAACATAAGTTATTCGCAGAAAGCCGAAGCCATCTACGTACAGAGACGTCCGTCTCAGTATAATTATATTACATCCTCTTACGTCTTCGGTACAAGAAAAGAAACACACTTGTGGCTAATGCAGACATGTTTGCCATTGTGTTAAGTGTATTTGACACGTAAAATTATTTCGATAAATTAAATATGTATCTGGCTGTCGTAGGTAAAACTGGTAAAGCATTGCTAATCCGGTGACAATATATGTTTGTGGTAGGAGTGATGGGAGAGGATGGGGAAATCACTTCCTCCAGATTCTGAAAGATACTCATTTCCAATAAAATATATATTGTAAAAATGATTAGATTATTTTATATAATCAGAGTCATAAATTCACAAGTAAAATACAAGTCGCGTGGTTTAAGTCTTTCTTCATCCGAATTCGAGCAGAATAGTAAATGTTATAATCACACAAGGTTTTATGATCTTATTAACTATACTAATATATTTTATTTACCATGAGGACTGAACGGGTGTTATATTTGGTTCCCGGAATACAAGAAATTACAAGAGAGAGGTCGAGGTCCTATTCAACATTAGAGCATTTTCCAAAAAAAAATCGACCAAGAAAAAGCAAAACCTTGTAATTATTAAAAAGAATTGTCTTTGGACGCGTGAAAAAAGTCCGAATATGAACAACAACCCCCCCCCCCCACACCCACCCCCCACCCCCCAAAAAACGACCAAGGAAAAGCAAAACATTGTAGTTCTTTAAAAGTGTTCAATGCTGTCAAATGTTTCATTTCTTAAATTACATGCAGTAAAGAATTGTCTTTGGACGCGTGAAAAAAGGTCCGAATATAAACAACAAAATAGTGCATAACATTTGACTTGTACATAATACATTGTCGTAATAAATGCAATTTTAATTAAACAAACCATACATACAGATATGGAACATAAACAATTTCAAATGACAGATAATAATGTAGCAACTATAATCTAATTAAATTCTGATATTAACCAAAGTTCAATAATAACCGAAATTAAACGCACGAAAGCGTCGCACTTCACTCGTTATAGAACAACATGGCGCCATCCATAGGACTTTCCCGGGAAATGATCATATACAGACACTTGACAATAATTATACATGTCACCACATCACATTATTGATTTTATCTGGATAACTCAGCATAGCAAAAGATGTATTATAAGAAAAGGGAGTTTTTTCGAGTCGGTGTTACAAACGCACCGTAAGCTGTTTTATTAAACATATATATATCGTCTAAATGCCAAAGCTTATTCTTACTAGCTTTAAAAAATCATTTAATAAGGATGACCATTAGGCTCGTGCTTTCTAAGTGACACAAACCCAAAGACCAACAATTTACTAATGATGCAACGTTAATTCTTGCAATTTGTCTGGAAAAAAGACATATTTCAGAATTACATTAAAACTTTAAAACAAAAGGCTGAATTTCAGCGGCATGTGAATGTTTTTGTTAAAATATAGAAAAAAGGGCATCATTAACAATGGTTCTATGGAACGGAACTTTTAAAAATAATATGTTTTATTGCCTCAATATAACCCATGCTGGAACAATCAATTGACAGGGCTTGGTATCCTTTTTTAATTGACCTTAGCTTAATAACAAAATAAAATTCTGATCTAAACATTATCGAAATAGAACTATAATTTCCATTGTGGTCTAAAGGTATCATCATTTCACGAGCATAATAGTTGTTTTAACTAAATTCTGTAGTGTTGAAAATTATATGTCACATATCATCTTTACGTAGCAATGGCATTCTTAGATGGTTGGACTGAATACTATGTGGAAAACAATGTTATGTTAAATAATTATAAGTTCTTGCAAATATCTTAGAATAGTGTTGATTGTTTACTATATTGTTAATGAATGATCTCAAGTAACGTCCTGAATTGTAAAACAAAGTGTAACTTTTTTTAAAGATGTAATTTGAGATATAACACATAGGAATTAAAGCCCTCTGAAACACTGAAATATATTTAGCTATAGCAATGTAAAGGTCTAAGAAGAATCAATACATAGAAATAACAATTTTACAATAGGCTCTAAATGATGATAGATCCTTTCTTTTCTCGGGGCTTTGCCTGAAACATAATAAAAATACATTTTTATTATAAAATATAGAAACTTACCAAGAACATTAAAGATATACTTGATATAGCTGTGATATAATCTTACGAAACATTTACCCTCCTTGTTTTTTCTCACATATGTTCCAAAAATATCACTTACAGTGGTTTTAGTCAGTAATATACAACTGAATTTCAGGTAGTTAATAGTGTTTATTATATAAACCTACTTTTAATATAAAAGCCTTTATAGAGTTATGCCCAGCTGATTAATAATGTATTATTATCGAAGTATTTATAAAAAAATGTATGTGCTGCCCCTTTCTAAAGGAGTGCTAAAATATTTGCTTAAATATGCCATTCCTTTTTATAAACATGATTCATTATGAATGTTAGACTGAACAATTTCGACAAACTTCTCGCCTATATATGTTTCAGTAAACCAATGTGTAATCGGTGCTACTTAGATTAAACTACTTAGAGACTTGTCTCGTCAAGACAAGTTTGAATATATGTTTGGCTCATCTTAGATTCAGATAAACGTTCGTTAAATTCGGTCAGGATCCTTACAAAACCTTTGTTATTTATTTTTGTAAACACTGTGCAGAAAAGCCGGTCTCGGTGACAAATTCGGCCGAAGAAATTGACAATTGATATGAGTCACCGGTTAAAGACGCAATACTTCAAAGAGACTACAGTTTCGTTTCTAAAAATAGTTTATTTTAAAGAATACTGTATATACACAACTGTCCGCCAGCTAGGAAGGGTTACTGTGCACCCCGATAAAACTTACCATGGGTGTCAAAATGTTGGTAAGGCCGATTTAATCGCAAATATGCTAAAATAAACTCATTTATATATCAACTCACGGGTTCTATGGAACACTTCCTGAAATTTGGATATGAAAGCGTGTTTAGAAATCTAATAAACATTTTTTCAAAAATGAGCGTAGATGTATTAAACGTTCTGTTACTTAAGTCAAATTAAAGGGGTATTTCTTTAGTTAGTATTGTCTTCAGACTCTCCAAACGACTTACTATTAAACTTGTCGAACTATGCACGAATTGGATCTGGTATTGCGCTAATAAGGGTCAAGTACTTCTATTTTACTGCATTTGATCAGAACACGGAGACGTTGATTTGATAAGGATTTTAACTTGCTCTAATCTAGTCAAATTCAGTCAATGTACAACTGTCACGCTACAGTATTTAAATGAACTAAGTAGACATGTGAATGGTTTAAATTACAATCAACATGTTTACTTAAAACATGTGATTGAGCGTGTCATTTAACAAACATGAGATATATTTGCAAATAAAATATCCATGTGACATCAATATAATTAGATATATTTCCAACACATTTTATTTTAGTCACATTAAAAACGAATCTTTTGCCGACAAGTAAAGCAGCCATAAGGTCACTGTGGTAATGACCATGGTAACGTATTAATAAGACAATCGATAAGTACCATATGAAGCTTAACGTATGTTCCTCTCGAAGTTTTATTACCCTGATTAATGTGGCAGCACTAAGGGAGGTCTATTCAGATTAGGGGACTAAATAAGTGTGCACATATGTTACTAAATGGAACGTCAAAAGTACCAAACTGCTAAAACTGAGAGCGGAACGAGCATATTCTTCATTTTTTGATAGGCATTTGTTAAAATGAGGAATGAAAAGGCGTAATTTATGTAAGCGTTTTTATTTATGCCTTATTATTATTTCTTTACTGAACAAGCTTAAACGACACAGTTGAATATTAAAAACAACATTTCATGTTTGTTTTTAGTTAATTAATATTGTACACAATCTACAATTTATTTTATTGTGCTCACAATAAATAACATTTGGTTTGATTTTTACATATCTGATAAATTTGTTTTAGTAAATATGAGAATGTATTAACGCAAACATTTTCTCCAGTGTACAAAACTGTATTTTTAAACTTGGTGTCTGGTTTTCTTTATACCAAAACAGTTGCTAATTTAATTGGTTAATTGTGAATGACCTAATTCGCACAACGTTGGGTAGTGTGTATAGTATACAGCAATTACACAGTTGCTGGATTTACATTAATTTTCAGTAGTGGTAAAAAGTCATAATGAATTTATTTACCTACGCCGTTGACAATTAAATCTCAATCCCACCACCAACAAATCAAGACCTGTGGTTAGTCCGTTTGAAAATGCATCCTTTATATACTAATATAATTTTTAAGACTGCTTCAAAGACTATAACTGACTGTTTGTGTTTATGCAACTTGTCTTTCAACTGTAAATGTTATTTTACGAAGAACATCACGTAAAAAGACAATCATGTTTACGATGACCAATATATAATGACAAATTATCTTGTCCTGTGCCACTCTGATGTTATTTCGTTCCGAATAATCGAATATGATTCGAATACACTTAAGGAATATTCGAATATCGTCTTAGGAATTGATTTACATCCCTATTGTTTTCGTTAAAATCATATTTAAACAAAATAAAGTAATACATTGATGATAGTAAACCCCATTTACTATGAAATTTTTGCAGATATGGACTTTAAAGATACATGTATTTTAATTTTACACATACTAAGTAAATTATTTATGTTTAAAAGGAAAATAACGAAAGGACGACATAGAAAATTCTATTTTTGTATAAAACATGACATATATTTATTTGCATATGTTCCCTCTATGCTTGAGAAAACTTTTAAATTAAAATATATGAGGTCTTATAAGCATAGCAACATATACCAAAACCAAAAGCATTGGACAAAGGTATTAAAAAACTATAATGTTTTACTATCAATTATAGTGTGTTTTTTCACCAACTTCAAAGGAATATAACCTAAACCAAACTTTTTAATTCTTCCAAAGTCATTTGTTTAATTAAACACTTTGTGTGTTCTTTATATTTAATTAAGCCAAACAGGCTGTCACTAGATTAAATAAATAAATAATTAAGTACACACTAAACTTCACAACAACTAATATAATATGCAAGTGTTTATATAGACAAAAAACTAACCAAACATTACATTTGGAATACGAATATAATTGGAAGCTTTCATATTTTCTTCAAGATTTGTATGTTTTGATTATCATTTATATAGTGCCTTTTACCAAATGTTTATGTACACTTATTTTAAAGCAAATTGTCAGCCTTTCTAATATGTTATGTTTGATATGTAAGTCAATAGTACATGCATCCCCCACCGCCTTCCATGTTTTGAAGACACAGTCAAAAAGAAAATATAGATAATTGATGAAATTATACAGTTATCCTTTTATAAAGATATCGTAATGGAAGCAATCTTTTGTAAATCTATATTACCCATATATTACAGATATTCCTGTTTGGGAAGACATATGAAAGTATTATTTAACGCCAATTTGACATAACACTTAACGTTGTGAGATTAAACAGTGATGATTGCAGTGACGTGGTAAAGTGTTCTTTTAGAACTATATTCTAATTTAATCCATATATGTTTTGAAAAGTGAGGAAATACCTCCATTAGTGCAGACAACACTTTTTTGCAGGTATACTATTTATTCTTATAAACTTACACATGGCGTGTTTTCTGTTCGTTATTTACTAGTTTGTCAGCTCTCAAGAGTATTCATGTCATGTCTATATGAGATTACTCTTGCCGCCCTCGTCGCCAATAGAAATAAGACTAATTAGTGATCTATATCTATAGAAAGAGTATTACTGAGAATAACAAACCAATTAACTGAGTGGCTTACTATAGATACTAATACATTTATTTACAAGATTACATTAAGTTTAAATTGGATTTATGTATTAAACTATATTTTACTATAAACTTGTCTATAATAAACAAAAGATCATTGGCAAAGAAATTTTAGTCAATTTCGTTATGTGTGTTAAACTGACACACCCGACTACATAATTAGACGATTTAATATGTCATATTTGATTTGATGATTGCGACTTCTATATAATTTGTGGTTATATATAAGACGTTTTAATGGTCTTTTGCACCCCTATTTAGTCTGCGGAACCCTGTAAAAGTCGAAATTTGGCTATGGTTATTTACGATAAGAGCATGTATAAATCCTTATATAAGTAATTTGGTCGCCGATATCACATAAAAATAAATTACTGGCACGTGAAAAGCTCTTTTTTTTGCGCATGGTTGTTATTTCCCGTATTGCATAAGTGAAAATTGATAAACCATTCTTTTATAGCTGTTGTTAATTTGCAACAAAAAGCCAAGGTCTCGGCGTTTGCATTTGATTGATCATTAATCACTCCTTGAGAATTGTCAAACACTGTAATAACATAGCACCTTTTTGTCAAACATTACTAAGACGACCAACGAATGGCATTTACAAGACAGTCTTTTAGGTTGCAGGTTTTTTAATTGTCATGGCAATTATCAATTACGGCCTACTGCAGACAGAAGACCTTTAGAGAGCAGTAAATAATGCACTGCGCTGGTTGTTTGCACACACATCTTTAAAATAACTATTGAAATGGCAACAGGAACGGATTTCTTTCATTGTAGGGTTAAAAACTAAAAAAAGTACAAAATTGATTTCATTTCCATTATATTTCTATGCTTTCAATTCACAAAAATACAGCATAATAATAATAATAATAATAATAATAATAATAATAATAATAATAACACTAAAAATAATAAAAGTAATATCAATAATAATATAAAATGAATAATAATTAATTAATTAATTAATTAATTAATTAATTAATTAATTAATTAATGTATTAATAATAATAATAATAATAATAATAATAATAATAATAATAATAATAATAATAAATATTATAATAATAATAACAATAATTATAATAATAATAATAATAATAATAATGATAATAATAATAATAATAATAATAATAATAATATATATATATATTTATTTCCTCCTTTGTAGGAACAGTCTATTTATACGATTCGACACTTTTTAACGCGTTTTGTTTAAAGTGTACTTAATAAACATAGCGTAGGATATTCATTAGTACCATATTCATGTTTTGCTTTCTTTTATCGGTACACAATACTTTTTCACTCTTCCTTTAATCTTTTTTTTGCGAGAGCTAACAAAGAGACACATTTCCTTATAGGCTGGAGTTTGGTTCAAAAAGTCGATATGATGCAGCCAAGAGTAAACATTAATTTAAGACATTGTGAGAACGTTCTTGTGTGTGTTTTAGCTATTAGTTTTATATGTATTAATATGTTTAAACTCTTTACTGGTAGCGCGACTAGCAGTCGTCATCTCCAGGTACGGGAGGTCCGGGTTCGATACGGGTAGTCAAAATTGTAGTGGTATAGTCCTCTTGCTTACATTTAAGCAATGGCAAAGATAGATCCACGACTGATTGGAATCAGGCTAATGTGGTATCATGCCAGGTGTTCACAGAATGTTATACACAGTACAGGCAGCACTTTATTCACTTCAAGTGGACACCGTCTAAAGAACTAAAACTAAAATACTGATGATACAACGATCTTCCTGATAAATAATAAGCAATAAGCTAAAGTAATCACAGAGAATGAGAAAATATCACCAAATAAATTTCATAATTTGAGGGTTTTGTTTACAAGAAATTAAAGACGTTGTCATTATTATGTATAAGCTCAGTAGTAGTGATAGGAACTATGCAAATAATTAAAACACTTTTCTGCTATAGAGAGCCTAAAACAAATAATGTGGCATTCTTAAAAAACAAGAACCGAAAATATGTTATAAGAGATTTGTGTTTGTTACATAGTAATAATATTCATTTTTCGGAAAATGCTGAAAATCTTATTACTCCCTCTATCATAATATGTTTACTTTTATGTAAAATAACACATTTTCTTTGCATACATGTACACGTACAGTGAAAGATTCGAGTGTGTTGATGCTTTAAAATGAGATAAGCTTGTAATTGTACATTAAACACTGATATCAGTAATGCATTTCTTCTAATGTACCTCTCTCATTTCTGTAAATCAGCTTGCCATTCTGTTGAAATCTACATACTAATACAAAACTACAGTTTCTTCTATGTCGCCTTTGCTAAGATTTTCGATGGTCAAACGAATTGTGATGCGAAAAGTTATTTCATTAGGTAGTCTTATTTCATTGGGTTTCCTCCGTTATTAGTTATGCAAAGAAGTCAGCAAGATTTCTTTTATACATTTAGAAAAGCTGCCTGACATATCATATAATTGCAAAAACAATGTTGAGTTCGCAAGATACGCATTTAGTTGAAAAAGCTATTTCCTCAAAAGGTTTGGCATTCTGCTTTCGAAGAATTTTAGGAAAGCAATAGTAATTAATGAATTATCAAAAATGCAGCTATTTTTTTTGAGACGTACTTAAACAATTTGTTTATCTTTTTAATGAATTTGAAAAAGAAATTACTCATTTAAAGATGCGCTGTCAGAAGAATACGGTTTGCAAAAATTAAAATTGTATCTAAAGTTACTTAAGAATTTTTTTTTCTTTAAATGTTTCATAAGATATGTGTTGCATTTAAATTGTCAGCTTTTAATAGACATGACAACGAATAAAGAATACAATAAAACTCATTCAAATCAAGTTTTACTTTACTTATTCTTGTTAACGACCACTTGGCAGCGTTACAGCTTCAAACATCTCTCACTGGGAGTCTTGTCATTTCTTTACCAGAATAATCTCGAAACATGTGTCCTATATGGAACTAAGCTGCGTAAACAAGGTTTTCCATTTATTTTGTTGGCTAAATCAAATTTATGTGTGGATGACGACAATATTTTTTAGATTGTATAAAATAAGAACTTCAAAGAATACTTTTGCTGTGAAAATGATCAAGAACAGGTGTGTTTGATTAAAACTTTGCAAAACCTTGTTTTTTACCTACTGATTGACGTTGCTCCATTCTCTATGAAAAGAGTAATGCCTTATTAGAGAAAAGAGGACCATGAGCACTATGAAAAATCTATGTTATTCAACTTGGTAGTTGATTAGGTTACATTGTATTCACTTT
This sequence comes from Sinonovacula constricta, assembly GCA_007844125.1. Taxonomy (NCBI): domain Eukaryota; kingdom Metazoa; phylum Mollusca; class Bivalvia; order Cardiida; family Solecurtidae; genus Sinonovacula; species Sinonovacula constricta. The sequence continues at coordinate 26,959,251 of CM017559.1, read as the reverse complement.
CGTCTTCTCAGATAAAAAATGAATACCACTTCTAAGTTTTATTAGACAGTAAATTATTATAAACATGTACACTTACGGTCACTTTTCGTAAACATTATAACATAGCTGAGACATCTTTGACATTTTCACTCAAGTATGTTAACACTAAGTTTGACGCCGCAGCATACTTGTATATTTATATATGAAAACAAAATTACACACTAAGGCACATTTCAAGGATTTTATTTTTTAATCAGGGATAAACTATAAATCTCAATTTTTACTTCATCTCTAACATCCGTTATCCGAAAGTGTTTGCTCCAGTTCCTGTGAGAAATAAATGATAAATGAAGTGTTGTAGTGTGATATAACTGCAGCATTATAAACTAGCCAGACACCGATCTGTATTGCTTAAGAATGTGTGAATGTCAGAAGTTTATATGTTTTGTTACAGTATTGATATGAATATATCAGTCTAGTTTGTAAATCAGTGATGAGCCTCCACTTTGTTATCCAGGAACAAAAAATAACAAATTGACATAAACTAAAACAATTTTAAATTTTCTTTACTTTTAATGCAAAACCCATCAAAAGTATCCATTCTAGTAGTTCTCTTTTGTATATAATATTTATTTGTTTGTTTATTTATCTATTGTATTAAAGTGGGGCAGTATCTTTATTGATAGGTGTGTTACCTTACATTACATACATTGCAATTGCAAAGTATTAATGTCATTATATGGCTTTATGAACATAAGTTATTCGCTGAAAGCCGAAGCCATGTAAGTACAGAGACGTCCGTCTCTCCTCTTACGTCTTCGGTACAAAAAAAGAAACACACTTGTGGCTAATGCAGACATGTTTGCCATTGTGTTAAATGTATTTGTCACGTAAAGTTATTTCGATAAATTAAATATGTATCTGGCTGTCGTAGTAAGAACTGGTGTCATATCACATCGATGTGTTCATGATTTTATCTGAAATTACCGAAGAATGGTACATTAGTCATAGGTAATGCGTTGCTAATACGGTGACAATATATGTTTGTGGTAGAAGTGATGGGAGAGGATGGGGATATCACTTCCTCCAGATTCTGAAAGGTACTCATTTAAAGTAAAATATATTGTAAAAATGATTAGTTTATTTTATAATCAGAGTCATACATTCACAAGTTAAATACAAGTCTCTCTTCATCCGAATTCGAGCAGAATAGTGAATGATATAATCACACAAGGTTTTATGATCTTATTAACTATACTAATATATTTTATTTACCATGGGGACATAGCGGGTGTTATATTTGGTTCCCGGAATACAAGTAATTACAAGAGAGAGGTCGAGGTCCTATTCAACATTGGAGCATTCCCCCCCCCACCCCCCACCCCCCCACACACACACCCACACCCCCAAAAAAATCTACCAAGGAAAAGCAAAACCTTGTAGTTCTTTAAAAGTGTTCAATGCTGTCAAATGTTTCATTTCTTAAATTACATGCAGTAAATAATTGTCTTTGGACGCGTGAAAAAAGTCCGAATATAAACAACAAAATAGTGCATAACATTTGACTTGTACATAATACATTGTCGTAACAAATGCAATTTTAATTAAACAAACCATGCATACAGATATGGAACATAAACAATTTCAAATGACAGATAATAATGTAGCAACTTTAATCTAATTTAATTCTGATATTAACCAAAGTTCAATAATAACCGAAATTAAACGCACGAAAGCGTCGCACTTCACTCGTTATAGAACAGCCATCCATAGGACTTTCCCGGGAATGATCATATACAGACACTTGATAATAATTATACATGTCACCACATCACATTATTGATTTTATCTGGATAACTCAGCATAGCAAAAGATGTATTATAAGAAAAGGGAGTTTTTTCGAGTCGGTGTTACAAACGCACCGTAAGCTGTTTTTATTAAACATATATATCGTCTAAATGCCAAAGATTATTCTTACTAGCTTTAAAAAAATCATTTAATAAGGATGACCATTAGGCTCGTGCTTTCTAAGTGACACAAACCCAAAGACCAACAATTTACTAATGATGCAACGTTAATTCTTGCTATTTGTCTGGAAAAAAGACATATTTCAGAATTACATTAAAAATTTAAAACAAAAAGCTGAATTTCAGCGGCATGTGAATGTTTTTGTTAAAATGAAGAAAAAAGACATCTTTAACAATGGTTCTATGGAACGGAACTTTTAAAAATAATATATTTTATTGCCTCAATTTAACCCATGCTGGGACAATCAATTGACAGGGCTTGATATCCTTTTTTTTAATTGACCTTAGCTAAATAACAAAATAAAATTCTGATCTAAACATTATCGAATTAGAATTATAATTTTCATTGTGGTCTAAAGGTATCATCATTTCACGAGCATAATAGTTGTTTTAACTAAATTCTGTACTGTTGAAAATTATATGTCACATATCATCTTTACGTAGCAGTGGCATTCTTAGATGGTTGGACTGAATACTATGTGGAAAATAATGATATGTTAAATAATTATAAGTTCTTGCAAATATCTTAGAATAGTGTTGATTGTCTACTGTATTGTTAATGAATGATCTCAAGTAACGTCCTGCATTGTAAAACAAACTTTTTTTAAAGATGTAACTTCAGATATAACATAAAGGAATTAAAACACTCTGAAACACTGAAATATATTTAGCTATAGCAATATAAAGGTCTGAGAAGAATCAATATATACAAATAACAATTTTAAAATAGGCTCTAAATGATGATAGATACTTCTTTTCCTGAGGCTTGGCCTGAAACATAATAAATATATATTTTTATTATAAAATATAGAAACTTACTAAGAACATTAAAGATATACTTGATATAGCTGTGATATAATCTTACGAAACATTTACCAACCTTATTTTTTCTTGCATATTTTCCAAAAATATCACTTACAGTGGTTTTTATCAGTAATATACAACTTAATTTCAGGTAGTAAATAGTGTTTATTAAAGAAACCTACTTTTATTAAAGAAGCCTTTATAGAGTTATGTCCAGCTGCTTAATAATATATAATTGTCGAAGTATTTATAAAAATAATGTATGTGCTGCCCCTTTCTAAAGATATTTTCTAAAATAACGTCTTTTTTGCGCTATATCTATTTCACAAGCCACAGCAATTCAATAATATTGGTTATATTAATAAAACATTATAACCAGTTTAAGCGCACTCACGTCTGTTCCTATATAGGCATGTAAAGCATGACTTATAGAAAAGCATGAAATTTAACAAAAATCACCACTGTTTCCTGTATTAATAACTTGATCCGAAAATATGATAATGTAATTAATACTTTATACTTAACAGGCACTTTAACAATGTAAAAAAACGTATTTAGTTTGCTTTTTCGTGACACTGGAATTTAATTTCACAACTTGACATAATAGATTCGTATCACCTTGTTCATAAATCACATTTGACGCTTGGACAGCTAAACATGTATGAAAAACATGCCGTGATGGCAAATTGCTCATGAATATTATATTTTAGTAATTGTTTATATACTAACAAATCAGCACTAGTATGAGCTAAAATACGTGTATTCAAATAGTGAAAATGCATCATAAAGTAATTAATTAAGGGTTTGGTGTTCTCACCATAAATTAACGACACTGCATTACTGAATTACTATACCTTTTATATCATCAAAGATAAGATTAAAGTCCCAGTTACAATAGCTCTGTCACTGGTGTTATATTTGAATTATAAATGAAGCTGTGGGTTTTTTTTCTATTTATCTCTTATTTATTAAAATCGACATTTTGTTATTAAATCACGCACTGGTGTAGACTTTGTCTGACAGTTTATTATAATACTTATTACGCAATGCTACATAACGACAGAGATTAGCATAAATTGTGTACACGGCATATTTGTAACAAATAATAATAGGTTTATCATTTAAAGCAAACAAATAAAATTTAAATGTGAAATATATTTGATTCTTTTAGAAAGCGGTACTATTGAAACGTTTACCTGTGCCTTTTTAATCAAATTAATACAATGTATTGCGGTAGAAATTTATAGCGCAAAGTATATATACCGCAAAGGTTATGTGAACCTGCGACTTTTGAGATCAGTTGTATAACAGTATATCCAATACGCCACATTTTTACTCTGTTTTAGATTTTCATAAATCTGTTTTAAGCACCGAATACCGTTTTCATATATTCGATTTGTTCGCAGAATCGTTTAAGAAACTAATAAGATGCTTTTCATTTTTTTCAAACAATGCCATGTTATTTATACAAGAAGTGATTGGAAACGCCTATATATGTAAACAGACTAAGACGACTTAAGGAACAACAGAAGCCTACTTTTTTATACAATAACCAAACTGTCTTTCGGATAATAGAAAAGCGAAATAGAAGTGTTCTTGCTGAGTTGTTAGCATATATTAAGCAAGCAAATCTGCAAGCATATGTAAAGTTCAAATATTACAAGGTAGAACATTGATCAAGCTAAGTAGATAGGAAATTAATCAAGTTTCACATTGAAGAGAAATAACAAAAACATGTTTTCTGTGAGCCTCCAACAAGTATAACAAAAAGCCATATAATTTTTTCGGTCTTTCTCTCTTCAACAAAGAGACACATATCTCCACAACTTGTCACTTAGTAAGCAACATTTTAACATTTTAACAACACAATAACGTAACGTAAAGAATTGTAAAAACAATAAAGCTTGAAAGACACCCAATTTTAACCATTGAACATAAGGCCCAATGCGTTTACGTAGATCATTTTGTAGCTTCTTGAATCTGATTCATGGCGTTGCACATGGTAGTAAACCAACACTCAATTGTATAAACAATGGTTTAGGTTTACATGTGGTTGTTTTCTACCAACTGGGGGTTAAGTTTAACTTTATTGGTTAGTTACCCACAGTGGTTATATATTTGCATAAAGACAATTAACTGTTTTGTTACTTAACCAATCTGTCTAATATTAAACAAAAGTAAAATTAACCAAAATAGCACACAATGCAACATTCTAATTGGTTCTACTAAATGAGAGGCCATTTTATTTCTGGTTATAACTTTTACAGACCACTGGGAAAATGGTTAAAGTTAACCAAAAGTGGTTAAAATTGAAACCGATTAAATTAAAGCATTTGAACAAAAGCTAAACAGCAAGTTAATCAAAAATGTATTTATTATCCAAACTTTAACCATTGGTTAAAATTTAATTATTGTTATACAATTGGCTCCTAGTTGTTATTTTAACGAGGGTAGAGTCTCGCTGTATTACTTGAGGAACGTACAAATAAAATGAACTTCCATGGAGAATTTTCATTCTACAGTAAGACATGGTTGTCTTCGTGAAACATACATTATACTAAACCTTTTTTGAGAAGCAATGTCTGTGTGGGTTGTTTTTTGCTCAACACAAACATTGCATCTTATAAACGCTTGTACTAAAACAGATGTTGGCTATGTTTATTCATTCGACTATCCCTTTATTCAAATATATATTATAACATTTATAACAGAATATTTATGGAAAACATACTTTTGAAAAACATGTTGATGCACCTCACTTGAAAAGATAATTTTAATACAAGACATTTTCTGTTTTGTTGATGTTGTTTTTTACTTTCGATATCTTTAAGACTGATGTTAACAAAACAATGCTACTGCTAGCTTTGATGTAGAGACTATGAATATTAATAATAAAACATTCAAATAATTAATTTACGTAATCTAATTACGGCTTGTTTTCCATTTCGAATTATATTATTATCAAGATTAAGGTTTTTCCACGTCAAACAACATTATCCGACCTTGTCTTTCGATAACCTGTTCTATTACGCTAAATGTAAGGCATTATAATGGATAGGAAGCCAGTTAGGTATTAAGGTCGAATGTCACTCTACTACTTTGAAGGTCTTCGAATAGCGTAAGTATAAATAATTTACATTAACTAATTACGGCTTGATGTATAGACTGTCATTTTTATTATAGCAACATTATGGTATTTCTTCCAAAACAACAATGACCGACCATGCCCTTCGATAACTTGTTATTTACACGCAATATAACTGACAGCAAGCCATTATGATATGAAGGTGGAATATCAATTTGCTTCTGAAGAATAATCGGCTTTAGTTTCAGCCTTCGTGTTTTCTTTGTGTTGATGTTTTTGTTGTTGCCTGCTGCTTCTGCTGCCGTTGATAAGGGTAATGATTTTCCACCTACTTACGCTTATCTGACATGGCTATATTATCAAAATTGAGAAGATTGAGACAATTTTTACCAAATCCAATTGGACGGTAACACTGTAGTCAAAATGTATTTTACTTGAACGTCTTCAAGATATTTTTCAATTCGCAAGCAGATTTAATCTAATTCTTTAACATTTGCTTGACACATTGAGAAACCTACTAAGGATGTGCTGTGATAAAACGTTGTGTATATCTCTTATCTTATTGTCTCTTGGATTGCATTTTCTGAGACAGCAATGACAGTTTGCAGTGCTATTCTCCAAAGGCCATCAGTTACCACGTTGCATTTCAAATAGAAAAGTTTAAGGATGATTTTCAATTACTGAATATCGAATACATTGAAAAGAAGTTTGAGGGAAATCTGCTTAGTTTGTCGTATAAAAGTAAATTTTAAAAAAGCCAACATATTAATTTCTTAGCACGTGCCACCATTAAATAGCTTTGTTATTAGACCTATTTTCTATCTGAAATGAATAATAATAAAATATGAGAGTTGTCCTACGAGTAATTCATTAACTGATTGCAATTGAAAATCTGAATCAAAGAGAAATAATTATCATTGTCGAAACACCATTAAAAGATTCCGTGATACGTCACATCTATTTGACAGCTTTTCCTCCAAAGCAACAATGACAATGCCATAACCTTTGATAACTAGTCCCGTTTACATGCGATATGACTGACGGCAAGCATTAACGAAGACGATGTGATATTAAAAGCACAATTGGCTATATAAGTATTTTAAATATTAAAAAAGTCCTATGTGTATTGCAATATATATCTGAAAATGGACATTGCAATAGTATTTATGTGTTAGGTAAATTTAAATAAACAAAAGCGCTAATATGAGACGTTGCAGAAAAATTGAGAAACCCAGCATTTCCCGCCTTGAAACGGTTAGTCGACAAAAGAGTCGACTCGGGTGCTTAAACCAGTTTGCGTAGCACTCATCTATATATACCACGTGTGGATGTTTGTTGAGTATTTGGATAACACAAGAGTAAATACAAATATAAACTGACATAACAATTGGCGGCGTTCTTCTTACAGAGGGAATAAATTGACCATCAACGACAACTTTTGGTAAACTCATCCAATGTCATAGAAAGAAAAAGCTCAAGGAAATCATGCTCGACCTGGAAAATGTTATATGCTATGGGAACAATTATTTGCGAATGAGGCCACGGAAAAATAACGCTTCCTGCATTATTATAGTTGGTTGTTCCCCAAACCTTGTAACTGATTTTACTTAGCTGATATACCAAAGGATAACAGCTTAATTGAGCTATGTGCGTTGTTGAAAGGGTATTGTAGCCTTAAACCACTTGTTATTGCAGAATGTTTTCGTTTTCTACAAAAGACTTAGGAGAGTAAAAAAGAATTCAGTATGAGCTTAAGACACACCAATTTCTTTCAATTTTGTGTGTGGTTTGAGGATAGAACAAATACATAAGGATGTATTGACAGAAACAAAGCATAATATTGACAGACAAAACTTATGCAGAAAAATGTATTGATATACAAAGACAAAGAAGAATGATGTATTGACAAAGACAATGCAGAAGAATGTATTGACAGACAAAGACAATGCAGAAGAATGTATTGACAGACAAGGACGATGCAGAAAGATGTATTGACAGACAAAGACGATGTGGAAGAATGTATTGACAAGCAAAGACGATGCACTCTATGCAGAAGAATATACTGAGAGACAAAGACGGTGCAGAAAATTGTATTGACAGAGAAAACCAATGCAGAAGAATGTGTTGACAGACAGACGATGCAGATGAATGTGTTGACAGACAGACGATGCAGAAGAATGTGTTGACAGACAGACTATGCAGAAGAATGTGTTGACAGACAGACGATTTAGATGAATGTGTTGATAGACAGACTATACAGAAGAATGTGTTGACAGACAGACGATGCAGAAGAATGTGTTGACAGACAGACGATGCAGAAGAATGTGTTGACAGACAGACGATGCAGAAGAATGTGTTGACAGACAGACGATGCAGAAGAATGTGTTGACAGACAGACGATGCAGAAGAATGTGTTGACAGACAGACTATACAGAAGAATGTGTTGAAAGACAAACACTATGCAGAAGAATGTGTTGACAGACAGACGATGCAGAAGAATGTGTTAACAGACAGACGATGCAGAAGAATGTGTTAACAGACAGACGATGCAGAAGAATGTGTTAACAGACAGACGATGCAGAAGAATGTGTTGAAAGACAAACACTATGCAGAAGAATGTGTTGACAGACAGACGATGCAGAAGAATGTGTTGACAGACAGACGATGCAGAAGAATGTGTTGACAGACAGACGATGCAGAAGAATGTGTTAACAGACAGACGATGCAGAAGAATGTGTTGAAAGACAAACACTATGCAGAAGAATGTGTTGAAAGACAAACACTATGCAGAAGAATGTGTTGACAGACAGACGATGCAGAAGAATGTGTTGACAGACAGACGATGCAGAAGAATGTGTTGACAGACAGACGATGCAGAAGAATGTGTTGACAGACAGACGATGCAGAAGAATGTGTTAACAGACAGACGATGCAGAAGAATGTGTTGACAGACAGACGATGCAGAAGAATGTGTTAACAGACAGACGATGCAGAAGAATGTGTTAACAGACAGACGATGCAGAAGAATGTGTTAACAGACAGACGATGCAGAAGAATGTGTTGACAGACAGACTATGCAGAAGAATGTGTTGACAGACAGACGATTTAGATGAATGTGTTGATAGACAGACTATACAGAAGAATGTGTTGAAAGACAAACACTATGCAGAAGAATGTGTTGACAGACAGACGATGCAGAAGAATGTGTTGACAGACAGACGATGCAGAAGAATGTGTTGACAGACAGACGATGCAGAAGAATGTGTTGACAGACAGACGATGCAGAAGAATGTGTTGACAGACAGACGATGCAGAAGAATGTGTTGACAGACAGACGATGCAGAAGAATGTGTTGAAAGACAAAGACTATACAGAAGATTTTATTGACAGATAAAGACTACGCAGAAGAAGATGTTGACAGACAGACGATGCAGAAAAATGTGTTGACAGACAGACGATGCAGAAGAATGTGTTGACAGACAGACGATGCAGAAGACTGTGTTGACAGACAGACGATGCAGAAGAATGTGTTGACAGACAGACGATGCAGAAGAATGTGTTGACAGACAGACGATGCAGAAGAATGTGTTGACAGACAGACGATGCAGAAAAATGTGTTGACAGACAGACGATGCAGAAAAATGTGTTGACAGACAGACGATGCAGAAAAATGTGTTGACAGAAAGACGATGCAGAAAAATGCATTGACAGACAAAGACAATACCGAATAATGGACTGGCAATTACATGAGCTTTGATAGTGCATTTATAGGTAGAATGATTCAGCATTTAAAGATGAAAGAAAATTGCACAAATATACTGAATACTTACTAAGTTTACACGTAAATAAACTGAAAGAAATAAGAGATCAAGAAAAAAGGGTAGTATAGCATAAGAACAAAAAGAGACACAGTAGGAAAGTATAGAGACCCAAGTTTAAAAAAAAATAAGAAATGTAGGCAATGTTGTATGCAATATCACAGAGAGGAAATGCGTAAATTTAAACAGGTTTCTTAGCCAGCAGAAAGGGTATTTCAAAACAGCATATCTTGTTAATGAATTGAGGGCAAAGGTAACGACAAATTCCAGCAAGAGGAATAAGGAATATTTCATATTAACGACAAAAGCCGAAAAATTATATGGGTTGTGTCTCCTGTAAAAAACGAAAGAAAGAACGTGGTAATATATCTAGATGTCGCATCAGGAGTGTTAGTTAGAGCTAGGAAAGTTGCCGAGAGATTATTTCAATACAGAGATTGCTACCAACTATTGTAAAGTAATACTCATACAGCACATAGCTTTTTGTACCAGTTTGTATGCTAAAATGCAAATCATAGTTACACTAACAAACAAAATTGCTAAACAAGTACGGTGTTGAAAAATGACACTCGATTATTGTTTGGTAGAAAGACCACATGACTTAAGTCTTGTCTGAGCATCGAGAATGCTAGTGGAAAAGGAAGAAATGAAAGTAAAATGTCACAAGAGAAATTAATATCTGCGTTTAGTAGCGATCAAGGGGAAATTGTATGACTGGAGACTCATCTAAAGTTAAGCATAATGCGAAGCTGAAATGTGTACCATCTACACTAGTTCCGTTAGCACTTAGACAGCAAATAGAGAGAACATAGAGAATAAGTTCGACAGGTTATGATGAGACAAACTGAATCTGTAAAGCATTGTAAATCGGAAACTCCAGGTGTACCTGTGTCGAAATCGAATAATGGCATTCGAATTTTGAGAGTCAATAAAGGTTACAGAAAACCAAGTTTGATAAATAAGGTAATATATATTTCCCATTATAGATAGCTATTAAAATCAGTGCGGACAGGTGAAAAATTAAATGAAATGAACGTTGCATATTTCTAAAAAAGGGTAGATGATAGAGTGCAAATTTAAACATAGCCAAGAAGTTATGCCAGTCAAAAAGGGAGTGTTCAGATATATGAAACATTATTTTGGTATTGTCTTTTTTAATGGAACCTTAAGGCAAATTTAAGAAGGCGTTCCTGGCGTCAGAAAAAATATTAGATGACATGATAAATATAGGAGAGACCTATGGGAATTACATCAATAGTCTGGAGCATGATGTGGAAAATCATAACATAACAATATAATTTGACGGTACACACTGAGACATGCGTGTTTTTCACCGTTAAAGTAACATTCTTTGGCTTTGAGGTCGATAAGCATGATTTGTCGAAGAATTGAAGCCAAAGTTAGCTTTGTTTATTTTAATAGGGTGTCAGATTGGGTGATTGTGATTAGTGTGAGTCGGACAGAGAGTTGTTGCTGTGAGTGCGGAATGAAATGTTTATCAAAACAAATCAGTGGAACAAAGAGGGGTCAGATCTTGGAATGGGGGTGTCTGGTCTGTTCCAGTGTCAGAGTATGTCATTGTGCATGTGAGAAGTGCGAGTCAGTTCAGCTCGGTTCCTAAAGAGAATTTGGTTGAGTGCCGCATGGCTGGTCAAAAGATAGAAAAGTGTCCATCGTGACAAAAGGACGAAAAGCTTAACGAAAGAGTCACAGTGTAACAAAAATGTTAGACAGTAGAAAGTAGATCCATAATAGATCCAGCCTAGGATACAAAAGAGGATAAGTAGATCCATAATAGATCCAGCTTTGGATACAGAAGGGAATAAGTAAATCCATAACAGCTCCAACCTGGGGATACAGAAGGGGATAAGTAGATCCATAATAGATCCAACCTGGGAATACAGAAAGGGATAAGTACATCCATAACAGATCCAGCCTGGGAATACAGAAGGGGATAAGTAGATACATAATAGATACAGCGTGGGGATGCAGAATGGGATTGGTAGATCCATAATAGATCCAGCATGGGGATACAAAAGGGGGTAAGTAGATCAATAATAGATCCAGCCTGGGGATACAGAAGGGGATAAGTAGATCAATAATAGATCCAGCCTGGGATATAGAAGGGGATAAGTAGATCCATAACAGATCCAGCCTGTTGATACAGAAGGGTATAAGTAGATTCATAAAAGATCTAGCCTGGGGATACAGAAGGGGATAAGTAGATACGTAAAATGTCCAGCCTAGGATATAGAAGGGGATAAGTAGATCCATAACAGATCTAGCCTGGGGATACAGAAGGGGATAAGTAAAGCCATAACAGATTCGGCCTTGGAAGACCGAAGGGGATTAGTAGATTCATAATAGATGCAGCGTGGGGATGCAGAAGGGGCTTGGTAGATCCATAATAGATCCAGGCTGGGGATACAAAAGAAGGGAAGAAAATCCATAACAGATCCAGCCTTGGAAGACCGAAGGGGATAAGTACATCCATAACAGATCCAGCCACGGTATACATAAGGGGATAAGTAGATCCATAACAGATCAAGCCTGGGATACAGAGGCGAATAAATTGATCCATCATAGATCCAGCCTGGGGATACAGAAAGGTATAAGTAGATCCATAACAGATCCAGCCTGGGATACAGAAGGGGATAAGATGATCCATAACAGATCAAGCCTGGGGATACAGGAGGGTATAAGTAAAACCATAACAGATCGAAGACCGAAGGGGATTAGTAGATTCATAATAGATCCAGCCTGGGGATACAGAAGGGGACTGGTAGATCCATAATAGATCCGGCCTGGCGATACAAAAGGGAATAAGTAGATCCATAATAGATCCAGCTTGGGGATACAGAAGGGTATAAGTAGATCCATAATAGATCCAGCCTGGAGATACAGAAGGGTAAAAGTAGATCCATAATAAATCCAGCCATGGGATACAGAAGGGTATAAGTGGGCTACGGACAATTCTCAGTCCGGACATTTCTCAGTTAGTGAAATTTGCAGGGTCGGACAATTCTCAGCTGGTTGATTTGCAGGGCCGGACATTGGTATAAGTAGATCCATAATAGATCCAGCCTGGGGAAACAGAACGGTATAAGTAGATCCATAGCAGGTCCAGCCTAGGATATGGAAGGGGATAAATAGATCCATAACAGATCCAGCCTAGGATATAGAAGGGGATAAGTAGATCCATTACAGATCCAGCCTGGGGCTACAGAAAGGGATAAGTACATCCATAACAGATCCGGCCTGGGAATACAGAAGGGGGTAAGTAGATTCATGACAGATCTATCCTGGCGAAACAGTAGGGTATAAGTAGATCAATAACAGATCCAGCCCTGGGATACAGAACGGGATAAGTAGATCCATAATAGATCCAGCCAGGGGATACAGAAAGAGATAAATAGATCCATAATAGATGACGCATTGGAAGACCGAAGGGGATAAATAGATCCATAACAGGTCCAGCCAGGGGATAGAGAAAGGGATAGGTATATCCATAATAGTTCAAGCCTGGTATACAGAAGGGGATAAGTCGATCCACAACAGATCCAGCCTGGGATACAGAAGGGGATACGTAGATCCATAATAGATGAAGCCGTGGAGGACCGAAGGGGTTAATTAGATCAATAACAGGTCTAGCCAGGGGATAAAGAAGGGGATAGGTAGATCCATTAAAGATCAAGCCTGGGATACAGAAGGGAATAAGTAGATCCATAACAGGTCCAGCCTAGGATACAGAAAGGGATAAGTAGATCCATTATAGATCCAGCCTGGGGATACATAAGGGGATAAGTAGATCCATAAAAAGTCCAGCCTAGGATATAGAAGGGAATAAGTAGATCCATAACAGATCCAGCCTGGGGATACAAAAGGGATAAGTAAAGCCATAACAGATCCGGCCTTGAAAAAACGAAGGGGATTAGTAGATTCATAATAGATCCAGCGTGGGGATGCAACAGGGGATTGGTAGATCCATAATAGATTCAATCTGAGTATACAGAAGGGGGTAAGTAGAACCATAACAGAACCAGCCTTGAAAGACCGAAGGGGATAAGTACATCCATAACAGATCTGGCCAAAGATACAGAAGGGGATAAGTAGATCCATAACAGGTCCAGCCTGGGATGCAGAAGGGGATAGGTAAATCCATAATAGATCAAGACTGGGATACAGAAGGGGATAAGTAGATCCATAACAGGTCCAGCCTGGGATACAGAAGGGGATAAGTAGATCCATAACAGGTCCAGCCTGGGATACAGAAGGGAATAAATCGATCTATAATAGAACCAGCCTTGGGATACAGAAGGATATAAGTATATCCATACTAGATCCAGCCTGGGGATACAGAATGGGATAAATAGATCTATAATAGATCCAGCCTTGGGATACAGAAGGGTATGCGTATATCCATACTAGATCCAGCCTGGGGATACAAAAGTGGATAAGAAGATCCATAACAGATCCAGCCTGGGGATACAGAGAGGTTAAGTAAAGCCCTACCAAATGAAGCCTGTTGATTCAGAAGGGGATACAGAAGAGGGTAAGTAGAGGCATAGCAGATCCAGCCTTGGAAGACCGAAGGGGATGAGTACATCCATAACAGATCCAGCCAGGGGTTACAAAAGGGGATAAGTAGATCCATAATAGATCCAGCCTGGGGATACAGAAGTGGATAAGACGATCCATAACAGATCCAGCCTGGGGATACAGAAGGGGATAAGTAAAGCCATAACAGATGCAGCCCTTTGATACAGTAGGGTATAAGTAGATCCATTATAGATCCAGCCTGGGGATACATAAGGGGATAAGTAGATCCATAACAAGTCCAGCCTATGATATAGAAGGGAATAAGTAGATCCATAACAGATCCAGCCTGGGGATACAGAAGGGGATAAGTAGATCTATTACAGATCCAGCCTGGGGATATAGCAGGGGATAAGTAAAGCCATAACAGATCCGGCCTTGGAAGAACGAAGGGGATTAGTAGATTCATAATAGATCCAGCGTGGGGATGCAACAGGGGATTGGTAGATCCATAATGGATTCAGTTTGAGTATACAGAAAGGCGTAAGTAGAACCATAACAGAACCAGCCTTGAAAGACCGAAGGGGATAAGTACATCGATAACAGATCTAGCCAGGGGATACACAAGGGGATAAGTAGATCCATAACAGGTCCAGCCTTGGATACAGAAGGGGATAAGTAGATCCATAATAGATCCAGTCAGGGGATAAAGAAGAGGATAAGTAGATCCATAATAGATCCAGCCTGGTGATAAAGAAGGGGAAAGGAAAATCCATAACAGATCCAGCCTCGGAAGACCGAAGGGGGTTAGTAGATCCAAAATAGATCCAGCCTGGGGATACAGAAGGGTATAAGTAGATCCATAACAGGTCCAACCTATGATATAGAAGGGGTTAAGTAGATCCATAACAGATCCGGCTTAGGATATAGAAGGGGATAAGTAGATCCAGAACAGGTCCAGCCTAGGATATAGAAGGGGATAAGTAGATTCAAAATAGATCCAGCCTGCTGATACAGAAGGGGATAAGTAGATCCACAACAGGTCCAGCCTAGGATATAGAAAAGGATAAGAAGATCCATAACAGATCCAGCCTGGGGATACAGAAGTGGATAAGTAATTCCATAACAGATCCAGCCGTGGAAGACCGAAATGGATTAGTAGATTCATAATAGATCCAACCAGGGGATACAAAAGGGGATAAGTAGATCCATAATAGATCCAGCCTGGATATACAGAAGGGGATAAATAGATCGATGATAGATGAAGCCTTGGAAGACCGAAGGGGATAAGTAGATCCATAATAATTCAAGCCTGGGATACAGAAAAGGATAAGAAGATCCATAACAGATCCAGCCTAGGATACAGAAGGGTATAAGTAGATCCACAACAGATCCAGCCTGGGATACAGAAGGGGATAAGAAGATCCATAATAGATTCAGTCAGTGGATACAGAAGAGAATAAGTAGATCCATAACAGATAAGGCAAGGGGATACAGAACTGGATAAGTAGATCTATAATAGATCAAGCCTTGGATACAGAAGGAGATAAGTAGATCCATAACAGATTCAGCTTGGGGATACAGAAGGGGATAGGTATATCCATAATACTTTAAGCCTGGGATACAGAAGGGGATAAGTAGATCCATCATAGATCCGACCAGGGGATACAAAAGGGGTTAAGTAGATCCACAACAGATCCAGCCTGGGATACAGAAGGGGATAAGAAGATCCATAATAGATCCAGCCAGGGGATATAGAAGAGAATAAATAGATCCATAACAGATAAGGCCAGGGAATACAGAAGGAGATAAGTAGATCCATAACAGATCCAGCTTGGGGATACAGAAGGGGATAAATAGATCCATAAAAGATGAAGCCTTGGAAGACCGAAAGGGATAAGTAGATCCATAACAGTTCCAGCCATGGGATAAAGAAGGGGGTAGGTAGATCCATAATAGCTCAAGCCTTGGATACAGTAGGGGATAAGTAGATCCATAACAGGTCCAAACTGGGATACAGAAGTGGATAAATAAATCTATACTAGATCAAGCTTGGGGATACAGAAGAGTATAAGTAGATCCATACGAGATCCAGCCTGGGGATACAGAAGGGGATAAGTAAAGCCATAACAGATGCAGCCATTTGATTCAGTAGGGTATAAGTAGATCCATTATAGATCCAGCCTGGGGATACATAAGGGGATAAGTAGATCTATAACAAGTCCAGTCTATGATATAGAAGGGAATAAGTAGATCCATAACAGATCCAGCCTGGGATACAGAAGGGGATAAATAGATCCATAACAGATCCAGCCTGGGGATACAGATGGGTATAAGTAGATCCATCACAGATCCAGCCTGGGATACAGAAGGGGATAAGAATATCGATAACAGATCCAGCCTTGGAAGACCGAAGGGGGTTAGTAGATCCATAATAGATCCAGCCTGGGGATACAGAAGGGTATAAGTAGATCCATAACAGGTCCAACCTATGATATAGAAGGGGTTAAGTAGATCCATAACAGATCCGGCTTAGGATATAGAAGGGGATAAGTAGATCCATAACAGATCCAGCCTAGGATATAGAAGGGGATAAGTAGATTCAAAAGAGATCCAGCCTGCTGATACAAAAGGGGATAAGTAGATCCACAACAGGTCCAGCCTAGGATATAGAAAAGGATAATAAGATCTATAACAGATCCAGCCTGGGGATACAGAAGTGGATAAGTAATTCCATAACAGATCCAGCCGTGGAAGACCGAAGGGGATTAGTAGATTCATAATAGATCCAACCAGGGGATACAAAAGGGGATAAGTAGATCCATAATAGATCCAGCCTTGGGATACAGAAGGGGATAAGTAAATCCATAACAGATCCAGCCGTGGAAGACCGAAGGGGATAAGTAGATTCATAATCGATCCAACCAGGGGATACAAAATGGGATAAGTAGATCCATCATAGATCCAGCCTGGGGATACAGAAGGTATAAGGAGATTCATAATAGATATAGCCCGGGGATACAGAAGGGGATACGCAGATCCATAACATATCCAGCCTGGGATACAGAAGGGGATAAGAAGATCCATAGCAGATCCAGCCTGGGGATACAGAAAGGGATAAGTAAATCCATAACAGATCCAGCCTTGGAAGACCGAAGTGGATTAGTAGATTCATAATAGATCCAGCCTGGGGATACAGAAGAGTATAAGTAAATCCATAACAGATCCAGCCGTGGAAGACCGAAAGGGAATAAGTACATCCATAACAGATCTAACCAGGGGATACAAAATGGGATAAGAAGATCCATAATAGATCCAGCCTGGGGATACAGAAGGGTATAAGGAGATTCATAATAGATCCAGCCTGGGGATACAGAAGGGGATAAGTAGATACATAACAGATCCAGCCTGGGGATACAGAAGGGTATAAGTAGATCCATAACAGATCCAGCCTGGGATACAGAAGGGGATAAGAATATCCATAACAGATCCAGCCTTGGAAGACCGAAGTGGTTAGTAGATCCATAATAGATCCAGTCTGGGGATACAAAAGGGTATAAGTAGATCCATAATAGAAACGGCCTTTGGATACAGAAGGGTATTAGTAGATTCATAATAGATCTAGCCTTGGATACAGAAGGGTATAAGTAGATCCATAACAGATCCAGCCTAGGATACAAAAGAGGATAAGTAGATACATAACAGGTCCAGCCTAGGATATAGAAGGGAATAAGTAGATGCATAACAGATCCAGCCAGGGAATATAAAAGGGATAAGTAGATCCACAACATATCCAGCCTGGGTTACAGAAGAAAATAAATAGATCTATAACAGGTCCAGCCTAGGATATAGAAGGGGATAAGTAGATCCATAACAGATCCAGCCTAGGGTACAGAAGGGGATAAGTAGATTCTAAACAGGTCTAGCCTAGGATACAGAAGGGGATAAGTAGATCCATAACAGATCCATCCTAGGATATAGAAGGGGATTAGTAGGTCCATTACAGGTCCAGCCTAGGATATAGAAGGGGATTAGTAGATCCATAACTGATCCAGCCTAGGATATAGAAGGTGATAAGTAGATCCATAACAGGTCCAGCCTAGGATATAGAAGGGGATAAGTAGATCCATAACAGGTCCAGCCTAGGATATAGAAGGGGATACGTAGATCCATAACAGATCCAGCCTGGGGAAACAGAAGCGGATAAGTAGATCCATAACAGGTCCAGCCTAGGATATAGAAGGGGATAAGTAGATCCATAACAGATCCAGCCTGGGCATACAGAAGCGGATAAGTAGATCCATAACAGGTCCAGCTTAGGATATAGAAGGGGATACGTAGATCCATAACAGGTCCAGCCTAGGATATAGAAGGGGATACGTAGATCCATAACAGATCCAGCCTGGGGATACAGAAGCGGATAAGTAGATCCATAACAGGTCTAGCTTAGGATATAGAAGGGGATACGTAGATCCATAACAGATCCAGCCTGGGGATACAGAAGCGGATAAGTAGATCCATAACAGGTCCAGCTTAGGATATAGAAGGGGATAAGTAGATCCCTAAAAGATCCAACCTGAGAATACAAAAGGGGGTTAAAAGATCCATAAAGCATCCAAACTTAAAAGACAGAGACAAGGATAGAGTCAACCTTACCCAATATACCTACATATAAATGAGTACAACTTTAAAGCAGAGTTCATGATTTCAAGAAGAATGAAGACATGTGTATAGTGAAGAATTATTGGATTCATCACCTGCTTAAGTGACAGTAATAACAGCCATTTGTATTAATGCGAACATCATTTTTATAAAGACAGACATTTGTGTTAATGCGAACATCATTTTTATAAAGAAACTCTTTATAAGTATTAAATATATATCTTTATTTCCAATGCTGGGACAGTAAATTTTTAACTATAATATATACGGCTATTTTAAACCATTTTAACTGCAATTGAAACGAACAGAGCAGGTTGAATTGAAACTCGAATGTTCTGTAATAATAACGTTGATGTATGCAATTCTGTATTGATGTTTTATTTTCATATATTATTAGATCCAACTGTTCAATCTCCCATGCAGAGTTGTCGTTCGTTCCTCTCTCAGACACCTCTGCAATGGGCTCACGTCAAGTTTTTTGACGGAAATTTTAGAGTGTTATTTTAAGGATATTTTCAAATTAAAATAATACTTCTACATAAAATGAATAAACATCTACTAAAAAGACATATATTTAAGTAAATAATTAAAGATGTTTAATTAATTCAAGCGCACTATTTTTGGAAGAATAACATAGTGATATTAATGCGCATTTGTAAATAAATATGGACGTGATCCACGAGGCAGTTTTGAAAGTCACGTGGATCGAAAGTAGTCCCGACATTAAGTGAGCCAATAACAGAGGTGAATGTATGAGCCGATGGTAGAGAGTGCCAACCGTTGTCAACCGCAAAGCTGTATTAGTGCCATTTTCGTTATCCGTTTTAATATTAATTGTCATCGCTCCATTAATTGTCATCATAGTTCTACAATTTGTAGAAATACTACGCTCTGTGACATGATTTTCACATGACTGGTGCTAAGGTGTGTAAGTAATTTTAGAAACCAGAGACGAAGTCTTAAAACCGTTCTGAAACGAATGAATGAACGGTCGTTACATTAAGTGTGTCTCATGTTGAGGATAAGAGTATTGTTTAGTAAATACGTAAAGAAACGAAATCTAATTAATGTGCATAGCACTTGGGACAGGTGGAAATGAAATTGTCAGCAAAGAGCGAGATGTGTAATGGTAATTATTATACAGCTAAATAGGCGTAAAGGTAAATGGTGAATATTCATAAAAATGTCTGGACATTTGTTTTTACTATCAACATTTCTATTTCACAATTAAAATACAAACTAAGCTTTAATTTAAAAAAAGCAGACAGGAAAGCATCAGTAAATTGTGCTTCCACTCATATTTAGTTATTTATTTTATTATAGTGTGTGTGTGTGTGTGTGTGTGCGTGCGTGCGTGCGTGCGTGCGTGCGTGCGTGCGTGCGTGCGTGCGTGCGTGTGTGTGTGTGTGTGTGTGTGTGCGTGCGTGCGTGCGTGCGTGCGTGCGTGCGTGCGTGTGTGTGTGTGTGTGTGAAATACATCGCAGTGACCACTTATAATACTTATAACGACGTCCAACTATTCTGGTGGAGGAAGACCCCAGACCAATGTTTGGGGTAGAACACCGGTGCACCGCACGTCAGTTGAAAGACCTTCCCACATTAGGTCCTCCGCCCCGACCGGGCTAAGCAGTCAGAGGAGTTACAAATCGGTGACTCAACCACTACACCACGGGTGCCCCCATTCATATTTAAATCTTGTTTAGCTTGAATAATAAAATGTATTTGTGCAAGCAGTATGTATCTTGTTTCGGAAAAAAAATATTGAATGAGCCAAATTTTGTACGAAATATTGTAATGTGTTATCTAATTTATATATATAGAATGAGAGATGTTTCATCTTTGTTCTGTCTATGTAAAGTTGTATGGAACGTTTAGTTTGTCTACCTAGGCGGTGCTGGCGTTAAGGTCTCTCCAAAACGGACTTAAATAATACAAAGGGGAAAAACTTTCCAAGCCCATAATCGCGGAATAACAGCTGGTTTTAAAGAGTGCACAAACTGATATCTAGTACTAGTAATACATGAAGGCGGATGTGAGCTACATTCTAAACTTTGTGTATTATCAGCAGTACATTCCAGACATCAGTACTTTGTTCTCGAAGGTCATTAACCAGGCCGTAGTCATGTAATCATTACATGACGTTAAGTGTACTGATGTGTAACGGATGTTGTATTTTAATCACAACGACAACTACAACAACAACTTCTACTGTTACTTCTTCTACTCCTCCTCCTCCTACAACTACTACCTACCTACCTACCTACCTACCTACTACTACTACTACTACAACTACTACTAGTACTACTACTACTACTACTACTACTACTACTACTACTACTACTACTACTACTACTTTCACTACTACTTCTATTGCTGTAACTACTACTCCTACTGCTACTTCTGCTGCTGCTGCTATTATTTCATCAACTCCACTACTTATACTCTCAATTGCAACATGCACGTCATTGTACTACAGCAACTACTACTACAGTTACTACGACGACCAATAGGATGCCTCCTCCTCCTCCTTCTCCTCCTGTTACTTATAATAAAAAATAATAACATTAATAATAATAATAATTATAATAATAATAATAGTAATAAAGACTAGTTAGAATTACAATAATAATAATGCGTGTCATTATAAAACGAACCAGCTACAGTTTGTACTGACAAAACAAAAATACGATAAAAAAAAAAAACTCCATTGTTTTGACTCAAGTTACTATCCTACTGACACACATATTGCCAATGTTTACATTCCCTCAAGGTCCAGTCTTCATTCAGCACGTGGTTTACCTGTACCGATCACGATCATGAAGCTAGATCGTGGCGGTACGGTGCAGAGCCGATCGTTTGGCGTGACATCGACAACCGCCAGACGAACGTAAGCCTGGGTAATAGAACAGAACGAACCACAGCAGTGCATAAAACATTGGATTGAAGCCTGTGTACTGTCGGTAAGTTTATATTTTAATGCTTAAGTAAAACATTATTATTCAGCAATATGCACAGATTTACGAGGTTGTTAGATTTTGCACGCCATTGTACTTTTCTTACTAAATGCATCTTAAAAAGTATTTCAATTGTTTATACGCTATCACCGTGTTCTGACACAACATAGCCTCTACTTAAAAAATGCAATGCTAGTTTATTGTCCGTTTATATGTACCTAATATACTAAATATACTCATGAACGAAAGCATTATACAGAGAATCCAGTTTAATTATAATCATACGTTTTCAATATACGTAGAATGAATACCCTGATTGTTGAAGCATTGTCCTGGCAAGCAACCAAAGAATAATCATAGGCTAGAAAACATAAAGACTCCCTGTATATACGCTTGCTGGCTGGTGTATTGTGCTATCAAGTGAATGGCAGTCTCACAACAACCATTAGACGTACTGCCTGCCAATGATGACTTACATCGCACTAGCTGTTTAGACTAGCTACCGGCTACATATATGTACACTATCTTCAGGTTTCTTCTCAGGAGGTACGAGGTTGGAGCGCTCCTAAAACCAGGTTTAAGCACTCCAATCGGTCTTTTTGCCCACTGACCGTTACAAGACGTAATTGCTGTTTTTTTCTTTTTGTCTGTTTTGTCTCGTCTCTGCATTTTTGTCACTTTTACGTTTACCCTGTTTACCGCTGTCTAGAGGTAGTCAAGATTTAAATATATATGGTAATTCTTATAGGACCTTGTAGACCTTGACTTATTTACCTATTTTAAAATGGTGTCTCAGGAAGTGCTAGGATAGAGCTCTGTAAACCAGTTTTAGCACCAAATTGTTTTTTTATGCAGGATAACACCCTCCAAGGCGGACTGTTTGGGTCTTGACTACTTGTCTTATGTGCTATCTTAGTGCTATTGTCACTTTTACATCAAACTTTAATGTTTATACCTCTGTTGTATGTTATTTGAAATTTTATTTATATTGAAATGCTGGCGAGACCGTGTCTTCTTATCGTATTGGTATAAAAACGTGCTGTCAGTTTACACTCTGTGTGCATTTCTTGGCGTTAGATTAAATGCGGGGCTTTTAGTTTCAGGGACATATGGTGTAGTTATGTCTTCTAGGACGATTACAATCATGTTTTCTGTGTACTTTAAACCTGTTAATGATTTTTTTTGTATTATGTTTCGTGAAAACACTGTTGTGTAGACTGAAAATGAGTTTTTTTGTTACTTACTTGTAAATTGTTGTTCACTGTTGTCAAATATTTTGAAGCGTTCATTCGCATGATCTGTTTTGATGTTGATTTCAAGATAAATGAGGTATTCGACACAGGAACTTACATCTACCTTTTATTAACCATATACATACTCCACAAAGCAAATGACTTTTTCCAAATTGATATTTTTTTTTACTAAACTTTTATTTACACACCAAGACAATAACAAAAATAGTCACTGGACTATACTTTGTACTACAGCTTAAATAATCAATAATGAAATATTCTCTGTTAAATTAGCAAAATCTAAGATAACCAGTGTCATTATCTATTAACAGGGCATCCTTTTACCGCTTATGAAACACAATTATCTGGATGGCCAGTGTCAACAACAATAGGATGGATCTGAGAAGTTGTATCGCCAGATTCCTTCAGACCAAACATCTTACCGATGTGACCTTCACCTTCACAGGGCATGTGAAAGTTCTGGAAGCCCATAGACTTATTCTGAGCATGCGCAGTGAAGTCTTTGAGGCTATGCTCTTTGGTCCAATGTCAACAACAGACGATGCCGTGGTCATTGAAGATATAGACCCCTCCATATTTGAAATGCTATTGAGGTAAAGAACTAATAATTTCAGCTTTTTAAAAGCGTGTAATTGTTTGTATCAAATGCTACACGCTTTATTGTGATTTAGTCTTATATTAAGAAAATATTGTCTTAGTCTGAAATTTAAAAATTGTCATTTTGCTGAGGGTGTCTTCAAGCCGGCATGCGGTAGGTGGATATCACTTCATTTGCTAGTTAAATTAATTGCAGGAAAGTAAAGCGGATTGCCAGGACATTAAACAATAATAGGTCTGTGCACATTTGACATACGATCTGATTCATTCGATCTTAACTAAAATGGGTAAGTCTTCATTACTTTCTGTTTGTCGTATATGTATATATAATTTTACCTGTCAGGAACAGATCAGTGTTTGTCAGCAATATTACATAGTCACTGTTATGTTAGCTTTTCTGGGTTACAGTTACATATACACGGACGATGTTGAAATCACTGTTGACGATGTGATGCCGTGTCTTTACGCTGCAAGGAAGTACATGCTTGACGGGTTGGTGCGACTGTGTGCTGACTTCCTTTCCCAACACATCACCGAAGAGAATGTCTGCCTTATCCATCAGCAAGCTTGTTTATACCAATTGGATCAACTCAGTGCCAGATGTTTCGCCTATATCATAAAGAAAGCAAAACAGCTTTTTGATAGAGATAGTCTCCTTGACCTACCGGTAGAAAGCATACACAATATACTCACGGATGAACAACTGTTTACAGACGAGTTGTCTAATTTTCAATTGTTGATGAAATGGTCACAACACCACTGTACCTCACAAGAATTAACACCGACAGGACCGAAGAGACGTGAGGTTCTCGGTGAGGCCCTTTTCGATGTGAGATTCCCGCTCATGACAGCAGAAGAGTTTGCGAATTTCGTTGCACCGACAGATGTACTGACTAAAGATGAGCAACTCCAAATGTATTATTTTCTCATTACAAAAAAGACAGTTTCAGATGGTTTAGTTGCTGGATTTATTAGCGTCCCAAGACTTTCCTCCCCTTTGATGTTGGATTTCAGCGGTGTAAAAACAAAAGCTACGGCTGAAAACGCCGATGGCTATAATATAAGTATCACCTGTTCGCACGACATGAAAATTGTTAGTCTTGAATACGAAGAGGAGCCGCATTCTTGCGACTTGGATTGTACGATTGAAGCAGTAGACAACGATGATACTACGCATGTTACAACAATCAAACATTATTGTGTTCACATAGATAAGAAAATGGTTGTGGCAGCAGACTTTGTTTTCTTTGCCGGAAGAAGGTATTGGATTCACCTCCAATATCCAAAGGAATTAAGAGAACTAAGTTTGAGGAACACATCAGCAAATTCAAAGATAATCAAAATGACACACCACTTTGGAAGTATGAATGTTGTTACGGAAGAAATATTCGAAGGACTGTCGTCCATAACACTTATGAGAGTGTAAACCTCAAATGTTTTTAAACATGTTTAACATCATTGATATGATTTTATGAATTTTGCTTTGGTCATCGTTGTTGCTGTTTTCCGTTATACATCCGAGAGATGATTCGTGAGTTATCCGAGGTATTTCTATTGAAAATGGTTGTGCGTAAAACTTCCTTGCTAGAACTCAAGCAAATATACATGTAAAAATAGTTCCATGACTGGTGGGAATGTTGTCAGGATATTGTAATTGGGTGTGGTATCATGCCAGGTGTTCACGACAGGCTGCAGACAGTGAAGGCAGCAGTATATCTGCTACTGGACACCTTCACATAACCAAAACACTGTTGGAACGGTTAAGCCAGCCAATAAAACTAAACACAAAGCTCAACCTCTTCATCTTATGTCAGTTCCTAATAAACACAAACCTTTAACGAAAGCAACATTATATCACTCGTCCCAATGAAAATAACTGTAAGATAAATTGGCACCATTTCTATATAATTAATAACCAATAAAACAGTCCAAACATCCATTGACTGATGACTAGTAAAGTAAAAAGATAATAACCCTTTTAAGCAGCACATCATTATTATTACGTTATATTGAAGACTAATAGAGAAATATCTAAAAAAGTAAGTACGGCGACAGATAAAAAAATAACGTCCATTTAACATAGAATGGTAGGGTAGAGTTGTACATTCCAACTATATGTATATTTTAATGACTAAACATGGATATACATATCTGCAGATCAAACGAACAGTACGTGTCACTCGGCTGTAAATGCAATAAGACATTATTCTTAAAACCTGGCACAGAGATCGAAATTATGGTGCCTGAAGCTTGAACTCAACAGTTCATCGAATTCGTGAACTTGTGTTATTCACATAAGCTTGATTGTAAATTCTAAATTAACATAAAACCGTTTTAAACTCACAGCTTATCTTGAGTGGACATTGGATTTCATGAAGCGCTTTGCTTGGCTATGCTTCTAACTCTTTCTCCATGTACACATGCCAGCAATATCAGAAAAATTGCATAACGAGTATTACTCACGTTATTTGTTAATATCCACGGGGACAACATGTTAAAATAATTTCGTAATGACGACATAACAATCACCATAACGATAGTTCGACGACTTTTTATGCTCATGCACAATTTAGGTTTGATTTGTCAGGTGATATTTATATTATATTTTTTATTATAAATCCTTTTTAAAGATTGTATAACTTGCCTAACCTTATTCCAATCATAGTAGCTTTGTGTTAATACGTGTTTTAAAAACAACGACTTCAATCCGTCTAAACTACCAAGTTGGTGCTACATATACCATAAACAGGGACGCCCGTGATCTAGTGGTGGGGTTACCGACTTATAACTCAGCTGGCTACTTATTCTTTCACTGCATGGTTCGAGTCCCGGTCGGGTTTAATCTTGTATGAATCAAAACTATATTTCATTGCACCATTAGTCGTGTCGCTATACTTAATGGAGTTTAGATTCTGGTTTTGACACAAACTGTAGCGTATATTTATGGTCATCTTGGCAACGACTAGCTCTTAATGGTTCAGATAAACCGCTGACAAATGTCTAGGGAAAAATACTAGTTTTAATGGGTAAATAAACTGCCGCAAACGGCGCTGCAAGTCATTTGGAAGCCTTCCCGTGTGGCATTTCTTTCACTGTCCTTGAGTAGTACACAAGCATTTGGGTGATTTGTAACATGTCGACGACACTAAAGGCTCGGCAACTTTTAAATGCTGGTCGTTCTAATGCATGGAATCAGGTGCCTATAAAATGATCATTAATTGTGGAAAAACTGGCGTCGTTTTATTCTTTGTCGAAAATAACAATCAATTCACTTGTCAAATCAAAGATGTCAACTCTTGTAATTAGAGTTCCTACAATGAATGCAGCTTTCAGCTTGCCGGACATAGCGGAGCCTTGTTACTTTGCAACAGTTTATCCTATCAAGATATTTCCTTTGTTCCTCATTGCAGTCGGAAATCGGTGCCAACACAATCGGTTGTGTGTTATAACAACAATAGGTCGTTCCAAAGAAGTTGTAGTAACCAGAAATAGGCAATTCATTTACCCCTGTAAACCTGCTTTATTTTACCATGTCTTGCTTGTTATTGTTTTCTTTCTTCAGATTGCAACAATAAAATTATTTTGTTCTGAATAAATTCTCAAAATAGATATTATAATGTATTAAAGGGAAACATGTAAGATTATCGGATTTCATTTACTTTTCCCTTGAACATAAACTAATATATACTAAAATGTATTATTTTTAACAGACTATATTCAAGATTTCTATATAAGGGTGCTTTGGGTGTGGATCAATGTGTGAGTCATTGAAAACGAAGGTCGCTGGGAGCAATTTTAGACAATTCACCTCTTTACTTTTCAATCACAAATCGATGTCATGATGGTGGTGGTGGTGATGATAATGAGGATGACGACGACTGATGATGGTGGTGAATCACCCGACGGCAGACTTTTAAGACGCTATTACATTGTACTTCCATTTTGAGAGCGCTGACAGACATTGTTGCTTAAATACAGATTTCCTTAAAGCAATTTTGCATCAATATTTGCTGGACAAATTAATGCATGTCACGTATACAGCTCAATTCCCAGCATCATTAAGATTATAGTATGTAGGCCTTATCCAATATATCATAGGAAAGCCAGACACTGGCAATAATATCCATTTGGTAAATCACTGGAAAATGACATATGGCTATTTGGCTAGCACTATGGATCCATACAGTTTTAGCCATACGTCTGCTTTCGCTAATTTATTTGACGTTTAACACTTTTTGTAGATTTTCTGTTTTCTGCAAATCAATGCTGATCGGTTTAATAAAATACTCAATCCTGTTGGAATGGACATGAACATCAAAGTTCAAATTCATTTGAAAGCACATAACTTATTGTGCATCCTCCATCTTTTCAACTTTTGTTTGCCTATCTAACCTTGGCAATGGTTTTAGATTTTCTACGAACTAAAACTAAAAGCATAAGCAACAAAACGTGAACATTGTGTAGGTCAGAAGAACGGACAGGCAATATATGTTTGGTAAGGGAAATAAACACATTTAAAATACAACAACAAATTATGATAGATGATCTCCCTTAGCCAATAATTGGAAATAAAGCTGTGCAGAAAACCATCACTCAGGTCAGTCGTATTAGTATCGGACAAAGACGGAACGCCGCCGGAACATACATACAATATATGCATATTATAAAAATTCCATTTCACAAACTTTTAAATAAGTATTAAGTTTGGTCTTTACATATGTCAGTGCGCATCTCCAACATTCAACAAATAAGAATCAATAAACTGATCGAGATCACTGAAACATATTCATCCCGTAGGCCTATTGTTAACATTTTAAAAAAATAACACCTGTTTTATGTAAAATCACAGATCCGCCCTTGCGTGTATCATCTGGATAAAAATGAAGCTGTTATTGTGACAACTGTTTACATGAAAACAATCAATCTTTGTACATATGTCATACAAGGTAAACAGACAAGCGGAACATACGTGTGTACTTAAAGGTTACTTACACGTATACAGAAGCTATTGTCATTTGTCAGTGTATGAAGACATGTTCAACGACAAACGTGGATTTTTAAAGAAGATAACGGAACAATATACATAACTTGAAAGGTATTTTACTGTTTTATTATAAATTAAGGTTAATAGCTGCTTGGCGACAATTTCAATTAAATTGAACACTTCTTATTTACATACCATATTGTCCCAAGATGTAACTTGAGAGAGAGAGACAGAGACAGAGAGAGAGAGAGAGAGAGGGGGGAGAGAGAGAATGAATAGAAAGGAAATATATTGTTATTTCCCGAAAATGTCCCGCAAAAAGCTATTCATTGATGCCAGACGTTCCCACTCGTCGTCACAAACAAGTATTTTCTATCTGAGCTACGCTGCACAGTTAGTTATTTTTAAACTAAGAAAACCACGTCACATCTTTCTTTTGAAGTACTTTATACCATCGCCACTCTGACTTCAATATCTATATTTAGCAGAAATCCATAATGTGCTTAATTATAGGTTTGGAAAGTTGAAATTCTAAGCGATTTATTTTACTATTTTTACTGTCTGACAACGGAGGTATGTCAATACCCTCTTAACTTACAAAAGTAGACTAAAGTTTAAGTTTATGAAGAATATATGCTGTAAGACATGTATTTGATATAGACAAACTTCGTTCACCACCTTCGTGTATTAAATAGTCACTTTTATATATGTTTATCATAATCACCATTTTCGGGACAAATTAATGCATGTCACTTATCTGACTGAATTGCTTTCATTATTAAGATTACAGTATACAAGCCTTATCCAATATATCAATCGAACGCCTCGGTTTTAATATGTACAAATATTTATATACATGATTTTTACCCAAAATAAGAACATACAGTATGATACATTTTATAAAATTAAATATCACAACTTTACTTCACACTTTCATTTTAGAATGCGTGCTGTGGCTATCTTCAATTTTCTGGTGATGGCAGTGCTTGTTCAGTCGGCGCTTTGCCAAAAGGGGAAGGCAAAAGGTAGCAAACAAATATCCGACGGTGTAGCTGTCGATCAGAGTAGCAGTGTTCCAGTGCCAGGGGATACAACAGCTGTAGACTTGGCGGATCTAAGCAATATGCTTGGTGAGTCTTCAAGGACGTATTTATAAAGATTCCGATCCCCTTTGGCCCTATTCTGAAAGCATTTGTTGTGTGTTCTACTCGATTTCTGTTTGTTTTGTTTGTTTTATGTTGCGTTTTGTTGCAGATTGACAGGCATGCTTTAAGATTTAGCGTGTAGAAACACTAAAAGCAAATACGATTCATCCATCATCGAATTCTTCTACATTGAAATTCTGACTAGTTTGTTTTTCAAAACCCGCACTTGGACCAGGATTTCAAATAAATAATTAAATAACCGCAAAATTAAGTTTAAAGGTTTAAAGCCATCGTATTTATAATTATCCTGCACGTGCGTATACGATTAAGGATAACATTTCTCGACTGTTTGTTTGTAACACAAAGACATATGTACTCATAAAATATTTGTAATATATCATTGCAATTCTCGGAAACAATTAAATTATAATAAAAACAGGTCAGACTATCGATCATCTTTATATATACATAAAGATGACTGATAGTCTTACCTATTTTATTATAATTTAATTGATTCCGAGAATTTTGATATTATACTAAACATACAGGCAAATGCAGCGCGGACCCGACTGTTGATGTGACGTCAGTATTTGGCGGGCTGTTTATGTCATCTGTTGAAGTGGACGCCGTAGTTCTTGAGGCGCGAGAGCAACTGAAGGGCAACGGCGGCCAGAAGGCAGCAAAGAACCGCGTGGAGAAAAGCAGACAGACCAAGCTAATTGGAGAGATATCGACATTCGCTGCAAACGGCTCGACAGATCAAACCTGCTGTGAAACGTAATGTTTTAGCATATCAATAAGCCATAGCAACTGTCGTGATTTTTTTTAGTACAAAACAATTCAAAACAAAAAGTATATTACTTAGAAGGTCGACCAAAACAAAAAGTTTGCTGCAAAGAAGGTTGACCAAACCAAGCCTTAGGCTCGACCTATGCATTCGTAACTGCTCGACTATTATATTCGAGGTGTTCCAGGTGTCGACTCATGAACTGATTAGCGCTGGTTGAAACCCGTCAACATTAAAACGTTGGTTATTTTGAAAGTTGTTTGTAAACAATGGTTCAATTGTGCTATACACGTGTAATAAAACTACGCAATAATTGCAAGTAGCTAGAATCAGCAGTCAGTGTGAAGGGATGGATCCAGAGGGTGTGCTCGGGGGCGGGGGGTGTTGATGCATCCCCCACCAACCAGGTAAAAGAGTAGAGTTGTGAAACACATAATATGTAAGCTTAAAAATACTAAGCTTTTAAAGAAAATTTTGTCTGTCGACAGTTTAAGTCGAAGTTATGGTCCCCTACTGTGTATATGTATCTAGTATTTTACTGGATCCACCCCTGTCGGTGGGGCATTGCCCTGCAATAGAATGGGAACCGAGTTCGAATCGTATAAAACGCTGCATTGTTTATGCTTCTTGTATTTGTTGTAAGCTTTCTTTCTTTACTGGCAAACATATTTAAAGCTCTTAAATTTGTGGACAAATACATTTGCTGGTAATATTTTTGTAACTACCGGTCATTTTAACTCTTCTTGGAGATGGAAAAACAATGCATTTGTGAACGATAGTATAGCTTTAGTTGAAAAATAAGTATATGCATAACAGTCCGGTTTAATTTATTTTAATACCATGCTACACCAATATGCAAAAAAAGACGCGAATACGTTAGGAGCCTTCGTTTACGCTATCTTAAACATACATGAAATGAAGGGCGCCCGTGGCGTAGTGGTAGAGTCGCCAATTTGTAATTCCTGTGACTGCTAGGCCTCTCAACACGTTGGTTCAAGTCTCGTTCGGTGCGAAGGACTTAATGTGGTTTAGTCTTCCAGCTGACCTGCGGTGCGCCGGTGGTTCTACCCAGTTATTTATCATGGGTCTCCCTCCTAAGAAAAGCTGGACGTCGCTATAATGATCATAATTGGCCGCTTGGATGTATCTAAAAATAAAACAAATACATGTTAAATGACTACAGTTTTCATATCTTTTCACGAAAACGCACCATGTATATTCTCTCGATCTGTGTCCTTTGTTACTTCCAGCCGTATGGAGATCACTGCCCCAGGCAAAGTAATGATTGATGGCGAACAGCTGACAGTCGTTCACATGAACCATTCGTACCAATATGTCCAGGAGGGTGTATGCACGTGAGTTACTAACATGCCTGTCATATGAAAAAAGTTCCTGAATGGTGTATGCACGCGGGGTATAAATATACCCGTAATGTGTAAATATGTCCTGGATGGGTGTATGCAAGCGAGTTTGTAATATCCCTGTAATATGTAAATATGTCCAGGAGAGTGCATGCATGAGAGTTATTAATATACCTGTTATATGTAAATATACCCAGGAGGGTGTATGCACGCGAGTTAGAAATATAACTGTAATATGTAAATATGTCCTGAAGGGTGTATGCACGCGATTTATTAATATAACTGTAATATGTAAATATGTCCAGGAGGGTGTATGCACGCGAGTAAGTAACATTCCTGTAATAGGTAAATAAGTCCTGGAGGGTGTATGCACGCGAGTTAGTAACATTCCTGTAATAGGTAAAAAAGTCCAGGAGGGTGTATGCACGCGAGTTAGTAACATTCCTGTAATAGGTAAAAAAGTCCAGGAGGGTGTATGCACGCGAGTAAGTAAAATCCATGTAATATGTAAATATGTCCAGGATGGGTGTATGCACGCGAGTTTGTAATATCCCTGTAATATGTAAATATGTCCAGGAGAGTGCATGCATGAGAGCTATTAATATACCTGTTATATGTAAATATACCCAGGAGGGTGTATGCACGCGAGTTAGAAATATAACTGTAATATGTAAATATGTCCAGGAGGGTGTATGCACGCGAGTTAGTAACATTCCTGTAATAGGTAAAAAAAAGTCCAGGAGGGTGTATGCACGCGAGTTAGTAACATTTCTGTAATAGGTAAAAAAGTCCAGGAGGGTGTACATGTATGCACGCGAGTAAGTAAAATCCATGTAACATTCCTGTAGTATGTAAGTATGTTTAGGAGGGTGTATGCACGCTAGTTCTTAATATCACTGTTATATGTAAATATGTCCAGGAGGGTGTATGCACTCGAGTTATTAATATCCCTGTAATATTATCAAATGCAGGTCGTTCTTGTCGGCTTAACTATCAAACTTGTAGTTAATCATTTACTACCGATAGGTTCAACGGGGCGATAGGTTCAAAGGAGGTTCAAAGGGGCGATAGGTTCAAAGGAGCAGCTTCTCTTAACCCTTTGCTTGCTGGAATCACCATCAATATAAAACAACATCCTCCGTATGGCGGTTCCCGCAATAAAAGTGTTAATTTACAGGGACAACTGTATTTTTATTATATGTTTCAGTCATTGATTAGTTATATCTTTCAGTGGAACTAAGAATTATTAAAAGATATTTTGTTAGTTTAATTAGTTCCCTTAGAGCAGTGTGGTACAGCGATATAATAATAACACAGTATAGAATATGACATTGATCAGTTTTTTTGTAAAAATCAGTAATGCAGGAATTCCCAAGAACGTGCAATCCCACGTGTAAATACTGTAATAAGCTATCTTTGGAACAAAATACGCTAATTAATAGTGCGTCAACAGTTTTTGACAACTTTCGAAAATGACTCTTTTTATAAATAACTTTTTATAAAAAACGAATTCAGAAAATAGGCACGTCCATTCTATTTGCAGGTCGCCAGGGGTGTCATGTCGAGATATCGGTATCTGCACCCAGATCTATAAGTACGAGTTCATGCTGCTGTATGACCCCAATCTCGTTACAGTGGTCAACCCACCTGTTAAATATGGTCGAGTCAACATGAGATCCCACTGTGAGTGTATGAACGTGGGCAGAATTCTAAAATAAATTCCACATCGAAATTTTATTGTGTAATTAAATTATAATGTCCGTTCAGGCAGAATGTGCTACGACGACGCATTCTAATAGTGTAAAAAAGAGTTACACGACATAATACAAACTGAATTTCGATTTGAGTATATGCACTTTCTTAATAAAGTGAACATGTATAGTGTTGTACTTACATACTTTGTCCTTTTGTGAATGCTATTCTGGTCGTAACATAGGCTTGAAATGCGACTGTGTGAGATGTGATGTGGAGGCCGCCATGAAGCACCAAAAACATGACTGATTGAATCATTTCTATGGTTACGTATCGTAGTTATCTATTTTTGCAATTAAATGACAGATACTTTGCATCACTTAAATGCGTGAATATCTTGTTATTTTGTTTTCCATATTGTGGTTAAAGAGAACAATATTAAATAACGATGAATTGCTCACAAACTTATACCGGCAAAGGCGATGAATGTCGTCTTCAACATCAATTTAAAGGGAAAACAATAATTCATAATGGTTAAAAATATAAATAAGGAGTAGATGAAAAAAACGACATGTTTTTCATGATTTTACAGTCTTACCATTTAATAAGTGATAAAATCGTTTTTAACTTAAGGCAAGATAATACATGAGGCCAAAAAATCATCCACACCTGCCCAGAAATACATGTTTGATGATGTTAATGTTTTAATAGTTAAATTGTTGGACTTTGTATTTTAGGAAATATACACTAATCTTTAAAAAAATGTAAAGTTAATTTTCTACATGCTTTGCTGTGGTAGATAGCTCAGTTTAGCTATTTTGCAGACAATAAACCTTTTAAAGACTTCTGTAGTTTTCTTTATTCTCTTTCAAAGGAACATGTGTTTAATGGGGTTGTATTATTTGTTTCTTAATCATTATTATGTTACTATGTATACATGTTTTATTATATTGCAAATATATTACAGATACAGTGTGAATTGCATTTAAAGTTTGTGTGGTCAACATGTATAATAGTTCAATGTTCTTAATTAAAAGGAAAAAGGAATGCTGTTAGTATGGCTTTTGGTTCTGTTTGGACTTATTATACTTAACAAGAAAATCAAAATGTAAGTAAACAAAAGAAAATCCTGAAAAACAATGTTGTTAATAAAAGGGATAAAACTGTTTCTGCAAGGTCATCGGCTTTTAAAGTTAGATATTATCTTATTTAAGGGTAACATTCTGTGTGTGGATTTTTGTTGTTGTTGATGTTAATTTTGTGTGTCAGTTGTTTTACTTTCATAAACATACAGATAATTGACATTTAAAATGAAAACAAATATCTTCTCTAGAAAATAATTGTTGTGGTGTATTTTGTGTATTATAATAAATGTGTGTATGTATGTATTGTTTAAAGAAAATCATTTTTTGACACTCATTTGGGGAAAAAAAATAAGAACAATATGTTGTAAATGTTTTAGAAGTCATCATAATTAAATTGACAGTTAAAAATTTATAAATATATTTAAGATAAATTACATAAGATTTCCAAATTTCTGTTAAGTACATGTATATATTTTCGTGTTGTAATCTGTGTAACTACATATAAATTCATTTTTTGTAATATTAATCATACATTATTTTAAAACAAAAACAATAATGCACATGAACAAAGTTTGATTTGGTGGTATCCTACACTTTGATCAAAGATAAAAAGAAAATTTAAACATTGTATTTATAACTTGAAAGATTTTGCTTAAGGTTCTGGAACTGTAATGGTGACCTTCCACAATCCTTATATTGATACTCTTTCTTGAATCTATACTATAAAACACATCCTATGGTGAATTTTTAAGGAAGTTTACTGTTTGTAACTCTAGTTATATGCATTTTTATAAAGTGACCTTTGATTTTCAAAAACACCATAAATTGTGCTGGGACAAAAAATGAAAAAGTACTATTTTTTCAAATTCTACAGTTCTACATTCAAATTTTAACCAATTTTCCTGTTACACAATCATGTCATGATAAATTAGAACAATAAGATTACACTTTGGACAAATACTTATAAAAATACATAGCTTTGCATACATGTACCCCCAAGCAAAAATTCGATTTTTTTGCGTGTGTTTAAAAATTAAGTCTATAAAAGCAAATATCTCAGGTTTGAAGCTAGTTAGACACATACAACTAGTTTTAAAATTTTCTGCAATATGAACTGCCCATAATATAAGATTTTAAAGGCATTTTACCATTCCTTATAAAATTTATAAGAATTTGTAAAGGTTACTATAATGAAACTGCAAGAGAATTTATAGCGAAAAATAACGTCAAAATCAATTACAGATTATTCTTCTTTATATAAGAAAAAAGTCACCTACGGTTGGTATTGAAGATGGAAATATGTATGTAAAATTCTGCATTATCACATGAAAACCTTCTCTTTACTGATTTTGGCTGGCTTGAGAGAAATATTTGAAATTAACCACTTTACACGTTTTTTGTTAAAAAAATTTCAACAGTGAAGGAATAACTGAGTCAAGCACTCTTTTGGTATTAGTGACACTTGGTTGTCCTTCACAGTTTTGACCCCTGAACACATTTAAAGGGCCATCCTGGCCACCCTGAGAAAATATCAGACGAAGGTGAGCGACGATCATGCTGTTGAGCTCCCGGTTCTGCCATTTTGGACAAATGAGTAACCCAATGACGTCATGGAAAATCCCTATCATGTGATGAAAAATTACCAAAAATAGCAATTACAAAACTTGACGACGAATGATATTCAAATAAAACCGGATCATACCGAGTGCTGATGTTTACCGAAGTTAGTTACAGTTCCAGAACCTTAAATCTGCTAGCTCAAGAACTAAATCTTAACATGATTTTATCATAGTGGGGAGAAGGGAATCGGATTTCTGCATATGCAGCATTGTTAGGTTTTTTTATAAACCAGCCACTTGGAGTTTGAATTCACTTGATTACAAACACCAATAGTAAATAAATAAAGTAAACATATTATCCTTGCAAAAAGGTTGCATATTATTAGTAAATAGGGTTTATAACAAAAATTGGAAGCCAAAGTGTGTTACTGCACAAAGTTTATTTTGTAAGACACTAAGTTTGTTTCTGTCGAAATACCAATTGCATCCAAAATAAAAAAAAAAAGGAAAAAAAAGATAAGATTTAGTTTCCATGACTAAGTTATGTTCTTTTACCATCAAATTTAGGATAAAATCATGTTCACTAAAAAGAACATACCTATGATGACTTATCATTCCTATATATTCTCAGACAATTAATTACTATATTTACATATAAAAATTATGTATTTGCTGTACGCGCATCTTCAGATACACTTAAATAATTCTTTATACAAGTTTAGTCATAATCATCTAAGAGTAAATTCATGTAAAGTAGCTTTCAACTTTAAAAATTCTATTCAATGCAAATATTTATTGTTTTACAAAAGCATTTAACTAAAAAAAGATATCCAGGGGAATTCATATAAAATTTATATTATATATATATATATCCTTACTTATGACT
The DNA here is from genome assembly GCA_007844125.1 of Sinonovacula constricta. Lineage (NCBI taxonomy): Eukaryota > Metazoa > Mollusca > Bivalvia > Cardiida > Solecurtidae > Sinonovacula > Sinonovacula constricta. The sequence goes on along the minus strand of CM017559.1, from coordinate 26,922,037 downwards.
ATTTAAAATTCTTCTCTGCTATTCTATTTTACCGTGACAATTCTATTAAAATTTTAACATATCTCCTCAGACCTTAAGTCCATTTTCAAATTTCAATCTTAATTATTCTTTGATTTCTTTGAAGGGCAGTCTGTAAATGGGACTGGTCCTGTTCTTTTCAAGGTATGTGGTTCAGTTTCCTGCAAATCTATTACATTGCCCTGAGTTTCATTTGTAGATTTTTGATTGATGTAACACTGAGAAACTCCAGTGTCTCTTTCGGCTGATCCTTCCTGCCCCAAATCTTTTTCTTGTACATGTATGTCATTATGCACATAGTCTACATGACTAGGTAGCATTTGTTGGCTGTCACTTGCTTGGACTAGTTTTTTATCCTTGCCAGCAGATTTGTTCACTTGAACATCATCATTTGTTCCAGCAATGTTTTCCTTTGGCTCTGTCTTGCATTTAACAATCTCTCCCTTTTTCTCTTCTTTGTCTCTCTTGTCACTGTTAAGTTTAACATCAACTGTGTTATTGATGCCTCCATCGTCATTCATGTCTCCATTTCCGTTATGTGGAATGTTTAAACTCTGCTTCATACTAGGTTGAATTACATGACTTTCAGACTCCTCCTTTACATTGATTTTGATATCACAGTTTTTCCATTCAAATGGTTCTGGTTTAAGAGGGTTTTCACACAAAAGTGATTGGTCCTTAACAGCCACACTGAGAACATCTTCAGAAGGAAGTGTGTGAACTGATTGGAGAAGAACCATTGGCCGAGTAAAGTCTGGTATTGACACTTTTAGTATTTTACACAACAGCGTCATTACTTCATCAACGAAAGTATGGATCCTAAGATCTGCTTTCTTGTCATGTTTGGTTGGCTGGAGGTTGACGATGGCGAGTTTACCTTTGTTGCGCTTGGTGATCAAAGGGAGGTTACCACTCGGTACAATCTGAAGTGATGTTCCCAGACACAGACTCAAGTCTGAAAGTCTGACAGAAAATATAAAAAGTGAATGCCCACATTAACATGTGTCTATTAATCTAAGATAAGTTTTATTACCTAAAATAAGTTGTAATATGTGTATAGCTGATGTCATATTGAAAACAAAGACATGATGTACATAAACTTGCCCTAAAGAGAACAAAATATTGTCCTAAAAATCCTAGCGCTGACCTTCATATGGTCAAAGTTAAGTAAATGCATAACTGTTGCTGGGCATTCATTTCATCAACATTTACTGTATCTTCCTTAAATATTGTCAAAAGAAGACACATAAAAAGTATAACTTATATATTGAATTAGTTTGTTTTAAAAAAATCGAATTTGAAATGATGATCCAATCTTTTTAAAAACATTATGAATATAAAAACAATTTTATAAATTCAATTGAAAAAAAGATGAGAAAATATTCAACAACTTTTCTGAATAAAAGTTAATATAAAACCACTATTTTTATGTTCTTACTTGCAGTGTTTTTCTGCCAATTCTAGGTCCCTCTCAGGTAAAGAATGCTCCCAGTCTAAGATTGTGTCCTGCAGCTTGCCTCTGTATCAATTTAAAATGTGTGATTTAAAACAACACGTACTAAGGTATGGCTTCAATAAAAGCTAAAAGGACAGTGCTTTTCTGTAACTATCTCACGGCATGGCTTTGAGTTCCAGTCTGGGCAAGTAGTTTCATGTGGGTATAGCTTTCAGCTGACCTGCAGTGGTTCTACCCCAATATCTGTTGGAGTCTTTCCCCACCAATAATTAGCTTGACTTCACCAATATCACCATAACTGTGTCAGAGCAGTGTAATAAAAACAAAAAACAAAAAAATATGTACATATAGTAATCATTGCAGTAACATCTAGCATCTATTGATTTAAATGTCTGGAAAGAGCCACTGGTTCAAAACAAAATTACCTGAAGTCCTCCACAAATCAAAATGTTGCCCCATCTGGGACCTGAACTAATGTATTGAGGCGGTACTGAGTTAAAAGTCACCTCCAACCACCTACATTGGTGTATAGTCAGACATTGCTGGAGGATCTTAAATGTTAAAACAAAATTCAGCCAAAATAAATAAAGGCCAAAATTTAAGTCTCAAAGGTGGTCAGGTGCTTCGCACACAGGACTCTCTGAGTTCAATGCTTTTGATAAAACACCTAGGTAAAGGAATATAACTAGATGTTATTTATATTTTCTAATATTGCAAGAGTTGTCTCTCTTAGAAAAACAAACTCTATTAGGATATATTTCCAATGTGGATATTCTTTTTGTTGTTGTTTAAAGGGGTGCAATTGAAATTGTTGAAACTAACTACCTTTTTGTAATTGTTTTCTCTAATAAATCATACAGAGCAATACAAACAAGGACCTACCTGCACTGACCCCTACTCTTTCTGGTTTGCACACAGCTGTTTCCAGTCAGCTTTACACCCATTGTTGGAACAACAGAGCTGTTGACATACTGCAGATATAACAAGTAATATAATATTTAAATACTGTTACAGGTTAAACATGGCATTCTCCAATGACACTGGAGTTTAAATTATTTATTAATTAATCAGGTAAAATTAAAACAGAATTGAAATCATGTTTTAATTTGCACATGCTCTGCACTTTAGCTTGTAAACAGCTTCAAAGCAGCACAAAAGACTGAAATTCTACAATGCTAATGAACAGAAAACAAATAAAACAAGACAATTATATTTACTGTTTTTATCTTTGGCCGACAATGTTTTTTTTGCAAATTAAACCAACCCTTATGATAACATAGGAAGTTTATCCATAGCTCTTTAACTTTGTTTAATAGACTTTGCAGGTTTTGCAAATGAAGTTACAATTGATTATTGCATCTGTTAAGACATTACAATAACTATTTTCATGTTAAGGAATTACCTGATGTCCACATCTATTACACTCCTCCAAAAACATGTTGCCATGTAGTTCAGACAGACGGTTTCTCGGGAAACCGGACCGCAGGTGGAGACCGTCTACATTCTGGCTGATCACATACTTGACGATTCCTTCAATCGTAAAATAGTTGAATCTTTATCATGCTACTTATACTACTACTAAATGTAAACTGTTGATTCCTTCAATCAAAAAATAGTTAAATCTTTATCATGGTACTAATACTACTTCTACATGTAAATTTAAATTAAAAGTCATTGTCCTTCATTGAAAAGCAAAAGCTTGGTGACATAATGCTGGAGACTCAGCAACAGATAATGGAGATCCATAGCAGATAACTCCCAGCAAGTTGGACTGATCTGGATCTACCTATTTTCTCTAGGCCGGATCAACCTGCAATAAGCTAGCTTCGGAGATATTAAAAAATGTATTTAGATACTACCAAAAGAACTGAGAAGCAGCATGATGCCCTTTTCATAATCGTGTGCTTCCTATAATATATTGCTTTATATAATAGGAGCACATGTTCTGAAGAACTCTCATTTCTAATCAGTCATCTTAAAAAAATCATGACAACAAATACAGTTCAGTACATGTATATGCTTACCAGCTGCCTCTAGAGCCAGTATAGCTCTGTGTGTCAGAGTTGGCTTTGCCTGTTCAAATGTAACATCAAACTTGGGCTTCTCCCCCCGCTGCTCCATAGTCCAGACACCTAAGAAAAAGAATTCATTATTATGTTAAAAATACACCAAGAAAAAGGGAGTGAAATATAAAACTGTATGTGGGTAAAGTATTAGTTCAGCATTCTAAAATGAGAAGATAATACATTAATGCAAAATGTACTGAATATTGGGAAAATATAAATCACCAATACAAACCACCCTCCCCAAAGAATTATATCTGTACATAATTGTCTGGAAGAGACTGTGATGAACAGCGAACAGATTGAAACCAGTGACTTTAACTTTTTTATAAGGCCACTACTACAAAGTGACTAGACCAGTTTAGTATAGATTAATAATACATTAAACCACAATGCTCAAACTTTTTATACTTAAATTATTTTACTGTGTCACTATCTAAGCACTCACTGTACTCTAATGACTGGTGTTTGTATTTGTGGTTTTATGTCCCACTACCACTTGACAAGTCATATGGAGATATGATAAGATTTAAATAAGGTAAAATTAAGTAAAAATCAAAATACATGAGTAGAAATATAAAAATCTATAAGGTTAAACGGCTGATGTTTACACATGATGTATGTTCAAATATGATGTACTAAGTTGTTGAGATTATAATGACCCATCATATGGTGAAACCAGAGCAAAATAATTCTTCCTTTTCTATTTATATTTATTAAGATATTTCAAGAACATTTAGTTTAGATATTGTGCCTGTAAATTGAATGGAAAAAAATGTTTAATATAAAGGAAACTGATCTTTCCTTATTTTTTATGTAAACAGAACATGTTCAGTGCATGCTCTTTGCAATGCTAAATACAATGTCTTTGTGCAATAAGTCAGATTGTGTGGTCAAGGTGCTCTATGACTGTGGGTGCAATTTGTCCTGGCTTTCAGGTAGCTTTGGATATCCTGCTGCTTGGGTATAAGTGATCTGACTTCTGAAGAGCTTTCATCTGATTCCTGGGACCTTTCTCTTCCAGAGAGAATGCAGGCATCATCCAAATACCTTGAGATTAGGAAGTTCGTTATGAAATTTCTGAGCTATTTTTGACTAAGATGAAGCAGAGCTTGAGTGTTCCCGGAGCCAGTGTATGCCTTGGTATGGATTAGGCTTGAGACAGCAAAGACATGAGGATATGCAAGAGAAGCTCATGTTAGACTCTGGGTTCGCTTTGAGTGAAGTGAGCAGTAGCATGACTCAGATGAACCAAGTTTTCAGCTCAGTTGTAAATTAAAGGCATCCATTAGAATGGTACTTTCAGTGGGCCTGTAAGATAGCAGGTATGACACACAGAGCCAGTGAAGGTATGCACAAAAAAATTACTTTGTGCGGGTCAGTGAGTTTCAAATATGTCAGGCTGGCAAGTGATTCACTAGTTCCAGCTCAGGTGAGCAGATGAGATCTTGTGTAATAGGGTGGATGTACAACTTGATGTCACTGTATGGTTGTGGTGGAAAAAGTGTATGTTGGAACTTTGTTGTAAATAGTTTTAAAAGTGCCTTATCACAGACTATATAATCAACATTTTGAGTAACTTGATAGTACATACATATGTATTACACATTATAGTTAAATAATTTGACTGAGATAGAAAAATATAGTTATTATGGCTTAAGTGAGACCAGGCTAACAAGCTCCTTTGATTTGTGGCATTTGTTGATGGTTCATTTAAGGCAAACAGTGACATCATCATCAATGCATAAAAACACATGATAAGCAAGGTCAAACTGGTAATGTTTAAAATAATCTCTAACTTAGAGCCAAAATAATTATCAGTACATTATTTACAAAGGAAAATGACTACTGAATTGCCATTTATTATTATGTAAAATCGTTAGGTAAAAATTATCAAAGCCAATTGATACAACATTATCCATATCCACAAACTTTGTAATATTATTAAATAATTTAGGAAATAATACATTGAGTTGAGTTGAGACATGTATTGTTTTGAAGGATATCAAACTTCATTTAAATAAAAGTTCGAGAATTTTCATAATAATTTCAATGATAATCTCTTGATTACTTTATAGGCAAATTTTTGTTTTCATTGAATAAACAGAGGTAATACTGCAATCAATTATTTATTGAGGTTTTCAACTGGGTTGCTTCATGAACTAACATCAAAAATGCAAATTTGGCCAACTGTGACCAATGCATTTCGATGCCACCGATTGGCAATTTAGAGAATATAATGTGTACAATAAATATGTAATTTTTTGAGAGTGCGGTGTCATATTTACCTTTCGGTCCCCTGAAATCCGGTATTCCAGCAGATGTGCTAATGCCAGCTCCAGTGTGAACAATAAAATGTTTGCTATCTGCGATCAGTCCAGCTAACTCCTTCACCTTTTCTTCGACCACTTCAGGCGGGTCGAATTTCTCTGGCATTCCAACCTTGCCTTTATGTTCATAAGGTGACAGACCCTCAGCATAATTTACAGACATTGTTTATGTTTATGGGCGCTCGTTTCTCTTTTCTTTGGAAAAAAACAACAAACACATGAAATGTGTATAAAAGGGAGATAACTCTTGACGTTTGTGAACTACAACTTCAGTTCAGGAATGTGTAAATGGCTGCAAAATACGGCCTCTAAGTGTGACGATTCGTAACTTTTTTTTAAATTTTAAGTTAAGCTAAAAATTAAAAACTATTCATTTATTTGCTTACATATTTAAATTTTAATGTGTTATAACCGGGCCTGTAAAGCCCAAATACTACATGTAGATCTACACACATGCAGCAAATTTTAAAAATACTATATAGAGTTAAATATTTTAATTGCCTTTGCATTTTAACTGGATTTTAAGATAAATATATTTTATGCGATCAAAAAGATAAATGCGGAGATGCAGGCCTAATGAGTTATTGTGTGTATGTAATTTAAGGAGTGCAAGTATGACAGGTAAGACGAAACATGATTTGTTTATGGTTTATTGTTGATTAATAGGCCTACCTTTGTAGATGGATATACAATACATTTAACGATTAATGACATGTGATAATCTCTACTCTTGAAAAATGTTCTCTTCAACCCATTTCTAATTATAAGACTTGAAAACTTAACAATCCAATTTTGAGAATGTCCTCACTCCTCAGCAAGCATCAGTTTTAATGCTGTATGACCCCATATAATTTAAAGGTGGTATCCGACAGTTTGTCTTCGTCAAATACACGTAAACCTGGATTTGGGTTGGGGGAATTGGGCCATCATTTCTGCAAAAAGTCAAACCTTAGTTTAACAAAAAACGATTTTGAACACTGTCTTAATTGTAGGACAGTAGTGGAATAAATCACTCTACATGCCTATTCTTTCTGAAACTATAAATAAGCGTGATTGTGTTTTCTGCTAAAATAGACATTGGCATCAGAGCGGATTATATAATTATATGATTATATAAGGTGACAGTTCACGCGGTTTTTCTTAGTTAAAAAATAGCTAACTGTGCAGCGTGGCTTGGATAGGAAATAATTATTTGTAATAATGAGTAGGCCCCTAATGTGGTGTGCTTCACTTTTCACATAGATGTAAGTCATCAGTAACAATATTTTTCGAGATTTTTTACAGAACAATAATGTATTTGATTCTTCGAGAGAACAAATCTGGCCCAAAACTTTCGGCTACCACCTTTAAGTTTTAAGTAAATAACAAAATCATAGTTGTCGATATTTAACAATGCGTCATGTTTTCTTTCCACATAAACTGACCCCACCCCGCAAAGTCGGTAATGATTATATCATGGACGGGCTCTTCGTTTATTTTATACTGCAAACCGGCACAATTCACGTTTACCTCGCTGAACTTGTGATTGAGTATGTCCTCAATATATCATTGAAATATATTAGTTAAGATATGTACCTAATATATTATTAAAATATATTAATTAAGATATCTAATTCATATCCTCATGATTGTGTAGACAGATTGTGCCCCCCCCCCCCCACCCCACACCACCCCACGGCAAAAGTACCTCTGGATCCGGCCCTGACAGAAATGTTTCAGGATAAGACAGATACATCACGGGTATCATTCAGTCATGACCGGTATTTACGAGCGTATAATCTCTATGTAGTGTTGTCCAGTGAGATACAAGTGTGCAGTAGAGGATTTAAAGGAGGAAAGGGCGCGGCATCTAAAATTCCCCGGGCATACTTGAAATAAAATAAATAAAATATATGTTTTTTTAATAAACTGGTAAGAGTGTGTCGGTTTAGTCCAGAAGCACGTCAGAACGCATCTCTGGCATTTGGGAGATTTTTCTCCCGTGGTGTGGTGGGTGGACGGTGCCCTGGACCCTCCAGTAGTAAATGTGCACAAAATCATCATCATCATCATCATCATATCTCTCTCTCTCTCTCTTCCTCTCCCTCCCTCTCTTTCCCTCTCTAAAACAACAAACAAAACAAACAAAAATCAAACAAAACACGACTGCTCAAAGGTTATATCCTAGATCCGATCCTGTAGATCAAGTCTAGAATCTATATCTAGATCTTCTAGAATTTGATCGTTTCTACATTGAATTCTGTAAATCTTTATTAAAGAACACCTTTTCTTAAATAATGACAAGTTTGTCATTAATATAATAAAATTATAAATATTCCATTACCGGGTGCTGATGAGTTAGATTAATTGATAAATGAAAGCGAATACATCAATAAACGATTGAACATTCCATTTTCGCGCCCTGTCACAATTTAGTAGAGCGTGTTATAAGATATAAAGTTAGTGCAGGCAAACCATCTTCGAAGGGTTGTAGTGTGACAGAAATAGGTTGATAACATTTCTAAAAACTAACTTTAAGCAAAATGTCTGCTGATGAAGAAAGAACAGAAATGAATGTCGGAGATGACAGCACAGAGCAGGAAGGCGGACAGGGTGTTTTCAAAGTTCCAGAACCTATGGTAATTTCGGCGCAATTTTCCTTACTGAAGCAGTTGTAGCATATTCGGATAGTAGTTATGTCCTGATCTGTGACACACATGACATATGCTATCATTTATTGTCGAATAATCAACGCTTTTGGGATGTTTTTAGCATCTGTCATAGGGTTCCTTATATATCTTAAACAAAATTTTAATGCCAATGAACAATAAATAATGTATGATCACTTGCTTTTGAGTGCAAAGAAAATGTGTCACAAATGTTAGTCGGTGAAAATCTACCGTGTATTAAATGGTATTTAACGTGCTGCAGATAAGTAACAAAATTTCTTTTGTTTCTGGTTGTTTTCTTAGACGTGAAGAAGTGACTATTCATATTTTTATCTATTTACGTGGTTGGTTATATAGCACAAACAAGTTGGTTTTAGAAACAAAGTGCAGGTACTGTTTAAAGGCATTGAAAATGGCCTTCTCTAGAATCTACCGTGAGGTCACAGCTGGAAAGGCCATTTAAGTTTTAATGAATGAATTAAGCAGATGGATGTTATAATGAGGGCGTTCATTTAATTTTCAAACATGATGACAATGGTGTAACTGCACTGGCATTGGTCAGAGAGACCTCTTCCCTGATATCACTGCATCATAAAGCTTTGACCATCCGGGTAGACTCATCCTACCCCAACTTCTCTCCACCAACCCATTACCTCCCAAAAAGTCAGATTAGTCCACGTTTCAATTTTTTATGCCTTTAAATAAAGCATCTGGTGACATGTTCACACAGATTGTAGGCATATTCTGCAGCATTTTCATATACTATAGAAAAAGAAGAGTTTTGATATTTTTTACAAATTTTGTTCTTTAAGATTGACTCTTATAGGAACACGCGGCAGCTTTTTGAGCTACATAAATAATGGAATTAAAAGAAAAATATGTAGTGCCAGGGTCAGCAGGACAATATTTAGATGCAATGCCATTATCCACTAAATTGGTTTCCTAGGTTTGGTGTGGTGCTTGGGTAAAGTGACTAGACTACATTTTTTTCCACCACAAATAAAACCTGGTCTTGCCATAATGACCATAATTGTCTTGGTGCAATGTATCTAAAAAAAACAACTAAAAGCATATTTCTGTCTTTGAAAATTCAGATTACAAACACTGTACAATTTCTTGGCTGAGGTAGCCAAAGTGAGTGAATTGTTCATTTTTTTTTTTTAATCAAGTACCCACAAGAGATTTTAATCACTTGCCACATTGTCCACCACCTTCTGACCACTATAAACTGCTTTCCATGCATTGAGGTCTTTCTCCACAGACAACACCAGAACATTATCAGAATGACTATAAATGTTTCAGTAAATGGATAATGAATCTGAATAATCTTGTTTTTCAACATCTCGTTAATTTTTTGTTTCCTGTTCCAGAACAAAGTTGAGATTGAAAAAGAGCAGGAAGCAAAACTGAAGGCTAAATATGGTGGATTGAAAAAGCCAGGTGGTGGATCAGCACTTTTACAAAAGCGACTACAAAAAGGAGTAAGTTCAGGAAATGTTTCTATTATTTTGTCAAGGTATCATTTAACACTCCACTATGTTTTGTTTCGATGGATAGCTCAAATATTGGATTTTTTTGAAATTGAAGAATTGTGAATGTCTTCCTTTTTTCTAACCACAGGCACATCACAGGGATTTTGGTTAGTGTAACAGACTAATACTTTTTAGTGCAACTGTAATTTCTTTGTGCATTGTGCACTTGTGATCTTAATTTTTCAATATAAGTTTAAATTTAATACAGATATGCACAGTTTTTTAAAATGGCAATGAGAGTCATGCCAGGAGTGTGGAAATCCATTTTTTCTACTTGTCCACAGGTAAGGTGGCTGTACAAATCTTGTTTGTCACTAAATTCCACTTGTCTGCATATTTATTCATATTAATAGAAATTTCCATAGACATGCACCTGTTTACTATGTATTTCCTATAAAAGACTTGGATATATTTTAATTATTCTTTAATCGTGCATTTAGTCAAATTTCAAATGATTTTTAACAAACAACAACTTTATGACCTTCCCACGTTCCACATTTACATGTAAGTAATTTGAAGATCCAGACATGAGGTTGACTTGATGATTTTTACTGCATATTCTACTTTAATATACTTATCATAACTAATTAACAAATTTTCAGACCATATCTTTCTGTTTTTGTTTTATTTTTTTATAATTTGTATCAAACTCCACTTACTTCCATTGCCATAGTGTCCTTTTAAGTGAAATCATTACCACATACTGATTTGTAATGTACTATACATTACTAGTTTTGGTATCCTGCAAATGCACAGCAAGATAGTTTGGTAGTAAACAAATGAATGGATATGCTACAATATGATCCGAGTTCTCGACTTATTTCATTCTCAGTGTTTTAGGGATTTGTTAGAAATTGACTTTCATCAAAAGTTTCTTAATTATACAATAACTTATTATACTTGTCCAGGGACAACTCAGAAGAACAATTCTACTTGTCAGACAATTAAATGTTCGATGTCGGGCAAGTTGGACATAGAATTTCCGGACCCCTGGACAAGTAGTTGGTTTTAAGCACATGTTTGATATATTTTGGCAAATCCATAGCGTTTATTACTGATGGTGATGACACACTACTTTAATTAAGGCCAGCCTACCCGACTGTTTTTTTCATATTTAAGTTATCCCTCCTAGTATATTTGTACAAGTTTGTATTTTTTTTTCTCATTATCAGCAAAAATATTTTGACTCTGGAGATTACAACATGGCTAAGGCAAAGATGAACAATCCCAAGCGTCCCTTGGCACCGAAAGAGAAACTCCTGTTGCAAGAATCCATTGGTGGTGCTATTCCCACGCCCACCGAGGTCGAGAACCTACGACGGCCTTCCCAGATTGCCAGTAAACTTCTGATAGAGGGAGATGGTGCAGATCCTAACTGACTTTTGAATTGATTGGTGTGCTGACAAGTTTTACGGGCTTCTTGTGCAAAAAAATAGAAAAATTTGGTGAAAGAGAAGTTTTCGCAGTCATTTCATTGACATTTAGAAGTGCTGTTCTGAACTTTGGTATGTTCTTGGTACATTTTCAGCTTGTGTCGTTAAGGAGCTTCATGGCTTGTTTCGGCAGCCCTGAAACTTTTAAGAGTGTGTAAAATTGCTTTGGAAATCATAAATACGATGGAGATGTGAATTTTTATAATTGGAAGAAATTAGATGGTTTGATAGTGACTTTGTATTCATTGTATTAAAGTATAAAATAATAACTTTATTTATAAGCTGTATAATACCTAGATATATAGCAAATGATGTAAAAAGTATTTTTTGTGAACCTAAAATGAGCATAAGATTTGTTCCCAATATTTTTGTTTAATTCTAGATTGAAGCTTCGTATGAATGGTAACATTGGTGTTGCATCATGGTGTTTTGTTATACATTTTGTTGTTTCTTTCTTCATAAATAGTTGAGTAGAAGGACATAAAGTTGCCCCAAGTATTTGTATAAAACTGTTGAGTTCAAAGGGTATTTATCTTTTATTTTTTGTAAATTGTAAATAAATTCATAATCATTTACACTTTTTATGTTATTAAGAAGTAATGTTAAGTAAAAGATTTTTGGATAGAGAATGTGAGAAACATAATTGATTATAAATAAGTTATATTTTCTGGTAAATGTAATGATTCACAAAAAGACATGACTTGTCAAAAGTTGATAGGTATCTAATGAGTTTGAATATGGATAAAATATGCAACTTGTGTCACCATGATTGTATTGTAAAACTTGTTACAAATCCATGTCATGACTACCTCTTCATATTTTTATGTAAGTACTTAATTCAGATTTCAACCAAGGAAGTTTCTTTTAAATACCTACATGTTGTTTGAATTGTGTTAAAACAGCTCTTCTTTCACCTTTTGGTATTAAATAGAAAATGAAGTTGTTGTTTGATGTTAAGGATGACAGTTGATGTAACTTAATATTTAAAATTACTTTAAAAAAACAACAACAATTACTTTGATGAAATCACTGTCATCTACCATTATCATTATATGAGCTGTTGCCTACACAAGTTTCAAGCCTACATGGCCTCATGGTTGAGGTGTTTGTGAAAATGTATACATAAGCATTAATGAAATGGACATTGTTATTTTTAAGAACTATCAATTTCTTTCCACAGACAGTTTTTTATATCAGTTTCTGTCAAAATACATGAGTTCATTTCATTGGTTGTTACCTGTTGCTAAAAAGTAAACTGTAACATATTTTCTACCCTGAGATAACAAAACAAAAACAAACTTTCAAATCTTTTCTCAAATGGTCTTTTCCAATGTTGTGCCCAATATGTACATGTGTGGTGTATTAGACCTTGGCCAATAGGTCAGATGGCTTCAATACCTTTTTTCAAGTTTACAGGATTACTTCTTTCTATAAATTAAAACTGTTGAATTATTATATAAATATTTCCATCACATTTAAAAAAACCTCATATTGGGCTAATAAAAATCTTCTGTAAATTATATTCTGATTGGGAATTTTTTCAACAAAATAGTCTCTTTAAATTCTTTATTGATGTTTAACGTTTGGCCTCTCATTAAGCATGATTCTCCAGAATCAACGTCTTTTTAATATCATACTTATTTATTAAGGTATGTTAGTGATTATTTTATATTTCCTGCTTTAAAATTTATTCTTAATTTTCAGATAATTGTATGTATATAAGAAGTGTTATATCCCAGTCAGTTGTTATAATCAAAATGCAAATATGGTAACTATACAGTTAAAATTTGAGACTTTTCTGTCTTTACATAAGTGTTTTATGCTTTCAGAAAAATATAAAATAATAATTATAACAAAATTTACTTCTTAACATTCTGAAAGCTTAAATTATTATTAAATAAAAGGAATGTAAGATGTTTGAATCCATTTTATATATACTTTGTGCTACTACAACCATGTCAAATGTGCTTTGGTATCCTTATTCATTTTGTTGTGTAACTGAAATATTGCATCAACTTAAATCCATACTGAAACTTCCAGTACACTGAAGTCAGAGATCTTTATTGTTGAAGAACTTTAATATATTAATAAAGTGACAATTAAGATTTTCTAGATTTAAAGTAGATTTTGTTTTACTGTTTATAAGTTATAACCATCATTTTAAATAATTTGATCATCATTTAAGACAAAATATAAATGTTTGAGCAATTTCATTCTTGCATGTTGTTTTCACTGCCATAAGAGGTTTTGCGCAAGTTAAATTGACTTTTTTGTACGCTGTTTCAGTAGTTGGCTCTTATTTCACCATCATTAAATAAACTGTTATGTTCTGACTGTTGATTTGTTATCCCTAACCCAGAAAGCACATTTATCAGACATGATGATTGCTTTTTAATTAATTTGCTTTTTAATTTGATGCTCATGGTATCAGCTGGCCGTGGACAGCAAATTCCTGCCTGGCAAAGTTGAGACCTGCTATTTTGTTTTTGAAAAACATTGCATTGACCAATTATGTCCCAACTATTTTGGTGGAGGAAGGTCTTTGAAGCTATTTTGGTGGAGGAACGTCTTGGAAACTATTTTGGTGGAGGAAGGTCTTTGATCAACGTCTGGGAAGAATCACCAGTGCACTGCAGGTCCGCTTAGAAGATGTATTAACATTAAGTTCCTCACCCAGAATGGGACTCAAACTCATGCAGTGAAAGGCTAAGAAGTCAGAGGTGTTACAAGTTGGCAATTAACCACCTCGTCTTGAGCGGCCTTTACTTTTCATTTAACTTTCACATGAAGCGAGATATGCATCTGCTTCTATGCATATTAGTTTTCACCTTGCAATACATCACAGTGATGCAATTATGGTCAATGAAGTCATGTTCCACTTTCTTGTTAGAGGAAGAAACCAAATTGATGTCAGGGTAGAACCACTGGTACAATCACAGGACAGGATGAAAACGTGCCCATATTTAGTCCCTCATTTAGAACCAATGCATTCAGAGCTGGGGAATTTAGTCTACAATACTTCTCCTTGGCCCTGCTTTCAATGTATGCTTGTTGTCAATACCTGTTATATTTTTATACTAAGTACCTAAATTTATTTACGGAAATGTTAAGTGAATTCAACAATAGGCACAGTTAAATGAAAAGAAAAAAACACTAGATGTCACTGATCAGTAATTTAATGGAAATGTACAATAAATAATAAAATATGTATGTAATGTAATATATGTATAACTAATAAAAAAAACATGAAAACTAACTAGAAATTATTTTTTTGGTAATTTTCACATATAACATTATACAGACAATTCCTCTAAGAATCTAATATAATAACCTTGGCATAAATATTGTTGTAGCTTCTGCATAACAATTTAAATGGTCTGTGGTTTAAAAATAAAACTAGTTTTGTTATATATTTAGGAGCCTGTAATTTGCAACCGGTGAAATAGAAAGCAAGGGCAAAAATATAACTGCAAATTTAAACGTTCACAAAGAATTTTACATAATTTTTGTAATGATTGTGACAGGTTTCAGTTAGCGCTTTTCAGTTAATGTGGGTCTAAGTCCCAGCAAAAGGACAACTGCTACTGTTTTGATAGTCTTCCTATGCCATATGCTTCTTGTTTTGAACATGCAAGTGTAATAGACAATATACAGAGTTTGAAAATAAACAAATTTGTTATATGCTTTAAAGCTGACATGTATGCCAATTGTTACGAAAATTCTCCATCTAGTTTTGAGTTTATGGATATTTTTGTCTTTGAAAAGTGGTATTAAAGGTCTCTATTTTGGAAATAAGAAAACTCCAAATATTATTATTAAAGAGGATATTACATACCCTAATTTTGATACTCTTCAACTGAAGGTGCAGTATTACATTTGCTCTTCCTTAAGTACATCTTTAGGCCAAAAAGTTTGGAATGTTTAGCTCAGGAAAGTGTTGCCAGTTGATCAATGCAAGTATACATCACAAAACAATAAAATTGAATGTTTAAATTTTGATTTATAAAGGTCATTACCACATTGCCTTGTAAAACCTCTGGAGGAGAAGTAGAATTCTCAGCCTTTGCAAAGAACACCTTGGAAAACATGTGGCAAGGAGTCTAGATGAACAATCCAACTGATTTTTGTGACTGAAAGTCAGACAGAAATTGACTTCAACTTCATGAACATTATTCTCAACATGATGTGCTCTTGTATCTTTATGAATAAAAAAACAATAACATTATTTTGAAGTGGTTTGTAAATTCTGCAGTTTTCCATCAGCTTGATCACACGTCCGCTTGCAGGAAGAGAGAAGATCTGAAAGAAAAAAAAAATGTGTTTGGTTGCTGGCATTATTGTCTTGCCAACAGTATTTCAGTTATCTGGAGACAGTAGCCACATAAAGCAGATAAAGTGCTACCTTAACAGTGTATATTATGCCATGAACACCTGGCATGACACTACACCCAGTCACATGATCCTGAGACTGGGCAGACCAGTTGTGAGACCACCCTGATATTTGTTTGAGCATAAGCAAGTTCAAACCTGGGGCTTCCCATTCCTAGAGCTTAAGCATTACAGATTGCACTACCAGGTCCAGTATGAAAAGTAAAATGTGAAGCTGAAGTATTGTTACATCCATACAGAACAACTAGATTCCTTCATAGGAGAAGCTTATTATGCAAGTGTAATTAAATACTGGAAGACAAAATTGCATAAAAAAAAAATGTATATACATGTACTAAAAGTGCTAAACAGGAAAGGAATCACAAGTCATACATAAGGTAAGTTTCAAAGAAACAAAATAAATGTATATTTATAAAAGAAAATGTTAACATATGCAAAATCTTGAAAGGAATCATGAGTCATACATAAGATAAATTTTACAGAGCACTGACTTAATAGAGCAAAATTTTGCACTGATCACTGTCAAACTGACTTGAACACTGTTGATCAAGTGACACTGCTCAATTTGTTACATAAAGTCATTGCTTAATTATATTGACTAAATATATAAAATATAGCATAATCTCTGTTCCTGGTACTATAGACATATGTCTAAAATGAACATTTTGCCTTTCATTGTATGAATTAAATGTGTCACAACAGCCGTCAAGCTAATTTGCCTGTCATTAACTTGAATTTCCTAGAATGTGTATGATATGTATATTTAAAATGTGCTAGCCTGTTATCTACTGTCAACTGTATGGTTATAAGCTGCAAACTGACTGACTCAACAGTGACAGTCTTTAAATTATACCTAAAGTGCAAGTTAACTGTTGCAATGCTGCAATTTCATAAGCTAAACTGTATCCAAAATATAAGCATTAATGCAGCCTAGTCACAGTTTTGTGTAGGAACATGGATACATACATATGGATAAAGAAAATTTTCTGAGGCCAAAGTGGGAGATTTTGGCTTGTAAAATGTAGAGCTGGAAGAATATGGTAGCCTGACATTCCCGGACAAGTCAAAATGCAGTTTCGGGCTACTGGTCATTGATCTATAATTAGTCCGGGAAAAGCCATAAATTGGCAGTCAGACAAGTGACACATACACAGCTGTTTCTAATTAGCCATGGAGACAACCAATTTCACACCAAAAGATTTATCAACAACGTGTAAAGGCAGAACATGTATAATGCAATGTCCAAAACAGCAAATCATGACATGCTATACATAAACGCTTCTAGAAAAAAAAAGTTTCATCAGTCAAATTTTCAGATAAGTAATTTTTGTCCAGGTTACTAGTCCAGATCTAGACATTTCCTGCCCTGAAGTGAGTGAGTTTTTATTTTCATATAAACAAAGAAGGAAGTTATCTGTTTCCAAGAAGGGAGATTTCTGAAAATGTGCAAAACACCCTTAATTTTTAAATAATTTTGAACCTTAAAAGAAGGAGTCTCTCCAAAAGAGGGAGAGTTCACATGTATGTACATGACACAAAGAAACACACAATCCATACATTCTACAAAAATTACACAATCCAGACTTCAAATTAAATTTATTGCATCAATATCATGTTAATAAGCATACTGTTTATGATGTTGAAAACGTTTGACAAGCAATACCGAAATCACAGTTTAAAGACCAGCAAGGCTGTTAAGGAAATAATGGCAAATAAGTAGTTATAAAATACACTGTAAGGCATAAGAAAAGAAATTTAAAACAAACTTAAACACAATAAGTACACTCAAATATTAATACACTATAAAGACAATATGATATTAAAACTGATAATAAGCAGTATAATGAATCGATTGTATGAGCTCACTAAGAGGACCACCTCGCTAAGTGGGACACATTCAAACGGAACCAAAGGTGTCCCTCTTAGCGAGGTTTTACTGTGGTTGGAAAATGTTGCAAAAGGTTGGATTCTCCAAAACTACAAGCAACACAGATTTTCAAAAGTACAGCGTGTTCACAAATAATCTTGTGATCAGTGTAAATAAATTATCCTATTATTCATTTTAGCTAAACAAAGATTGATTTGTTGTTGTTGTTTGTTTTTAAACAAAAATTAATAAAAATGCAAATTTGACCAACCATGACCATGCCACTTTAAAAAGATGTGGACATGAAAGTGTTGTTATCCAGACATCTGGGCATAACATTCAGAGCTCGATTCAGTTTTGAGATGTTAAAATACAGTAAAAAGACCTCTTACAAACCATCCTGGGGGTTTGAGTTTCAAGCGCTGAAAAAAATCAATATGTCGAGGTTTTCCATCTGACCTGTACAACGTTGGTTCTTCTCATCCACCTCTGTCTGGGGTTTTCCTTCACCATAAACAGTTGAACACCTACAGTATAACATCTACAAATTGCTGTGATGACAACCCCAAACCAAACAAACCTTCTAGCTGTTTCTGAGCATCCCCAAGCATGGACTGTTCAAATTTCTGTGAGGGGAGCCAATAATGGTCAGGTACCCATGGTTCAACAGACTGGTTTCCTACTTCTCCGAGATCACTTCTCTCTGTAATGGTTTTAACAGAGATCAAACTTTACAAAGTTGTAAATTTACTCATAACAGAATCAGTATGTGAGGTTGTTTTTATATGGAAACGGTAAAGTATTCCTATGTTTTGTTCTGCATAAGGATTTAATAGCTGTAAAAATGGTTCGATTTTACAACAATCTTAGATAAAAAATCTTTGTTATTTTTTCTGACTTAAACTTAATTTTCTTCAATCTTGACATATTTAGTTATATTTAAGAACATTTCTATGTTTTTATTCATAAAACCAATTATTCTAAGACATTTCTTTGGATCGTCCTTAAATTTAACATTGCTTAGTTTAAATAAGAAAAAAATAACTAATATTCATCATGAAAATGACCCCTGTACCTGCTAATCCATCATCCATTTCCCTGAACATTCGGAACACCTCACTTCCTCGACCCTGTATTCGTTCACCTGAAGCGACATTCGATATATTATAATACAATGTAACAGTAAAAGCAAACCATTTCTAATTTAAAGGTTCACATGAGACAGACACCCTATAGCATGTGCTGGTATTTACCAGTTAAAACAAAGTTGACTATCTGGCTAGATCATATTGTACTGAAAGTCTGCTTAAATGCAACCCACATGTAAGGTGATTTAATAAATGCATTAAAAGGGCTTCAAAATCACCCTTCTAAATGCTAGGTTGCAAGTGCTTATAATATTAATAAAAAGTTCACACATTTTACATCACTTACTTCAAAATATACAAGTCTAACCAAACATAAGTATACTTTATTCAAATAAAGTGTGAAACACACCATCAAGAAAGATGACATACCATCAATCTTGATGACATGACATCAAGATTGATGACATACCATATGGAGTGATGACATAGTATTGAGAGGGATGACATACTATCGAGCATGATGACATGGCATCATTATTAATAACATACCATAGTATTGAGAGGGATGACATACCATCATGAGTGATGACCTACCATCAAGAGGGATGACAAACTACTGACAGGGATGACATACTGTCAAGAGGGATGACAAACTACTGACAGTGATGACATACCATCAAGAGGGATGACAAACTATTGACAGTGATGACATACCATTAAGAGGGATGACAAACTACAGACAGTGATGACATACCATCAAGAGGGATGACAAACTACTGACAGTGATGACATACCATTAAGAGGGATGACAAACTATTGACAGTGATGGCATACTGTCAAGAGGGATGACAAACTACTGACAGTGATGACATACCATCAAGAGGGATGACAAACTACTGACAGTGATGACATACTGTCAAGAGGGATGACAAACTACTGACAGTGATGACATACTGTCAAGAGGGATGACAAACTATTGACAGGGATGACATACTGTCAAGAGGGATGACAAACTACTGACAGTGATGACATACTGTCAAGAGGGATGACAAACTACTGACAGTGATGACATACAGTCAAGAGGGATGACAAACTACTGACAGGGATGACATACTGTCAAGAGGGATGACAAACTACTGACAGTGATGACATACTGTCAAGAGGGATGACAAACTACTGACAGTGATGACATACCATCAAGAGGGATGACAAACTATTGACAGTGATGACATACCATTAAGAGGGATGACAAACTACTGACAGTGATGACATGCCATCAAGAGGGATGACAAACTACTGACAGTGATGACATACCATTAAGAGGGATGACAAACTATTGACAGTGATGACATACTGTCAAGAGGTATGACAAACTACTCACAGTGATGACATACCATCAAGAGGGATGACAAACTACTGACAGTGATGACATACTGTCAAGAGGGATGACAAACTATTGACAGGGATGACATACTGTCAAGAGGGATGACAAACTACTGACAGTGATGACATACTGTCAAGAGGGATGACAAACTACTGACAGTGATGACATACTGTCAAGAGGGATGACAAACTACTGACAGGGATGACATACCATCAAGAGGGATGACAAACTACTGACAGTGATGACATACTGTCAAGAGGGATGACAAACTACTGACAGTGATGACATACCATCAAGAGGGATGACAAACTACTGACAGTGATGACATACTGTCAAGAGGGATGACAAACTACTGACAGTGATGACATACTGTCAAGAGGGATGACAAACTACTGACAGTGATGACATACCATCAAGAGGGATGAAAAACTACTGACAGTGATGACATACCATCAAGAGGGATTACATACCATCTAGTGTTATGAGATTGGGGAACATCTTTGTGACATGTTTGAAGTAATTGCTGTTCATGCATACAGGGTTCGTCAACCCTTTTGTGTCATCCTTCAGTCTTAGACTGGTCAGCTTCTCCAGACCTGATAAACAATGTAAGGAGTCCACACTGCAATATACAAATGAGTATAAAGTTTGTATTTAGAAGCAAATTTAGAATTCAACAACAAAATCTAAAAGTAAATCAAATAAATTTCTATGATAATTAAGGCATTGTCTTCCAGCCATTACTGGTCAAGGATGACCTTAAACTACTGGCAATGTATTGTGTAGAACCACTACACACCAAAAGTGAACTAGAAGACACTCCAACATGAATATATTTTTTTTCAAACTGAGACTCAAATTTACACAGTACAAGCATACAGGTCAAGGTCTAGACTGGATTGAGATTGGGCTTAAAGGTGTGGTTTGGAGAAGAACCTTTAGGAATCATTAAGAATAAAACCAAAGTAACCTTACGAATTTAATATTGAGTGGATAGTAACACCAATTGGTCTTGATCTTCATAATGACACCACAGTTATTAAACAAACATAAAATCCACTGAGTAATTGAAAGTTACTGATCAGAAAGTAAATGGATAAATGCACAAACTGACCAATGGGGCTCTTAATATACCTTCACCCCTTTTTGCATAGTGAGAGCATAAATAAAGGAAGGTCTAGATCATTTAAATCTATGATTGATGAAAAAAAAAAAGACTGATCCTTACCACACAATTTACATAAAAATCTTCACACCAAAGACATAATATGTAAATTAAACCCAACTCAACTGAGTATTGACTAAAAAGAATGTTTCTGACAAACATTTTTTTTTTCATTTAAAATCAGCATGAGACTTCTGTATATATGCATAAGAGCATGATTTGAGATCATATAATTCTTAACTTTCATATGCTTCATACAGTGTGGTACCTGACCTGACAGGTTTTAAGTGACAGTTTGGTTAATGTCTGTAGACTTGAAAGTATGAAGCTTTTAAAGGGTTAAGAAACAATACATCAAACACCTATCTATACTCAAAGTGACTTGGTCACAGTTTGTCAAACTGTTTTTCTTTCTAATATTTGGTGAAAATAACATTTTTTTAAAACCACAATGTATAAAATATTATCTTATAATCATAAGATTATATACAAATAATTGGCCCTTTAAAAGATTGTTTTGTCTTTTGGGTATGACAATCAAATGTGTTGATTTGTTGTTTAACTCTATTTTCATGCTGTTTTCACCTAAACAACACTATTTTAACTTCAAACATCACTTGTCATGCATATACATCAGTCATAAACAATACACAGATTACCTGGATCATAATGCCATAATTTAAATACAAATGAATGTGGATTGTGCAGTTCTATTTGTCATGTACCAAGGCAAGTCTGTTACCAAGTTGCTTTGAAAACAAGTTTTCTTACCCTCCTATCAGATTTCCAGCTAGGTTCAGTTTCTCTAAACTGTTGAGGCTTTGAAGCCCCTCTAGGTTTGTGATTCTATTGGCTGAAAGATTAAGTACTTGCAACGTCTCAAGACTGGCTAATTGCAACAGTCTACTTATGTTGTTGTAAGACAGATCCAACCTTTCTAGGCCTGTACATTCACCAAGACAGCCAAGATCACTGATGTCTGAAATAGTGAAGTAACATGTTGCAAATGGTAACTAACAAAGCACACATATATATACTAGGCAGTGCTGAAGGTTCTATATACCTATATTTATTATGTTTAAGAAAATTCCCAATGCCTCAATCATAAAAATGAGAATATGACAAAACAAGCAAGATAATTTGAGAAAACCAATTATGCCAAAAAAGTTTATCAGTTGTGATGAAAATATTTATTAATAATATTGGCTAATATAGAGTGTTGCAATCTATAAATATATTTTGGAAACTGATGACAACATGAAGAAATATATATAAAACACTTTTTGATGATAGTGTCCCTAAATGATGTCATAAAGGCAATTGAAAATTGCCAGACCTTTCCAAATACATAGATTTAGAGCGCTAGTACAAAGCAGTATGTAAACTAAAAATTAACACTTACCCTCTTTAACAAGAGACACAGAGTGGATGCTGCCTAAATCAAACTCACCACTCCTGGTCTTCAAAATTGACTTTGTTATAACACCTGTTAAAGAAAGTTAAAATACTTCATTAATATCATATTGACAAGTATGTATCACTGTTAGAAGAATGCTGCCAGGTAGATAAATTATCACGTTACCACTAAAGTAAATCAAGGGAAAAGTGAGCGCCCGATGTGGGGATCAAACCCACGACCCCCGGATCACCATTCCAGAGCTCTACCTACTGAGCTAACCGGGCCACCTGTGGGCCTCTCCACCACACTGGCACTCCCAAATTTTGTTGCTGTGTTGTTGTGTTTTTAAACGCTAGTGTAAAATTTTGCAAGTTTTCAAAATTATCACTGGAAAAGTTTATGATTAAGTTTAAGCTTTTTTAACATGTCAACGCTAAATGATATTTATACAATGTATTTAGCTGACATCAGGCTACCGTCAGGTTAGAATTAAAAGAGGAATTATAGTAATCAAGACCCTTTAGGAAAGAATCAGTATGGCTGGGCTCCATACTAGGTCATAAACAATGCAGAAGAAAGAAAACACGTAAATTTCTTTAAACCAAAACAACAGTTATTTATTACCACCTTCCATTGATCCTCATATTCAGTCTGTTCGCCAAGAAATCGTGTAAATATCTTGGGAGAAAAATGTTGTTGTCCTTTGCGACCCAAAGGTGGATAACTCTAAACGCCTAAATACGAAAGTTAGCCGAAATGTGCGCTACGGTAGAGGCTTGACATAAACTAATGCGGTTTAATATATAACAATGCATAAGGTCCGATGGCGGGATAGCAACGCTTCCTTGTGAATATATGTATAAACGATCTAATAGCAACTTTAAAATATAAGTTAGTGCGGTCTGATAAAATGTAGATTTTAATGCGTAAGTTCCGATGGTCTGATTACGCAGGAAGACTCTAGTTACATTTCTTAAATATCAAATTTAGATGAAAAAAATATCAACAGTGATGGAGAATTTTCTTACAATTTGGCATACACGTCGATCAACATTAAAGCATACAACACATTAGTTGTGTTAATTTTCAAATTTTATAAATTGTTGATTTCATTTGCTTAAATTAAAACTAAATGCTTCATATTTTAAAACAAAGATAATTCATATGAACACAATTTGTTTTTTGAATATAGACATTTTAAATTCGGCCAACTTCATCAAAACTCAATCGTATATTCCTTAAAAGCTTGTTATATCTATACATTTAAATCTATTTGGTTAAAAATAGCCAATCAGATACCACGAATGCATACACATATCCATAAAAAATGCAATGAACCTCTGGGAACAGGACCTTGGAGAAATGGTCTATGTCTATTAAAGGAAATAGCATTAAGTCAATGCTATTTTGAAGCACTAACAATTTTCTCACCAGCAGATGCAATCATTGAAAACTTTGATCAGGCTCAGCATGATAAGCCCATCTTTTACCCCTATTCACAATTTCCTTTAGGCGTCTTTTGGGTTTGAGTCCTGGTCAAGGTTAAATATAATATATGGGAAGGTGAGAAGGGTTGCACCAGTGGCTCTAATTAGAGATTTGTGTGCCATTTTCCTCAACCAAGTTTGCTAGACATCGCAAATGTAATAATACTTTTTTGGTGCAATGTAACAAATAAAACAAACTGCAAATCCTGTTCGATGTTTGTTAACCTTTATATAGCCTTCCTAATACAAACTGATTAGGCAAGAGCAAAATAGTATTAACTATTCTCTTTAATGTCCCAAGCTATATCTTTAGCTAACCTGGCTTGCTGTTATAGCAAATACCAGTAGCCACAAAAACAATAGGAATCGTCAAATAGGAAACAGCATTAGGAATGTTCCAGTAGCAAAACATAGCATTAAATTAAATATTATATATGCATTGCCAATAATCTTCAGATAATAATGCTTTTGTTGTTCAGCTGCATTTTTTTCCTGTGATCTTAATAGCAATTATCATTGCAAACTCAAAATTGTGTGTTTGCAATATACCAGTGTTATAAGAAATACTTTTGCCAAGTAGTGGGGCCCGTGGCCAAGCGGTTATTCATTGCACAGTTTGAAGTTACTGCCTAAGTGAAAACTGGCAGTTTGGGAGGTCTTCCAGCAGGCTGAAAGTGAAACTAGCTGATCTGGGACTATACTATTACTGTCTAAGTGAAAACTGGCAGTTTGGGAGGTCTTCCAGCAGGCTGAAAGTGAAACTAGCTGATCTGGGACTATACTATTACTGTCTAAGTGAAAACTGGCAGTTTGGGAGGTCTTCCAGCAGGCTGAAAGTGAAACTAGCTGATCTGGGACTATACTATTTGCCTGTGCCTGATCAATTCATGCTTAACAGGCTAGGAGTTTAGATACTCCAGTTTCTGTTTTGATATCTGAGACACTTCCAACATCTGTTTGGTTGTTGGAAGATGGAAATTTAAAGATTAATCAAACACACATTTTAAAAGCAAATGGTATTTTTTTTTGAGGTGAATAAACAAACTTTCTGGTAATACGCTATACATTTAATAATAACAATACAGCAAGTAGCAAATAGTGTACCAAGCCAGGATAAAAATCAGATAAACCTCAAAAACTCCGGAAAACTGTTCCTGATACCCTACAGCTCTTGGTCGTTTAAACCTGTAAATTTCTTAGTGCCCTTATTCATTGCATCCATCCTTTTAAGAACTAACAAATAACATAACAATGACCTATTACAAACATAAAATGTATTGTTATTTAGAGTATGAAGTCTTTGATAGAACTTTAACTGTTCTCATACAACTAACTTCTGATTCAGGGTATAATCTGTACTAGACTACTACAATGTGACAGCCATGCATCAATTAACACAAAACATACAATTGATGTAGAACTAGAACATCTAAGAAACTGTATTGATTTAACTAAGCATGATGCAAAGAAAACACATACCTAGAAACATACCTGCTATTAATGGATACATGCATGTACAAGAAGTCAAAATGGTTAGTCATATCTTTCCAAACCTTGTACAATCAAAATGAGAAAAAACAACCCCAATGTCTGCAACTGTGCGTGCTGAAAGTCACTGCATATATTGCCTTTTAATACAAAATGGCATCAAATTCTCTTTTAAATTCCAATGCACCGATAAACTGGACCCAATAACTAAAGATATTCCTTAACTTTTAATAAACTTTAAACACTAAATTTACAACTACACATTGTGGTAAGCCACATCTACATACTATATGGAACCTAATTGAAATTCATTCTAATATTAGGATGTTTGCACATTACCTTTTAAAGGTTCTGTTCACTACTTTGTCTTCCATTACTTAAACAATTTACAAACTTAACAGGTAATTTGTTATTTTGTTAAATAAACGAAAACAAAGAGAAATTTTCTACAAAATCATATTAAAGTTTCAAGATTCAAACTGGGGGCCTAAACTATTAGATCCAAGCACATTAACCACTCGACCTACCAGACAGATACTCTTCTGCAGCCATGAATATTGCTTGTTTAACTTTACTCAATAAATACCTTGAACAATATGTTGAATGAACTGTCCAAGAAGTAAATGATGACATAACATATTAAAATAATAAAGTCATAGCTTTTTGTACTGGATTTGTCAGCAATTAACAAGAGGTGCATTTGTCATTTAAATTGAATCGAAGATGTTCATCCTGTAAAATGTATAAATTGTTGTTAGAACATTTACGATATCACCCAAACTAAAATTAAATACAATAAACAGGGAAGGAATTTACTTTTCAAAATATGGTTTTCAAAATACACCATACTACATTTGTATATGTACTTCTAACATCCAGTATTGTGAAGACTATCCTCAACAATATTACGATACCAAACATGCGCTAAGTAAACCAAAACCTACTTAGTACCTATTTTTAAAAAAAACAACAACATTTATGCCAACCAAAGTTTCATTTCCATATGCTTTCAAGCAAAACCTTTAGATAACAGAGACAGTCTACTTGCAGAAGACAGTTTGGCTGTGTGTGGTATACAAGTACCTCAGACAAATGACAATTTCTTTAAGAACTCTTTTGCGACTCAACCATTTAACAGCCAAAGATACCAAAACCCAACATAATTTTGAATAAAACTTTTCTACAAATTCTTCCTTACCATTTACTAGCCAAATGCATCAAAACAAAAATAATTTTGAAAAGTTCATATGCCATGATTTTGAACTAAGGTGAACCTTAATCCAGTCTCTCAGACACTAGGCCAATCATTAACTTTTCGCTGCTACTTTTACCACCATATAACGATAAGTATACATCACCATTTGTGCACTGAACCATTGCTATCCAGAGGAACTTCATACCAATTTTCACAGCAGTGTCAATGATTGGAGAGAACTAAAGTCATTCAAATACCATTGTTTGGCATATGACATGATGAATAATGTTTACATGTTTATGCTTGATAATACAGGCAATGTACAAGCTAAAATAAACTTATCCAAATCATTTAACAGAAAAAAATATTGGCAAGAATAATTTTAAACAGCCAAAATGTAATAAAAATATCTATACGAACTTAATATTAATTTGTCTGGTATATTTATCTCATGTCACATGTCCGTAAGATAATACCACATTGAAAGCAGCACCATAAAAACTCCAAGTAGATGGAATCCCTGCATAATATACATCACAACTGTGTTCTCTACATTAAAGCATTGAGACAAATTAACATTTTCCCCATGCAAATCTCAATACATATATCACACAAATCTTTCCATTGAATATTATCCATTTCCTGAAGTTATCCACATCATATTAATTTCTTTACAATAAAATTCAATTATTCTGCTAATTACTAAATAATTATAGACTTGGAATAATTAAATGTATGTAGAAAGTCTCAACTATATCGAACAAAGATGCTTTTAGTGGAATTTGTCAAAAGAGACATATCATGAAGGGCTGTTAAATTGTCTGGAATAAAATATCCTTGGTCGTTACATAAGATAAGGAAAATAAACTAAAACATAGGAAGGAATTCAGAACTGCACATGTGTATAGTGCTATGTAATTTTCAATTTACAAAAAGTTGTGCCCAAAATAAATGAAAAAAATAAAGGTTTTAAATGTAAAATAAATAAAGCTTATTTTATGTTTTAAAGGAGGGAGGTGGGTGGGGTCACGTACATGTATATTGCTAGGCGACCTGATGTTTTTCAAAGACAGCAAGATGATATGAGACCAAATAAAAACTAATGACTTCTAGGTACAAGCTTACTAAATTGTCTAATAAAACATCTCTTCCGGAATAAATTCACTTCTACAATGCCTAAAATAAATTTTGCTTTGGGTATAAAAATCAACAAAAACAAAACACAGCAATATCTATCAATATATACCATGCCTTCATACAGTATTGTATAAATTACAATGGAAGCCAGACATTCTGGCAGACCATGGTACATGTAAAAATTGTTCTTTTGAAAACCCCAACTTTATCAAAATAACAATCTTTTAGTGAAATGACACAAAGCAAAGAAAAATCAATTCAATGAGAAAAATGCTAATTTGGCTGAAACACAACATAAAAGAGTCCAACTAAATTAAAACATCACAGTAAAGCAATAGGCCAGCAATATTGCAAGAGTGTAAACAACTAGTAAATGCCTGAATGAGCAAAAATGTCGAGAAATTAAAGGTTTTACAGGCGCCTTAAAAAGTTTCAAAAGGTTCAACTAGGGAGCCTGTGGAAAGTTTTGACTGCAAAATGTAAGCGAAATAGTTAAAGGTTCCTTCATATGTTTGCTTTTATATTACAAGCACAAACAAAAGAACAAAATGATTTTTGTATATATTTTGGACAGTGTCAATTTAAGATCCTTTAAGAACAGGATCATTTTACTTTAAAGATGCAAGGACTCTTCACATGTCATATAAAGAATGCATGTACTCCAGATGACATGATATTAAGTCGAAAAGTATCAAACAGTTTGTTTCTCTATCTGACCTAGATTATGAACAGCTTAATATTTACTACATATAAAATAAAACACATTTTATATATTAGTCCTGACCATTTTGTAACCAAATGCAAAACAAAAATTATTTTGGAAAGCATCATATGCCATGATTTTTTAATTAGAGTGAAACTTAATCCAGGCTCTTCTGCTCTCTCATGTCAAAATGTACCAGTATATGTTATGTTTCCCATGCAAGATCTTGCACACTTTGAGTGGTGGCGCTGGAGGACTACTGTTAATTGCACAGATATTCTTTATATCCAAAATATTATTTTCAATTTGTCTACTTGGTACAGCTAGGCATACACCAAATAAATACAACCGCACTTAGCTTCTTTAGCAACTTTACATTTTGTCAAATCTGAAGGTCAAAGAAAAACCAAAACACAACAGAATTAATTTAGGATCAAAGCTATGATTTTTACAATGCACTAGTTTGAAAACAATTTAAATTGATACTATTTACATATATATTTAGTGTTTAATAATAATGTTCTGTTTCGAAAGTAATCTATAGTACCATTCATAATTGACAATTCTATTTGGGTTTTGTCGTATTCTTTAACAGAATAAAAAAGATATATGAAGACAATACATAAATGACATGCCCAAGACTTCAAGCAAGTGCAATTAATAACAATGTATGTTTGATAACAATTGATTTTTGACAAAATTGTATGCAAAATTAAGCACTGGGTCCTGCTGAGCACACCTCACTATCACGACTTGCTGAAGACCTCTCAGTGACTCAATGATTGCACAATGTATCCCTCAAACTATTTACACAGGTTTTACCTTTTCTAAATCCTTGTTTAGAAATTTTTTTATGTCCTAAATAACATGAAATTTAAACTTATTGCATAATGAACTTGAGAGTCAGTCCAAGAGCTGATGATAATTTGTATCTGAAAGTAAAGGAACAATGATTTTTTTAAACACAATAGTAATCTACAATTATGATCATTTATGCAAGGTCCAGATTTGATTACTGGAAACTTCAAACTCATGGACTGAAGAAGTAACGACATACACAAAAGACCAAAAAGTTGAATTTTCAAACTGAAGATTATAAGGAATGATTTTGACCTATTAAATTGATTTCTATAATAAAAAACTCATTGGTTTTCACCTGTGCGCCATGCATTCTGCAGGGTAGCTGGAAAGCCTCCTGACATGAAAATTCTCACCCACCGAGACTCGAACCCAAGAAGCTTAGATTAGTTTCCAAATGATTTTATATTTTCTGTTTTACCATAGTTCAGCAATTACAAACAATAATGTTATTTTGTTAGTTTAACAAAACAATAAAGATAGCTGGACCTTTAGGTTTTTGTTTTTGACAGATTGTTTTTAAGAAGTAGACTTTCTTACTGACTTAGCATCCTAAACCATCTGTTTAGAAGCATCTGGTGAACATCTTCGAAACTTCTTCGAAACTTCTTCGAAACTTCTTTATTTAATTAAACGCCTATTTTTATGTACACATATTCAATGGCGTTGTACATAACATTAACATAAGAACATGTAAAAATAGCACATTTTAAACAAAAACACACATAATTACTTAAGAATCATTTAAACTATTATAATAAAACAGTATTAGAATAAATAGAGATTTTTTTTTACTTTCGTGAACATCTTCCTCAGGATAGACAAGTCTGGCGAACATCTGCCTCTTGATGGAAGGGCTCGGCAAACATCTGACTCTGGAAGGAAGCATCATGTGAACGTTTGCCTCTGGATGGAAGAGTCTGGTGAACATCTGTCATGGATTATTGCTGCCCATACTGGGCACACAATTATTTTACACTGGGCAACTATAGTCATCTGTACTGCGTATATAACTATGACAGTCACACTAGGAACTATTGTCAACCATACTGGGTGCTATCCTCTGCCTTGCCGGTAACTCTTTTAGACACTGATTGTCCTGGTGTAGGTTACTGAGTAATGACACTTCAGTCCAACTAACAGGATTTTCAACACACACAAACTACATCCTTGACTTCAGTGACCCCTGTTACCTGGCCCTCCTTTCTATTCAACATTAGGTTTTGGCTGTGAGTGGCCAATCAATTAATGCCTACTATTAAAAAGTTTATTCACTAAACCTTAAGAACTCACAGACTCCATAATTGCCCATGGCTTGCTTTATTCCTTTATTGCTTCATCCAGTCTCTGCAACACCTACATCAATCAGACTTGGAGTAGACAGTCAACATTCCTGAAGGGTTCAGGCAATCTTTCACCGTTGCCAACTCCCCCATGCATGTCTTGTCGAACCCCTATTTCTTATTTGCCCTTTCTTACTCCTTAACAAACATGAAGGCAGTGATTTTAATCACCTCAGGGATACTTTTACTGGCAAATATTGTACTTAATAGCCCTTCAGTGTAAGCAGAGAGGATTATAGCCTCCTGCATGAATCCATGATAAATCAGACATAAAATATACACCCCATTCAGAAACAAACTACTCAAGCCTTTTTCTGTTATTTTCTAACATACTACCCTACACCTATAAACCTACACTACCATATAAACAGGCCTATCTACCCTATTGATGATTGCTGTGCGCACAGCCTACTAACCTTGACCTGGTTTACATCTGCCTCTGGGCCTGGATTGCATCTGGCAGTGGCTGGAGAGAAGTACCTGGCTTATGTCTGCCTCTGGGGAGCAGGATCTGGCTATTGTCAATCTCTGGAGAGAAATACCAGGCGTATGACTTCATCTGCAGGTATGGATCTGGCTAACAACTGCCACTGGGAAGTAGGACCTGGCTTTTGTCAGCCTCTAGAGAGACATACCAGGCGTATGACTTCAGTAGTCAGAATGGCAAATAAACAAGTAGATGTATGACAGTCTGTGTACAACAGAGTGTATGTTGGATCAAAATTGAATGAACAGACCAGGCAATGAAGACTAGACATTTAAAGAATGAGAGAAGTTGATGTGGCAGAAAAATGAATCAAGTAACAAAGCAAAGAAGCAAGAATAAGGCAACTATATTGTTGGTAATGACTTATTATAAGAATTACTAGTTAGTATTTTGAAACAGAAAGCGTAATGACTAAACATAACTGAATCTTGGTAGGAAATATGAAAGGCGAAACTAAGATTCAGAAAAGCATTTGAATGCTTTAGAAACCAGGGACATAGAATGGTTAAAATGAAATATAAGTTGCAATGTTCCCTCCATTAGACATTTCATTCAATCTGGTGGAGGTGGGCGAGGCAACACTCTGCTGGTCACCTGGTGGTGGTGGGCAGGGCATGCTCAGCTGGCCGCCTGGTGGTGGTGGGCAGGGCATGCTCAGCTGGTAGCCTGCTTCTTGCACATTCTGGGCTAAGAACAAAAATACAATTGTTTTTGTTAACCCTTTGATTGCTATGCAAGTATTTAGAAGACTCATCAGAAACTGTATTTTACTGCAAAATATCCAGCAATAAGGCTTTTGATCCTGTCATAAAGATGTTGGCCAATAATTAAAAAATATTATAAATTATTAACAAATATAGCAAGGTTAGAGTTAAATTAACATTACTCATAATTGGAAATAATATTATGGTATTCTGATCAAACACTGATGAATATGATCCGAAATGTGTACATGTAATAAAGCATTTTGGCAAACTGAACATGTAAGCCAGCATGAAATATATGAATTCATGATATTGACACATCATACCCAAAAAAGTTAAAATACTTATTTAGTGTTTGGAATTTTGCCACAATTTTTCCTATTTCTTGTATCATTTTGAAATTTTCGAGCCATAACAGCACAGACAATGATTACCAACAGAAACCAATAAATTTGTCACTATACTCACATGTGTCACAGTAATCTATTTTAAAACTGAGAAAACCATGCAGCTTTTGATGTTATATGTAGTGTCATCCAGATAATTTTTTATGACTATGACTGTGATGCCCATTTTCATCAAATCGAAAGAATTGGAACGAAAATTTAGTGATTAATTGCATGATTTGTAATGTCTAACTATTGAGGTTGTGTTCAAAATCTTCTTAATTAGATATTCGTATGTTATGAAGAAATTATGCCTAAATTTCTCCATATATGGACAATATATCCTATCTTATCTTTATGAAATAATGCATTATGTGTTAATTGGAAAACTATTAAAAAGTTGTGTTTTTGTCTTGACATTTCTTGTCAGGGTTACCCAGACCTCACTTACATTGACCAATTAGTGACCCATAATCTATGCAAAATTAATTATGTTTTAAATTGTGGTTCAAACATTTTTTATTAGCAAAAAATCAACAAACGCATCACAAGGTGGAGCATTATATGCCCGCTGATCATGCCTCAAAAAGGCAGCACAATAATATATAAATCACCTGTGAAGAAATACTTCTTAGAAATAAAGAGTTTATCTGCACAAGTATTTGCTAAAACAACAACAAAGCGCAATAACTCCGAGACTGACTGACTGACTGAAAAATGCAGTCTGATACATTAGAAACTGCTGACACACGAGGGATGGATGGATGGTCGAAATGCACTATACAATTAATCAACCCCTCAGGCATGTAAAATTGCCATTTTGACTGACATGGCACTCTAAAACCAGCTCCCGTACAATCCTGATGCTTTTACATCTTAGGGTCAGTCATTGTATCATATAACTTTTAACCTGCTCATCATCAATTGACTAGACTGAGGCAAAAAGTGTGAATTTAGATCAAGCAGTTACAGCAGGGAGCTGTCTAATCAGAAATTACTGAGTATATTGAAATAAGACTACAAGAATTTGTTAACGTGACAGCCTTTTTAAATGACATAAAAATCAAACAAAGAAAAATATCTTACCAGATCAGCCTTTTCTATGAAGAACATGGGTGCACATAAACCACATCCTTCATCAGGGTAGGAAAGAAAACCTGCAGCCCCTGCAACAGATGATAAAAGATATTAGATACAAGGAATATATTTAATTAAAGTTACTGCTGTGCCAATAACTGAATGTCAATGTGTTGTTTACCGACTTCAGCAAACCTAATTGACTAGCTATCTCTTAAATATGTCATGAGGTAACACATTCAGCTCAGGGTTTAATGATGGTATACTATATGGTAGTAAGTTAATGTCTGTAAATGTCTGTAAATCAGTCTTGCAAGTTTTAGACATCAAGAACTTTTCTTTATAAAGAAAATAGTGTGACAAAGGAATGTGTAATGCAACATTAATTAAAACTTCTACTCCACTTATGATTTACAAGACCTCAACCAGCCATCAGTTGCCTGCAGACTGTCCACACTTGAGTACACTGAATAGCTTTGGCAATTTATTGCCCATAACTGTACACAAACTTTTATTTTATCCTGCAAGCTGGTAAATTGTTGACGATCCTACAAGTAATTTAGTAAAGATAAGTTTATAAATCATAATACCAATTTTTCCCTAGGTGGCAGCAACAATGAAATTCAGTGATCAGAATGATACAAGCATCATCTAGCTGAGTCTGATACACGGCACTGATTGTTACTTAAACATGAGGTCAGTGAAACGTACAGAAATTGTAGTTACAAGGACCTAGCTTTAAATGGGCAAACATGCTGAAAGTGTATTTGTATCCAATATTCAATTATTGCAGTTACTTATTCCAGCCTTTAAGTTTTCATTTGGAATTTATGAAAATGCAAGAGTTTCTGTTTGAATTCACTTAATTAAACAATTATGATAACCTGGGTGTAGAAAGCCAGATTTAATAAAAGAAATCATATTAATAATTCCAAAGTACCTTTACATTATACAAAAATAAGGAATAATATTGAAAATAATGAAATCTTTTTATTGCAGGCTCAGGATCACATTTAACTTATTAAAATGAGCAATGCATTGATAAAAAAGAAAGTGAGATTTGAATTTTGAAAACGGGCCAATGGCAATACAGGACTGGTGATATTTTGATCACTTGTCACCTCCAAGGCACCCTTTCCCTCTATTACAGAATCAATTGCATTGGGCACATTTCACTGCATGGATTAGTTTTAAAGTGTATTTTCTTGGTTCTCAGGCTATTTAGCAGTAAATATTTTCTTCTACAATTACAAGATATAAAAAAGTCCATAATCCCACTTTACAATTACTTCCCCTGAGGCTTGGACAGCTGTAGTGAAATTCCTAAGGAAGACTTTTCATCATGAACAATCCTTTCAGTGGTTAGAAAAAATTGCTTTAAAATGTATTAGGTTAATATTGTAATAAAAAAATTTAAATAAATATAAATGGAGAAAATCCCACCTGGTCAAAACTATTACTTGCCATATCGTTTTCTCATGTGTGATCAAAAATACAAGAAGCAATGAAAAAAAAAGGTTCATGGAGTAGATGTATATAGTTTTGACATCATATAGCTGCCTTTGAGAGGTTACTGTATTTAAAGTAATATGACAGATTTTGTCAGTTTTACCATTGTGGCAATGCAATAATGTATTTTTAGGTGATGGGAATAAGCATTTATAACACTTGTATCAGGCATGGTGAATAGTTCTGAAAAAGTAGCGTTGCATAATGCGCATGTAAATATATATATATATATATATATATATATATATATATATATATATATATATATATATATATATATATATATATATATATATATATATATATATATATATATATATATATATATATATATGGGTGATCACTGAAAAGCTACAATCTGTAATTTTACCATTTATACACAAGACCGGATCTGGGATTTTACCTTTAAGGGTGGCCTGCGCTTTCTTTCAAATGCTAGTTTTGCAAAAGAAGCTTGTTTTAACGACATCACTACATGGTGCTTACAGATACCACACCTATATGTCAATATAGATAAAAGGAAGGCTTGAAATTGTCCTTTCAGATCCAGAAATTTGGGATTTGAAAGCTGATTTTGTATATTTACATACATTTGCTACCCGGGGGCGGGGATCTCTAAAACCCAACCTGATACGGCTTTGCAAGTCTTATCCATTGAATTCATACACTATATTTTAACTACGCTCCTGGACGTTTAGAAAAAAAGGATTGGTGATGGGGTGGCGCTGGGTACGCTAACCATAAATCCTCTGTTTGTTTTGACTTTTGACTTTTAAAACTTTCTGAGGCAAATGGTGGTAATAATTGTACATACTGCTGCTGCCGCCGCCGCTGTCGCCGCTGTTGCCGCTGGTGATGATGATAATGATCAGGATGGTGGCCATGGCGATGGCAGAATGCGTGGGTGGGTGTGGGTGGTGGAGGGTATTGGTTGTTTTCGATCACTTTCATTAAATATGTGTGCGAGTGTGTGAGTATGCAGATGAATGCATTAACATCTTTTGAAATTACTAAATAAATGAATGAGTTCACGTGAAATGCTTGATTTTTTTGTTGACTGTCTGTCCTGTCCATTCCGACCACAGGTTTGCCCCGACTCTTGTACCATATATCTGCTGTCCTAAATGTTCCCCTCGTTCAATTTTCAGTTACATGTTTCTTTATCGCTTTAACTTGTTCATAAAGTTGCTTTTCCCGATTTTCGAAATGAAATAAATGTTTTAGT
This sequence comes from Sinonovacula constricta, assembly GCA_007844125.1. Lineage (NCBI taxonomy): Eukaryota > Metazoa > Mollusca > Bivalvia > Cardiida > Solecurtidae > Sinonovacula > Sinonovacula constricta. The sequence goes on along the minus strand of CM017559.1, from coordinate 26,885,666 downwards.
TATCTCCCTTGTGAATTGGTATTTTTATATACTTTATAAGATTTTTTTTTAATTTGCTTATTTTTTTTACAAAAGCGCTAAACCTTTTTAATTTATTATTATCTCTATTAATAAGATTCATTCTTGTGCATGCTTTAGTCTTAAGTATTTTTCAAAGTTAAACATGTGGAAAAAATCTTAAGTTTTTCCAGTAAGTATATTCAAAAACCTATCCACAAGGGAGGTGAGAATGCTGTTTTATAATTGTTAGAGTAAAGTCCCTTTACATAAGAAAATAGGGAATGTACATCCAAGAAGTGGTATCAGACAGTTTATAAACACCAAATACATGTAACAATATTTTGTTCAAGGTTTTAACGATCAGTGTATGCAAAATTTTTGCATAAACTTATACTTTAGCCTAAGTAGAGACAATTTCGAACACTCCCTATATGTGAGACAGTACACTTATTGCGAATAAAATAATTAATTATGTTGTATTTTTATTAACATTATTATAATGTTCATTATTTTCTAAACAATAAATAAGAACGAAAGTGATCTGTACATAAAAAACAATCCCACTAAAGTCAGATCTTACAAAATGCAAGCGGAGCAGTTTTCAGGATATGATTTTAATCAGATTGCTTAAGATAGATACCGATGTCAGCGTAATCGCGCCTATCTCTGCAGCGTGGATAAGATAGGAAATAACTGATTTAAATAACGATGGAGGTGTAATGCTCCATTTTCCCCACAGATCTAGGGCATCAATGAACAGCATTTTGCATGACCTTTGCAGGTAACAATTACTTATTTATTGTCAAACCTCTACCAAATTTGCGGTTCTTTCGTTCATTATCAGACTTTTTACGGATTCCAGTTCGGGCCACAATCAATGTCACAAATGTACAAAACATACTGAAACAATTATACAAAAATGATCTTGTAATTATAATATTAGAAAGGCATATTTAAAAAAAGCAGTTAGTTAACTTCGTTTCAACAAGGTCAAGCCAACCAGTGTGGTGGGGATTGCAATGCAGCCTTGCTTGCATACGGGATTAGCTTTGAATTATCAACGTAAAACAAGTGTCTTTTCAATTTCAAAATAGTAAACATACGTTTGAAATAATAATATTTCATTATATATCACAACGCTTTCTATTTAATTAAACCTGAATGTTGGGATTATACTTGTTGTCTGAGTGGTTTAAACTATATTTATTGACTTTTATTGTGTAGTATTAGTAAGCGCATACAAAACGCCATTGCATTGAATTCCACGAAAAATGATATACAAAATGCAATTAAACAAAGTCACTCAACTAGAATCATGTTCTCACAACAGCATTTTATAAATTAGCTTTTATCCTGAATAAACGCTATGAGGTAAACGGAAGTTAATCTACCTAAACTGGCCGATGTGTCAACACCCGTTCGTGCTTATCAGCTCGTGGTTAGATAAAGCATAAACAGGGACTTGTCAGTGATATGCAGTATAGAAAGTTATATGTAATGAACTTGTACTACTTGCGGTAGGCTGTGTTCATTTTCATTTCCCGCATACCATGTATTTTAAATATAAATAAAAAATATTTATATTTATTTATTGTTATTTATTTATTATTTATAGTTATTATTTATTTATTTTTATTTATTTATTCATATTTTTTTTTTATATTTATTTATTTATATATTTATTTATTTATTTATATATATTTATTTATTATTTATACTTGTCCTTCTATATTAGACTTCATATCAGATCAAATATTCATGGAAGGTAACGACGCTGGCTGAACTGCAATATCTCTTATTATATCCATTTCCGTTTACTTTTCAGATTTTTTTTATTTTTATAACGCATATCAGTGACATTAGAATGATGTCAGTATTCGCGTGAATGGACGAAGTCGTGCTCGAGAAGCATAAGCATTTGTATATCACGGTGTTTAAGAAAGGTGTATCCTGCAATTACCTAGGAGAGAGATGTATAAAGCCCGGTGTGATAAGATCAAACACCAGTGTCATAGACCTGTCAAGTGCATCAGGACGGACTACTCTTTAAATGCATAAATTTCATGTAGCACTTTAAGGTCCAAACATCGCCATATCGCGTACAAGCTGATATCAAGGGACGCAACAGCATCAACATAAAATAGTTAAGACTTCAATCCCTTTTTTTTTTACTTCATTTATGTTATGACGTCAAATGAGATGACGTTAATTTCTTTGAAACACTACACGTCACTTATCTGTGTCAGTTTGTAAACTTGCACTTAGATGCAACAAGAACTAAGTGTTATACATATATAAAAAGTCAAACTTTATAGTGTACAACACGGATCTGAGATAATGCGATTAAAGTATGTACCATTGCATTAGTTTTTCACCGATTTGTGTAGTGGAAAACAGTAGGAAATGAGATTGTGATTCTTCGGAAATTCTGAAATCACTAGCCACTGTACCCCAACCATCCATGATGTTACTGCGATGCACCTCCTTTGAAGTTTTAGGGACTTCGACTACAAATAAGTCAGACTTTACTATTTGTGAAATGTGAGGCTGCTTCACATGTGCAATCTCTGCTTATTCACTTTAGATTTATAGTTAATTTTGCAACTTTTTTTCTTCTTGGAAAACTTATTTAACGGTGTCGGGTTTTGCTTTTTATTTTGTTTTAAACTAATCCATGGTCTCAGGAAAATACGTTATACATTTTTTTCTCAAGATTTATAGTATACTGAAAACGTTCAAGTAAAACTTTTCAAATATGTCTGTTTACCTCTTAAGCTTTCTGCTTTCCCTTTGATGCTTCGCATCAACGACTTTTCCTGTTTACGTTTGTAACAGATCGTATTTTATAAATGAGGAGAACTTTTCTATTCCTTGTTAGGCGTGAATGAGAACATAGCTATCTCACCCGAACGCGAAATAGTGCATTTGCTTATAAAACAAAGATTATAGGATACAAAAATAATACAGGTTAGTGTTAAATAAAGACCATTGTATCACGCAAGACCAGAAAGTCAAAATCGCGAGGCTTGCTGTTAAAATGTGTTTCCGCCAAGTGTGATAACATTTTCTTTATTCAACACCAACCTAGTAAAACGACATTTTATAGCCAAAAACACACACAACAAAACCACACAACAACAACAAAACAAAAAAACGTTCAGCTGAAGTTCATTCTTTATGAAAATCTGTCGTCATGTGAGCAAATAAACCAGCGCTAGCGAGTTTTAATGGATTTGCACGCCCTCCATAAAGGATGAATGCCAGCAAAATGAGATTCAATCTTAAATTCAATATAATTTTATGGCTCAGTTTTATACATCGTGTTAACGCACCAGCAACTGAATAGGAATAATATGCACAAAAACATCAGCACAAAAACAAAAAAATAGCTTGAAATAACTCCCAGTCGCATGTAAATTAGAAGATTAACCGCTATTAAAAAAGTACACATTTAATCTGTTTAGACAAAACCCATAAAGATAAGCAATTACGAACCTTTTATACGGAATGTCATGCCATGTACAATGTCGTAAGACGTTAACGGATCTTTAGAGTGCAAGTGATGCAAAACACAAGCTTATCCTGCTTGATTTATTCCCTTCAGTTTGAAATAAACCAACCAATAGCACATTCTTAAACTACAGACAACGAACATTGTTAAAATAATTTTATTAAAATTCCCGTTTTGTAACAATGTATTTTTCAAATGTCTTGATGTAAAGTTTCTGCATGAATATGTATGCGAGTATGTGTTTTGGAACCGTATCTAGTACACACTCGGATCCACTGAAAACGTGCGAACAATATTATTTAATATATTTAGTCAAATGACAAAGTTAATGCAGAGCATCAAAGTCACCGGAAATAATATATCAGAAAGCTAAGCATATTTAGCATGTTAGCATTTAGCGCTAAATTATGTTTCTATGCTTTTATGGAATAAAAAGATGTTAAAAATATGATGTTGTTTACTAATTAAATTTCAAGTTAAACAATGAATTTATATGACATATATTTCTTCCCAATATGTCTATTTTTTACATTTCCTTTTTGACAGTTTTGGCATATGACGTCATGGCATTGTATGACATCATTTAATTGTTCTTATTATATATCAGCGCTTGGGCTGTTTTATTTGTTTTTATTATATATCAGCGCTTGGGCTATTTTATTTCAAACTACTCGTTTATTTGGAATTTTTAGGTTTGTCGAGGCTTTTATCTACTTTACATACTGTACATATGTTGATAGTTTATTTTATTACTAAGTATTATGTATGTATGTAAATTAATTGTATCTCTTTTTTTTACTCCCGATGCAGGTGCTTACTGTTAGTTGTTTTACTTTGACGGGATACCTTTATTTACCCTGTTTGTTTGATAGAAAAACCTTCAGGTGTGCGAGATTGGAGCCTTCCAAAAACAGGTTTAAGCATCCCAGTAGGTCCTTTTGCCGTCTGACCGTTCCAAGGCGGTAACTGATGGTTTTTCTTTTTGTGTGTTATGTCTCGTCTTAGAGTTTTTGTCACATTAATATTTAACCTATTTGCCTTTGTCTAGAGGTAGACTAAATTTAAATATATGTGGAAATTTTGATAGGACTTTTTCTTATTCAACTATCCAAAAGCAATAACCTTTGATCATACCAAAGTAAAACCATAAAGTTTAAATCTTAACAAACCTTCAATAACTATCAAATAATACACACATATATCTATCAAAGTGTTCGTGCAGATGTGTTTGATAATTAGTAGTCTGTCCAAATCTAAAACACTCCATTTATTGTTGTAATAATCGCCCTGCTTTCATTGCAAGATTACTCCTAAAAGTCAATATGCGTAAACGTTTACTGTTACTTTTTTATAATTCTCACTTTTAATCTTATTGTTATATAAAGTTCCATAGAAGACACAAAAGAAATAGAACACTTAAGTATAAATAAAACAATGAGTTAAGCAGCTCAAGTAGAAATATAATTTCCGTTTAAAAATACGACCGCGTCTTAAACCTGTGACGTCACCCCATAGGCATTTCTAAAACCAATTTTAAATATTATCGGCGACCCAATAAATAAACAATGCATTCATGTTTTAGCGCGTTCAGAAATTTAACGAATATAATTTCATTTATGTATCTGGGTGTACCCTGTTTAAGATTAAGTATTCAGTATTTATCCAAAATCAACTTTGGAGATAGTTTACAACGCTTGCTTTTATCAAGTACTAGTGTGATAAACCTGTCTCGCGCATTCGGGCGGACATCTTTTAAAATGCATAAAATTAATGTCGCACTTCCAAACGTCGTCAAATGGCACACATTTCCATATTGTTAAGGACGCAACAGGTTGTGATAAAAGTACAATAGATTACTAGAAGGATTTACATCTATTTGCGTTTTTAAATTCGTGTCATATGACGTCACATGGTAACGTAAGTTTCTTCGAAAATTGCAGGTCATTTAAAAACAGAATACTCAAACATGATTCAAATGCAAATGAAATGGTCGGCATCCGTCATAAAATGTTTTAATGTCACCAATTAAAAACTGATAAATTTAAATTTGACCCCTATGATTGAAAAAAAAGTATTTAAACAAATTTAAAACATAACCAATAAAAACAAAATGCTATCTGTGTTGGATATGCATGTCTTTAACATGTCCAACAATCATTTCCAGATTCGGATATCTGGTTACTGAAAAAAAAAAGAAAAAACATACACTGTAAGGTTTCTTTTTTGGCTGAGTATATATATATATATATATATATATATATATATTGCAATACTTATAGAACCTTATTAAATTTTCGAAATCAATTTTATATGTTGATGCTGCATATCCGACAGTTCGGTCCATATTACATAAATGATTCAAAGTTTCGCGACTTCTAGACTTGTGTTGTGGTGCGTTTGTTATATCAACTATTTACAATGCCAATCACTTCACAATAAATCACCAATGCGAAACTGAATGTCAGTGGTGCGGTGGACAGAAGTAATGCACTTCATATTAAGTTTTAAATCATTGTTTTTAAAATATTCAGTATTAATCCATCTTCGAAAACGTATTTATTATAAATGTGGAACGAACTGTTTTATGTTATAAGTAACCATAAAACGACGCGTCTTTTGCCTTTATTAAAACAAAAGCGTCACTTGTAATGACAACAGGTTGTCCAATGAATAATGATAGAATATAGTCACCTAAGAGATAAATCCATTTATTTAACTTAGCCTTCATGAATAATTCAGAGCTGCATTCGTGTAGTCTCTTGAATATCTACGTTATTATGCGTTCGCGAAATCCAACTAATTTAAGTTTACTTGCTGCCAATCATTTCAGAATAAACTATCAAATGAATAACAGAATGATATTGGTCTACGATTTATGTAAATGGAATAGCCTATTCCATTTATGAGAAGATTTTGAAGCAATATCTAAAGTAAAGTCCACGTTATGCATGCATTTAAAGTTAAAAAAATAATTTCCTCCGCTTTGTTGTTTTTAAATCTGAAGAAAAGATTACAAGGCAATCAAATCGGCAAGTTTAGCTACGGTAGGTTATAATAGTAAATACCATCTTGACTATATAAACGCACACTCAACTTTGATTATTCATATAGTAATGATATTCTCATCAACGCATTTCCAATGTTAGCTACATTCCGTAAATGTTAAGGCATGCCTTTATTTCATTACCATTGTTGTAACCTATTAACATTCCGTTTGACTATTTTAAACTGTCAATTTATACCTTAATGATGACAACTAATAGTATTTGGTAAACAAAATCAAAGAAAAAGAATACCAAACTTGGTGAAAACAAATGCTTTTGGTATGATTAACATGTCTCAAAACCACATCTTGTTAAGATTACAATCCATTGCAATCGGTACAGATTACTCTGGTGCATACACTTATCTATGATTAAATCTCTTATCTCTACCTTTCAAACACTTTATGTAAATTAAACGCCAATATAAAATCAAATTTTTAACAAACAAGTTTCATTAACATTTTGAGAACTAATTTACTAATGGAATGCTGAAGGAAAAATGTGCATTAAGTTAGAAGCTTAATGGGCCAACATTAGCTATAATCAACCAGATTAATACTTCATTATTGACTATTCATACATTCTAAACTCCTTCGAATGACTCCATATACTAATTTTAAATTTTCCCTAAATTTAGATTTCTACAAATTCTTGTTTTACTTAATACATTGAGGAATATTATTTCTCTTTAGTTTTCTTTTCGTGGAAGCTATCTAATCTCACTATTGTCCTACAAGAAATTCTAACACAAGCTTAGCCAATATCTTCCCGGCCCTCATTCGTTAATATGTCAATATATTCATGTAAATAAGAAACCTGTATACTCAAAGCGCGCAGATGTCGGCCATATACATAATCTACATTCAATTTAGTTTTTTTTAAATCCAACTCCCCCCCCCCCCCCAATTCCGAAGTCTTCGGCCAATACTTTATGACCACTTCCTGCCACCATAGTTCCACTCAATTGAATGCTTAAAAGTACACAACCCATATGACAAGTGCATAGTCTGTAGAAATAACTCTTGACATGGACCGAATGACCGAACATAAACGAAAGTAGCGAACTTATAAAAAGCAATAAGCCAAACAAAACTGCAAAGTTATCGTGTGATTTACACGTTGTACCATATTCAGCAGATACGTTCTATGATTTTCAAAAGTGACTCTATCTTTTTATCAGAGTATGTTAACAGTATTCGAACGGTGTCAAAATATATTCATGTACAATTTATCAGTCGGTATCCTGGTTTTCACATGTTTTATTTTTAATATATCCATATATTTTGTTCAATTTTATTGATCTTTGGTTCGATGACAACTTTATGTTAATGTATATCATAATTCTCCTTACACCAATTAGTTAAAACGCTTCTTAAGGTTAAGTATAGTGTAAAAGAAAATATACAGAATTTGAAACTTAACAACGAATGATTAATGTAGACGTGGATGCCACATTTTAAGATAATTCTCCATCCAGTCTTGAATCTCTGTATATTTTTGTTTTCTTCAAATGTTATGTTGTATCCGCTTTAGGAGAAGTGTTTTGCTATTGAATATCATTTGGAAACAAGGTATAGCATTAGAAAAACCAACCAAACCAAACATGTTACTTGATTGGTTTGACTCAAACTATCCCAAATATTTAATTTATTTTTTACAAACCAAACGCGTTTATTACTGGTTTTCCCGACTCTTCTGCATATTGCACTTTATTACAAAAATCACCGAGCTCTTGATCGCCACACGGCTTTTCGGAGTTGCACAAAATGTTCTATTAAGTATTTTGGTTGATGCTGCAAAATAAAAAAAATAATTTCTCCATATTGTTTTGATTTATTCGACTTTGAATATACTAATAAACGAATTTGTAATCTAATTTAACACAAATCATACAAATCATACAAGTACAATTTATTTACAAGAGTTAAATTAAAAACTACACATGTTTCCTTCTTAAGCTGGTAGAGTGATGCAAAACATCGTAAAAGTGAAGAAGTAGAAAGAAAAAACAAGACCATTCGTGCCCATACTGGGATTCGAACCCTCAACCCCCAGTTTTGAAGCTTTTTAACCCATGTTGATACCTCTTCTTGGAGGTGCAGCATAACATTTTCTGTACCTTAATTAAAACTAGTAATAACTTCGGTTAATCAATTAGTTTTTGTCAGGTTTTCCTAATGCGGTGTCAGTAAATATACTATATTTCAATGCATATGTATTTTTATAACGAGACAATCAATAAATCTTGTTAATAAACATCTAACCGTCGCCACATATTGTTGACTAATAGTTCTTGCCTTGAAATATTTGAGTAAATTCTAATGACTTCCTGAGCCAGGAAATACAGACGCCGGCACAGCACTAACGTATGCTAAACCATGCTTTGGCCTTAAAAGGTTCATTTTTCATGAAAAATAAATGCATTCATACAACGTGTGTTACGTAACGCATTTTTAGAATTGTTACAAATATGGTTTTGAATCGGTTAGCGGTAATCTTTGTAAAAAATATAACTAATTTAATTGTATATTGCAGTATATAGCAAATTTAAAATTGAGATTGTACGCAATTTAGTATCGTTGGGCAATATTGCTGTAAGCCATTATGATACAAGTACACAAGATATAGTTCAACCATGGCTGTTGTTTGTTCAGTAGCTTTTGGAGTTCCATAAACTGCTTACTGCCTTACTTCAAATGATAATTCTTCAGATGTGAATATTGGATTCGACAAGTTATTAAATAAGTTTGGTATCTTTCTGGTATATTGTTATTTAGGAACCAACATAGAAAAGAATAAGTATTATGAATACTTATTACCAGGCAGAATGCTTTGAATGATTTACATTCTGATAACAACTGCAATGCGTGATGATTATAACATGTCTACTACTGTTTATTTCCATAATAAACAGTTCGCATTTATGATAAAATGCTGTGGTGATTTAAGAATAATCATTATTTTGGATTATTTGTTACAATACATTAAAACTTATCTTCTTCATATACCATGTTACAGTCGTAATAAAAAGAAATGGAAACACCCACAATTCAATCAATTAATAATGCATTAATAATACTTGGCGTTCCCAACCCTTATTATTCCGCTTTCCAACAGACACATTTACTACACTAACATGTCATCTAAGTAGTGATCTAAATTAGTTATCAGTGAAAATGGAATGCCATATTGATCATGGAGCAACAATTCGTTAAACAATGGGACACCCTCTTGATAGCATCATGAACTCTAGACTCAATAAGTGTATGTATCGGTGATGTTTTTCGCCAAATTTCTTCCATCAAGCTATTGGTAATTGGCATTGTTTATATGTATAACGCGTCTATCACGAAATGGACGCAAAGTCAGGAGATGATTATTGTATTGAACAGTGGAAAAAAGGAATTTTTCTTCCATTCCATTAAGGTGTTATACTCGATTTACTCCAGTGTGTTGTCGTCTATGGTTAACCAGCATTTCATGATTCTCAATCAATACACACACCATTTTTCCCAAAGCCGTAAGTCGTCGACTAGTGAACGAAACAGAACACACATTAATAAAAATGGCATTTAGGTCAAATATAACACATTCAAATTGACACATAATATACAATGTCACAATACATGTGCATGTTATTTTAGTTTCGGTATTTCTGAAATAATGCGGCATAGTTTCCAATACTTAATCGTTATTAGATGACATAGAATGTTGAATCCAGCCTGGTCTATTTGAGATGTGTTATAAAAATATAACCTTTCTTAGATAATTACTTTTACAGGACGGTTGAAGTTGACCAAAGTTAGATAATAAGCAGTCATCCATGATCTATCCATCTGATTATACCATTTATAGGTTAGCGGCTTATAAAAAATATTTAAAATTGATTGAACATATATGAAAATTGCTTGTATTAAGAAAATACATTGTATATATGTTTTTGATAAGATAATATCAATATTTTTTTTCTCTGTTATCGTTTTTGTTTGAAAGTACAAAAAGTGCATAATTTATTTTGTTAACAAAATATAGAAACTTTTTTTGTTTTCTTTCATAACTTACAAAGCAACGGAACAAGTTATTCATCAGCTGTATTTTCCCATTCTTTCGAGATTAAACCTCGTGTTCAAATCATATCTTTTTTCTCTTTTGGTCTGTTTTAATATTATATATTGTGCATTATTATTTATCATTTAGAAAACAACACACACTCAAGAAAAAATTTAAATTGCTGGAATATGGGTCAGCCCTGGATTCTTTCACCAACATGTGTTCGTGACATAAATTATACTGTGTCAAGTTAATCTTCTAGATTTCTAATCTGTCACGGGCGGCCGTGAATCGGTCGTCGGTTTTGTACAGCTTCTCAAATAGTCTTTATTTCGTCTGAATTAACTTGGCACAATCAATTGCAACATGTAACAAATCTCATGAAAAAGCTTAACAATATATATATACTATCGAAAGAAGATAAAGAAGAAATATCTTCAAGAGAGATTCGGCGTTGGTGAGGCATTAACACATGTTTTCGTGTTTATATAGTAAGTACATTTTTAAGAAACGTTAAAACATTTCAAGTTTTTAACGCCAGTCGCTCGCTCCATCTGCGCCTCATAATTCTGAAGTTCTGCACGTGATAGACAATTTAAACAATTTAAAACTTACGAAGCAATTAGAGGTGCGGGAGTGAATGATCTCCTTTGTGGCATTTGGAAGAGATAAGGTTTACATGAATGTAGGATCAAGTGACTTTTTATGCTCTTTATACACTAAAACTACAGAGAATCGATTAAGAATTGTTTATGAACTTTATAAATAACTATATATCCCCGAGGACGTTTACTGGAAACACTGGCGTATATGGTACTATTTGAAATTTCAACCAAAGCGAGACGCTCTGATATTCATCCTTTCTAGCCTTGTGCAAACATTTGTAAGTAGGTCAAAAGTGAAAGACAGCTACGCCGAAAAACAACGCATGAATAGTAATAATTGTTGTGTATTGCACGTCTTCTCATCAATTATCCGGTCAATGAAGAAAAAAAATGCTTATTCTAAGGAATTACGTGTGGCGTAGAAAATCATGCGTTGGAAATACGAGACCGCCCAAAACATATAATGCATGGTTTTCACTGGTAATAAGCAGAAAGCGTTTATTAAATGCTGGGTCTGTATTGTTTGCACTATACTAGTGAGAATAATAAAGTTGTGGAATTTAAATAACTTTATTTGAAGCATAGTTAGTTCATTTGTTATTGAAATTTTACGAAAATATTGTCATAGTTACAAAATACATGTATCTCAAATACCTGTGTTGTAGAATTTACGTCGTAATTATTTGTTTTCATTGTCCTTTCAGAGGTAAATGTAATAAGTATTATGGCGACAATGCGCTTGTGAGACGAAATTTAGAACATTCATATAAACACATGTAACAACTGAGCTGTGCAATCTAACTGTAATAAATTTTCATTATAAGTTTATGTGTATAGCATGCCGTGAACACCGGGCATGATACCACACCCTGTCACATTATCCTGACACCGGGCCAATCAGTCGTGGAACTACCCTTATATTTGCTTGAGCGTTAGCAAGGGTGCTATACCACTACCATTGTTAACGACTTTGGTATGTCGCGGTCGGGATCGAACCCGGGGCCTCCCGTACCTGGAGCCGACGCTCTGCCGATTGCGCTACCAGGTCCGGTCGAATTTTGCATTATATATGCTGATGTATGAATATTTGCACAATATTATAATAATTACAGACGCTCGTTTGTGAATATCTGAAACACTCTTGTTTCACAATGTTGCTATATCCTGCAGACTCCGTTTTCGGGTGGTATTTATGAATCACGTTGAAGAAATATCACTAAAAGAACGTGATATGATATGAATCTGAAATGACTGCCTGTTCGCGATTGATATTGATATTATGTGTTATATCAATATAACATAGATGGCAACTTGATTATGACCCAGTAAGATCCTGCTTAGAACGGGTGAACTTGTGTCGGATTTTGTAATTTTAATATTTTTTATTAAAAAAACATAAAAACATTAAAAAATCTATTTTACATGAAGACCTCTAAAACATTATATATCTTTAATTAAATCAACTAAACGTATAATAAATAGCTTATATATGACCTAACAAGTACACGCAATAAAAATGATTAAAAAGCCCGTATCGTTATCTTTCTAACGTTGTCGCCAGAATGACATGGCAGATACGCAGACCTTTTAATTTTCATGATAAATGTCACACTGCTGGAATAATACATTCTAATCATAGCCTCGTCTACCGGGGAGTGCAATGAAAGGGTTGTGACAACTTGATTTGTAAAGAAGCATTTTCAGTCTAGGATTTTCAATAGTAAATTGTCCATATTGATCTTATATCTTTAATCATCTAGTGGACTGTTACGAGCGATTCTTCCAGCAGTATTGATCAACCCTGATATTAAGATAATACCATGCACTTTTAGGAGCGATTCCTTCAGCAGTATTGACAAGTCCTACCATTTCAATAATCACATACACTTGTATGAGTGCTTCTACTAACAGTTTTGATCAACCCTAGTGTTTCAACCATCTCCTACACTTGTATGAGTGATTCCTCTACCTGTATTGATCAACCCTAGTGTTTCAATCATCTCCTACACTTGTATGAGTAATTCCTTTAACAGTATCCATCAACCCTAGTGTTTCAATTATCTCGTACACTTGTATGAGTAATTCCTTTAACAGTATTGATCAACCCTAGTGTTTCAATTATCTCGTACACTTGTATGAGTGATTCCTTTAACAGAATTGTTCAACCCTAGTGTTTCAATCATCTCCTACACTTGTATGAGTGTTTCCTTTAACAGTATTGTTCAACCCTAGTGTTTCAGTCATCTCGAATACTTGTATGAGTGTTTCCTCTACCTGTATTGATCAACCCTAGTGTTTCAATCATCTCCTACACTTGTATGAGTGATTCCTCTACCAGTATTGATCAACCCTAGTGTTTCAATCATCTCCTACACTTGTATGAGTGTTTCCTTTAACAGTATTGTTCAACCCTAGTGTTTCAGTCATCTCGAACACTTGTATGAGTGTTTCCTCTACCTGTATTGATCAACCCTAGTGTTTCAATCATCTCGTACACTTGTATGAGTGATTCCTCTACCAGTATTGATCAACCCTAGTGTTTCAATCATCTCCTACACTTGTATGAGTGTTTCCTTTAACAGTATTGTTCAACCCTAGTGTTTCAGTCATCTCGAACACTTGTATGAGTGTTTCCTCTACCTGTATTGATCAACCCTAGTGTTTCAATCATCTCGTACACTTGTATGAGTGTTTCCTCTACCAGTATTGATCAACCCTAGTGTTTCAATCATCTCGTACACTTGTATGAGTAATTCCTCTACCAGTATTGATCAACCCTAGTGTTTCAGTCATCTCGAACACTTGTATGAGTAATTCCTCTACCAGTATTGATCAACCCTAGTGTTTCAATCATCTCGTACACTTGTATGAGTAATTCCTCTACCAGTATTGATTAACCCTTGTGTTTCAATCATCTCGTACACTTGTATGAGTAATTCCTCTACCTGTATTGATCAACCCTTGTGTTTCAATCATCTCGTACACTTGTATGAGTAATTCCTTTAACAGTATTGATCAACCCTAGTGTTTCAATCATCTCGTACACTTGTATGAGTAATTCCTTTAACAGTATTGATCAACCCTAGTGTTTCAATCATCTGTCGTTCACTTTTCGAGCGATTCTTCTAGCAGTATTGATAAACATGTTTGTTTCATTTGTTGTACATTTCATTGTACGACACTGAAATGCGAAAAATAATAAGTTTCGCCTATGAACATACTATTAACTTACAATAAGCATATCATCTGCTCTCATTTAAATATACACCTCTTCTAGAAAGCACGTGAAAGCGCAATATGTCAATAAGAATATATAAGACAAAGTCCTATGAACATTGCAACATATACACAAATTGAAAAGACACAGTACTAAGGTATCCACATACACGCCAACTGTAAATGTGAGAACAAATCTGTGATGAGTCATTTAACAATAAGAGCAAACCCGACAGTTACCGCCTTTGAACGGTCAGTCGGCAATATGGACCCACTGGGGTGCTTAAACCGGTTTTACAGAGCTCTAACCTCGCACTTCCTGATGGGTTTCTCAATTGCAAGCAATGATAATAAATGATAATGAAAACTGATCCATTTGAATAAGTGTCCAAACGCTGACGTTTTGTTCGACTAGGAACATTTATTTTCTATAACACTACTTTTAATGGTGGTAAGGAGGCATTGAATGTTTGATATGATTTGTCCCTGCCAGGGAAATTTTAGAATGGTATTTCTTATTTTCAGGCTTATTGGTTGTGATACTTCAATGGGGTCCTACCGATATACGGAGTTATCCCTGATTTCGCTACGTATTTACCTCCCTTGATCGAGGTGGCGCTTCTTTGGGTAGTTCCGGTTTCGGTTATATACACAAAACTATATTGAGAGTACGCCGATTTTATGTTGAAAATAGCTGTGGATTAGGAAAAAGCGTGGTCACATGTAAGGTTTTTATGGCCTGAAATATATGTACATGTATTGGAATTTCATGTAACCCGGATGTAAACACAATAAATTAATTATGTCGAGACAAAGAAAAACGGCGATGTGCCTTACTGTTACCTTTAAAATTTCTATTTATGCGCACATGTATCGGCGGATATGTGAAATTACCTGTGTCAGATCCAATTATAATATAATTGCAAATATCAACAGATCAAAAGACAAAAGCTAACGCTTGGAAATAGCGGAAGTTTTCAATCAAATATGAAGTTTAAGAGCGTTATTTTTTTTAACTACAGGTAAATCGCAACTTTCAATCAAAGACGACCGACTGTTTTAAAGTTACTCATTATATATTTTTTAAATAAAGCAGTGTTATTTACGTTATAAACATAAGAAAACTTGATGAGGTCAATTATATCTTAGTTTAATTATTTGAAATGTGTTAATTTTGATTTTATTAATCTTACTTGTTCTTCAGATTTCAGTCATTTTCTTTCTTTTCTGAAGTATTTCTTTTTTTACAGTGTAAAAAATTACACGGTTGTGTAAAGCACTTTCTGTGCTGCAAGTATGTGAAAACTTTTAGAGTATATCCAAAATGACATGTTTATTGTGTTGTGTATACATCCACCCCCAATATCTTACACTGACCGGTAATCCACACCAGATGTGTCACAAGGCACGAGGGGCAGATAAGACCCCCACCAGGTGTAGGGGGTGACTGGAGAAATGCCTCTAGGCGATGACTGGTTAATTGGCTGTAGGGCTCAACGAGTTAATGAAAATAGGATAAAAGAGCAGAAAATACACACACCAAAATAGGTTGCATCTGTTGCCAACTCCCTACATGCCACACATTTAATTTCAATCATGACTAGTATAAAAATGCATTAATATAATCGATTTGCTCCAATTACCACTTCACTTCCAGCACATTTACATTAAAAGCTTACACAAATTATCTGCAGCTCATCATTGACGAAAAAAGACAACAAAAATAGCGAAATTAATCGCAACACGCCAGTATTACGGGACGATCTGTCGAGATTAAGAACCAACTTATTTTACCCCACCTATACAGTTTCTTGAGAAACTGTTCCGACTTTAACAGCTTTATTCTATCATACATAATTTCCTTCTTAGCTTTGGCTGTACTGCTGTTCTGCATCAGTTTCCTACGTTGAATATAGAGCGAACATTGAAATTCCTTTAAGAACACAGGGATAAATCTCGATATTTTATCTGATCGTCGTTTTTCTCAACAAACCGGAACTACCCAATACCAAAGGGAAATCACTCTAAACTGACTTCGCAAGGGAGATAACTGTGGATATCGGTAGGACCCCAATGGGGTCCTACCGATATACGGAGTTATCCCTGATTTCGCTACGTATTTACCTCCCTTGATCGAGGTGGCGCTTCTTTGGGTAGTTCCGGTTTCGGTTATATACACAAAACTATATTGAGAGTACGCCGATTTTATGTTGAAAATAGCTGTGGATTAGGAAAAAGCGTGGTCACATGTAAGGTTTTTATGGCCTGAAATATATGTACATGTATTGGAATTTCATGTAACCCGGATGTAAACACAATAAATTAATTATGTCGAGACAAAGAAAAACGGCGATGTGCCTTACTGTTACCTTTAAAATTTCTATTTATGCGCACATGTATCGGCGGATATGTGAAATTACCTGTGTCAGATCCAATTATAATATAATTGCAAATATCAACAGATCAAAAGACAAAAGCTAACGCTTGGAAATAGCGGAAGTTTTCAATCAAATATGAAGTTTAAGAGCGTTATTTTTTTTAACTACAGGTAAATCGCAACTTTCAATCAAAGACGACCGACTGTTTTAAAGTTACTCATTATATATTTTTTAAATAAAGCAGTGTTATTTACGTTATAAACATAAGAAAACTTGATGAGGTCAATTATATCTTAGTTTAATTATTTGAAATGTGTTAATTTTGATTTTATTAATCTTACTTGTTCTTCAGATTTCAGTCATTTTCTTTCTTTTCTGAAGTATTTCTTTTTTTACAGTGTAAAAAATTACACGGTTGTGTAAAGCACTTTCTGTGCTGCAAGTATGTGAAAACTTTTAGAGTATATCCAAAATGACATGTTTATTGTGTTGTGTATACATCCACCCCCAATATCTTACACTGACCGGTAATCCACACCAGATGTGTCACAAGGCACGAGGGGCAGATAAGACCCCCACCAGGTGTAGGGGGTGACTGGAGAAATGCCTCTAGGGGATGACTGGTTAATTGGCTGTAGGGCTCAACGAGTTAATGAAAATAGGATAAAAGAGCAGAAAATACACACACCAAAATAGGTTGCATCTGTTGCCAACTCCCTACATGCCACACATTTAATTTCAATCATGACTAGTATAAAAATGCATAAATATAATCGATTTGCTCCAATTACCACTTCACTTCCAGCACATTTACATTAAAAGCTTACACAAATTATCTGCAGCTCATCATTGACGAAAAAAGACAACAAAAATAGCGAAATTAATCGCAACACGCCAGTATTACGGGACGATCTGTCGAGATTAAGAACCAACTTATTTTACCCCACCTATACAGTTTCTTGAGAAACTGTTCCGACTTTAACAGCTTTATTCTATCATACATAATTTCCTTCTTAGCTTTGGCTGTACTGCTGTTCTGCATCAGTTTCCTACGTTGAATATAGAGCGAACATTGAAATTCCTTTAAGAACACAGGGATAAATCTCGATATTTTATCTGATCGTCGTTTTTCTCAACAAACCGGAACTACCCAATACCAAAGGGAAATCACTCTAAACTGACTTCGCAAGGGAGATAACTGTGGATATCGGTAGGACCCCATTGACAAAAACACAAATTTAGTGTCTCTATATATTGACATTTAATATTTGTCTTGCTTTGGAATGACACAGTCGTAATTTTAATTATTTAAAAAAAATCAAGATTACATTGTTAAAGCATCCAAAAGTCATCCATTATGCATATTTAAAATATAAGCAATAACAATATCCATTCATTTAAACAATAATCATGACATTACTATGAAAGAAAAAGAAAAAAATACTATTTTAGGGTTTTATATCGTTTTTATGTACAATTTAGAGAAAGACCAGTTTCACTTGCCTCTGTAAGGTACCATTAAAAAGGTTGCCTAACACACGACAGTATTCCTTCTCATGACTTGTGCTTAAACCGCGCCTTCAAGTACAAGAAGAAAATCATTGATGCGAAGTATCAAAGGCGACGCAAAATATGGAGCAATTAAACAGGTTTAAGCAATATGGGAGCAGGGAAGGAGACATATTCAAAAAATAAGTTTTTATTTGATAGTTTACAGTAGCTATAAAGCACTAGAATCTAGATACTATGTATCATGTTTAATTCTGAAACCAAAAAGAATGGTTTAAAACAAAAACAAAAAATAAATAAAACCCAGACACCATTTAATATTTCTTTCAAGATGTTACATATGCAGAAGAAGAAGAATTGGCAAAAATATTAAAATTAATTATAAATTAATTATAAATTGCGCGTGTTCAGCTACCTTACAGTACAAGAATAATTTTTCAGGACCATACTACGTATTTCTTCTCTGTATCCTATTGTTTATTATCAAAATGGTTTTGCATGGAAGCATTTTTTATATCTTGGTTAAGCAAAGAACAGAGTCTAGCTTAGCGTTTCCTAAAATAAACCCACTTCACACATTTTAAAGTGCAATAGATGGAGACAAAAACCGAGACAGACAATACACAGAACTGGTATGTCATTGATTCCGATGGAAATGATGTTGTAACAAAGCAAGGTTATTACATAATTATGTGCTAATATGGATAACAGTTACACATTGAACAAAAGTTTCTGTAAAGTTGAAGGTAAAATGTCTTTCAAAATAAGACCGAAATACTACAAAATATCAAATGACTTTTTATGAAAAGCAAGTTTTCAATACTAACCAAGATGGATACTGGTATTTTGTACATCTGGAGTTAAGGAAGTGCATGAAAGTAATAATAAGTCTGAACTTATTCTGTTTTTGCAAAATATTCTTCAAAATAGGGAATTGGACAAGGACTAAAACCCCATGTCGGGTCTTGAGTTTGAACCCAGAACCCTCCGAACCCGAGTCCATATCGTTAACCTTTAAATGCTTTCTTCGTGTGTAGGACGTTTATAAATAATCATCCAAATCGAACAAGATCTGTTTGAAAGATTTGAGGGTCTAGGGATTTTTGAATTTTGAACTATATTATATGCAACCTAAAGAAGTCTACAAAATACAATTAAATTTTAAATTTTAGTTTAATACGTAAAGGCATATGTATTTTCATCATTATAGTATTTTACAACTGAGGTAAATCATGGGTTACCTGGCTACACGTATTATCCATAATTTCTTACATAATACACCAACGCCTTTGGCAGAAATAGAATTTTCCGGAACGACTATAAAGACATTTATTCTGTAGATGTCATTGGATTTTGGATAACATTTATGTTTGCCAGACACTTTTCAAATCAGAGATAGTGACACTTCAATTCTAGACAAGCCCGATGTCATTAGATACAAAGAAATTAGGTCTGGAATGCTTACAGCCTTCCAATTGCGTCCCTTTTATGTCGTCACTACTATAAATACACGGCGATTTATCATTGCATGTGCATAAGCACCATCCGATCACATCTGAAATGAAGCTATCAAAAGATAAATAAAGGCAATTAAGGTATCAACCTGGTAACGTAATTCCGGCGAACACAATTACATGAAATTGCCATACATTTGCTAGGCGTCGGTCGCCTTATCGACCATAACTTTAAGCAATACTTCGTTTGACATTCTGTTAAATGTCAAATATATTTAAATAGGAAGCCAACTCAAGCTGGGCAAATATATTTACAATGCCGACGGAATATGTCAGCAGATAGCACGCATTATTAAATTGGAAGTTTTATGTTTGTATGCTTGTTAAAGGCAATAGGTATGAATATTTAAACACAGGCTTTGCATAATCTGATTCCAGGTTGTTATAACAGTGGTCTGTTATTTATAACTGATCCAGAGCATTTACTAAGGTCTTTAATTATTTATCATTAGAATGCATTTTGAAACCAACATTAGATAAACGTTGACGGTAAATAAATTTAGATTACACAGTAATAATATAAATAAACTATTGTCATTTATATAAATAAAACTATTGTCATATGCAAAGACAATGATAAAATTTTCCTGATATTTTGCTATGATGGCATTCTAAGTCACGCAGATAAAAGGTATCTTATTAAATAAAGCTTTGGTACTGAACTGTCTAAAACTAGAGACACCGGAGCGAATTATGTGCATGGTTTCTTAGCAGAAACACTATCGTTAATTGTGTTAATATATTTATTTATAAATTATTTATAAATTATTTATAATTTAAATATATGCTTATTTAACGTATTACTTATTATATTAAATATTAATTTATTCTTATTAAATATTGATTTATGAAGAAGCTGAAAGAAACTTTGAAAAAATTGTGACAAAACGTTACTCTTTGACGAGGTTCACTCTAAGTTTTCAATGACACAGTCACAATTGAAAATGCTTGAAAGACGAAAATGTAAAGGTGGCCAGTCGTCAGAGAATATTGTTTTAATGGAAAATGATCATATAAACTTCTTATGATTCGCATAACAGATAAACACGGCATTTTGTTTTATCTGATTGACATCGCTCAAGTTACATGGTCATTTTTTCCTCATTTTTAATAGTTAATTATTCGAATTGATCCTGAAAATGTTACTTATGATTTAGGTAAAACTATTCCTTACATCAGCGTATAATTCATTTAAAGTAAACCACATTTAAAACACTACATTTTAATATGTGAAAATGATAGCTTGTAGTGTCTCGTGATAAAGTTGGATTCGTACGGTGTAATCAAGCATAATGAACAATGACGTAACACATAAAGGATGGTTTGAAATAAAAAAGTAATATCATTTAAATAACACTCATAAGCGAGATACAAAATTAATTTCAGATTTGTTTTGAAGCGGTATTGATTTTCTGCAATTAAACAAAACATTATAATCGAGCCATATCAAAAATATACTTAACAGTATGTATTATTACTCATAAAACTAGACATACATTGCGCGGCTACATAAATGTGCAGATGATTCTACATTCCTACGCCTAATACTATCTTTTTGAGAGAACAAAAAAGGAAAGAAGACCTTTAATTAATCTTTGCATGATGTAAAGGAGGTGCTGACACTGACACTGGGGATAAAAAGACACAGAACAGGCGATAAAACGTTCAACTACGTATCACATAAAAGCAATGTCATATAAGAATTGAGTGTTATTCTATAAGCATAATTTATTTGAAATGCAAAGTTGAGGTTCTCTTTTACTCGGTATTAATCACAGACAGTTTAACTGATGTCAGCTTCCATGTCTTATTGTTTTCTTCATAACGTTGCAAATATTTTGTCAATAAATAAGTAAATCTAAAATTATTTTTTTTAAATATTTCTCTCTTTATACATTCGTCTGTTTGATAAAAAATACAAAAGACTCCATTGAATAAAAGCATATTGTTTTATTTGATTCTAATTAAAATAAATATGACCCCACTCGTATGCATAATTCGTATAATAAATTGAACCTTGTAATTAGTGTCAAGTTTATGTTTCAGATATGTTATTCAATTAACATGCTTTATAAATCTAGTCTTGTTAGCGCATCCAAAGCCAGTGTTAAAGCAAATAATTGTTTACAAACGTTTGGAACTTTTAACGAAATTAGTTTTGTGGTATATTTGTTCGATCAAAAGGAAGTGTATCAAAGAAGGAAGCAAAGCTTTTTCTACAACTTCAGCATATTCTACATGACATACTTTATATTGATATAAGGAATATGTCAAGACATATTCGGAAACAAGTCGTTAAAATCAATAAATATTGGAATAGTTGGCGAGATAAAGCAAAACAAAATTAATAATGTTTCCAAATAATTGATATTGCCTTTATGTAGTCAATGAATTCTAAAGGTCAGAACAGTCTCTTCGAGACACAATAATTGTAATTGACAGAATCAAGCGGCCATGCATGATACAATAAAGACTCTCACTAGCAGCTTTAGATATTTGATTGTCGCTTAACTGGAGGGGATATATTCGTAGACCTAAAAGAAGGTTTATTGTTCAATTAAGATCACGTGTCTATTTATTATCCTGATAGACATACAAAGTTGTTAAATTGCTAGCCTGTTAATTATATAATTACTAAAGAAACGTTTGTTGATTGTAATATAAAAGGTAGTGTTTCCTTTAAAAATGCAAAGTTGTTTTTATTTGAAACAATTACACTTTTTATGTCAGTCCGCATTATCGATTTACTGTATAGTAAATGACTGTGTTTTTTCTTTCTAAAAGGCAGTCATTTCTTAAAAAAATACTGCATAACCGGTTGAATCTTTGAGCAACACACTTTGGCAAAAATACGATTACAAAACATAGTTTGCAAACTTGTACACATTTGAGTTGTCTACCTTTTTGAGAAGACATTAAGAGAAAAAACAGGTAAGTTTTATTTTACTTAAAACGTATGCCTAGTTATCAAATAGATAATAAAATAGAATAAATTGAACTCTTAACAAACAGGTGGAGCTAGTAGCTTTGCTCAACAGAGGTTTGTCTGGGCGTTACGTCATTGCAATAAAATCAAAACGACAACAAGAAAAAAATGTTGGTGCATTACACGCCATACTCTTTCAGACCCATCAAAAGTTGTAAAGTAATTTTTATATACAAAAGATGTAAATATTTTAGTTATGATGCCAATGATTTTTTATTTGTCTAAATATCCCTTCTGTTATTACAGTGTTATGTTCGTATACATTTGTGTGAAGTGTAACAATAAATTGTAAGATAGAACAGCTTTGATTCCCTATATAACAGCCACTCATTTTTAAAAGTTTGGCAATTATGTAAGTTACAATCTGTTAGGTATATCCAATTAAAATGTTCACCATTTCTATTTATTTATAGTGCGCATGCACATTTTTCATACACTGTCTCCAGATAACAGAAATACTGTTGGTAGGACGATAAACCCAGCAAACAAACAACAAACATACCGTGTACACTCCCATTGACATATGTAGACACCGTTACGGTATGAGAAAAACACTGTGTGAATAATAGAAAATACATATGTTCTATAGTAAGCTAGAAGTTGTGATTGGTATGCGAATGGTACAATACTTCCCTACTGACTTTAGTTTTGATTTTGAGATCAGTTAAGGATTTTACTATTTGCTGTCAGAAATAGAAAAGTAGCCAATTGTTACATGTTCATGTGTTGCTTAAGTATTTTTAAATTCTCATAAGATTTGTCGTAAACAAGTATATAGTTTAGTTCTCTAGGTTAGAACAGTGTTTAGTTTCTTCCTGAAACATGTAACAATATTTTATATACTTTCCTACATTGCAAAGCAAATAATTTGTTGGAGCTGCGTTAACTATGTATTCTATCGCCAAAAAGGGAATGAAGTGACAGATATTCCTTATGTGTTTCAGGTTCCTATTTTAAGACTTTGCAATTCTCACACACGCAAAAGCAATTCCAGACCGGGATTAAGTTGTAATAAAAGTTGTCGATTAAGTTAGCGAATGGGCTCTTTCCTTCACACAATCCAGATATGTATGCTTAGGAAACAGTGAACCAGCATTGAATGCAGACAGTATAGCATTTCTTTCAGATAAAGTTGGGAATGCCTTTTGAAGGGTTATGATATTAAATTGTTCTGCAATGTAGGTGTTCATAATTAAATGAAAAATTATGTCCTAAAGGAGCGCGACAATAATTTTGAAAAAGGAAAATAAGCATGTTTCTATAAGCACAGCATCTATACTGTCTATAGAATGTAGAATAAGCCTATTATACAAGCAAAATGGTTTTTGATGGTAAAGCCGTGAGCTCCGGATTGTTAAAATTTTCTTATTTGGCTGTTTATTCTAAAATTGGACGTTTACATAATAGTTCTACAAGTCAATGGAAAAATTGTTCGTCCTTTGGTAAAATAAATTTTTATGAATATGAATGGAATGCGTTAGAAATCACAATGAGAGGCAACTGCTTTTTTTTTGGTTTTGTTCATATATTTCACTTAAGAGCAATTGGCATCCTATGATTGTATTCAAAACTTAGAAAACGTCCACACAAGTTTTAAGAAAGAATGCAAGAATACGCATCAATGTTCATTTACAGAAATCACGCACTTACAGCTGAATAGTGATTGTTATTGGAAAAAATGTTTTTAAAATGAAAATAAAGATCTTGCTTAATAAAAAAGTCGAGTCACAAAAGAGTAATTGTTTGTTACTGTAAATTTCGTTGCGTTTGGTATTGCCTGCTTTTTGGTACACTCATAAGACATGACTGCTAATATAGACAAGAAATATCTTTGTCATGTTCAACTTTTGCTGATATTTTAAGAAAATACTTACATTATAATAACCGAGACCTCAAAGATTATACAATTGCTGATACTAACGATACACATAATGATATTTTAGACTGTTTAAATACCACTAACCTACCCTGGGCAAAAGGTTGATAATATTTTGTAAATCACCAAGGCTTGTGGTTTATTACCCACACAATACTTCTTCAAATCTTAACTGACGCCGTATATCTCTTTTACAATGATTCTTTTTATTATTCAAAACTTAACAAACGCAACATATCCATATACAAAAAAATGAAAAGGCAGAGGACAAAGGTATTCATATGCAAACCAAATGTAAAAGTTAAAACAAATTCATGATGAGCCATTTAACAATATTGCACACTACGATATCTTGTGATCTGATATTTCTTTGAACGATTGTTGCTTTGATAATCGCTCAGTATGACCATAATACAGCATTAATACTTGCTCAAAAGTAAGGTAAAACAGCTACACCAAAGAAAAAAAAACACGAGTCAAATCTCGCCAAACAGTTGCGAAATCGCTGAAGAGAAATTATTTCTAACAAGAGCGGCGCCACTAAAATGAAGCCAAAAAACGTATGATCCAATTTACAAAGTACATGTTAAAGCTCAAATGTCGGTAAGTTCTTACAGCCTTAATTGTACAGCTTAATGTCTTTTTCCATCGAGAAGTACGCACTGAAAATAGTATATAAGAAATACCAGTAATAGTATTCATAGGAACAATTCCTAGGTCTGTAAATCACATCTTTAACTACTTTGTACTTTCTTAATTCACTGATATGGCCTTAAGTTTACTTGTCAAAACGTTCGATTGCAATGAACATTTAAGTTTATACCATAAGGTATATGATAAATTGTATGAAAAAAAGTATAATCTACTTTACTTAGAATTATGTTCTTAGTCACCTGATACACTCTTGTTACTTGGTGCTTTTAATATATTCTTTCTTAATAGGAAATATTGTTGCAGATGTAAACTTCAATATCTTTTTATTAATATCTAATATATGACCTTATTATGGAGACAATGTTAAATAATCTAGTCAATAGAAAGAAAAGTAAATAACCAAAACTCATTTCATAGAAATCCTGGTCAACTTTAGTTTCATACACTTCTTTTGAAACTATAGAAGTGCTCATTTGCATTCTAATAGAATACATTGTTACGTACTTCAAGCTCTATATCTTTTATATAAATAGTTCTGGATTTATTTACCAAAATATCTTCTCTAGTAAAGTGATCTAGTATGGTATATTGTTTTACATTTTTTGAGAACATTTTTAGATGTGTGATGTTGAATAAACCAGGTTTAAGAGCCCGGTTCGGCCCATTTTCCAACTGGCCGTTCGAAAGTGGTAATGGTTGTACTGTACGCCTTTGTCTAGAGTTAATATTTTAATATGAGTATATGTGGTAATTCTTATAGGACCATTTCTTCTATTCCTATATTTGGTCAAATAAGCAGATGAAAACGAGAGGAATGAAGTCCGCTCGCTGCACTTAAATGAAGAGGATGATTATTTGGCCGCCAGCAAGTTGCAGAGTTAATATAGCATATTGCGTTCATAATGCAAATACGTATATGCAAACTTGACATTGAATTGTATGTACGCTCAATTTGTCTCAGACACGTTTGATTTGGACCCAAACAGCGCCAATATTGAGGATATTCTTTCAACGCCGACGTACAATATTTGACATACAATATTTTTAAGGCGCCTATGTGTGCTACAAATAGACTAGAGAAAATATTTAGGTTCTGTGACCACATACTAATAAAGTTATGAAAACTAAATCGAACTTTTAAGGATTAAAAACTAAGTGTTTTGTTTTGTCAAAGAAGCCAGAACACTGAAAAAATATACAATACTAAACAACAACTAAGGCTTATAAACATGTATCGTACCTGTTGGGATTGCTCTATTTAATATTATGCCTCTCACAATTCTTTGTAATTTGTTAATGTGACAGGCACGTTAATACCTTTATCCAGTGCTTTTTCAAATTGTAATGCATGTTCCAATACACATAGGCCTTTCACAGGCTATTGTTTGCTATGTGAACTGCAATATTGTGCTTCGATGCACTCTATTGAAGCTGTTTGTATCCTTTATGTTACTTTATCTCGGTGTTTTCTTTACTTTTTCGCTTATGAATTTTAGTTAAATGTTTATTACATCATCTAGTTCAAGTGCGATATTTATATATGAACTATGCTTCTTATCGGAACTTAATTAGATCTATATACAGTCATATTTATTATTTACTTCGTTGTCGCTAAGGTTCCTAAATAAATGACCTTACATGTCTTCATAACTACATCTTCACTATTCCGCTCATCAAAACATTCATACACCAATTATAAACACGTAATGTTCAAATGTTAAAATAACATCAATTGCTCTTGACCATAGTATGCAATATGCTAAATCATGAATGAGAAAAAATGTGTGTTTATAACGTACTTGCAAAAGTTTGTTAACATTTCTTCTTTTCTCTCGGTGAAATTTTATGTCAATATGAAACAAAAATGACGTCGTTTTCGATTACAGACGACATAATTCGTGGAATATGGTATCGAAGTTGACATTTTCTACCGATCGATACTAATGGCAAACGTAATGTTAATAAATGTCGTACATAATATCTCCAACATCTTTACAATATTCAGAATAGCGACCTTGCTCTACTGGCGACATTGACGGACGTGCGTCTACTGTTAGTTATAATGTAGGGGTAAAAAAACGCTATATGATTTCATTCTATATATCATCTTTAGGAGAAACCAGCTTATGATCAAAGCAAACACATTTTCCAGTACATGTCACTAGTTACATTGCACGAAAAGAAGTTAAACATATATTTTGTACAACAGTTAAAATACTGTAACGAACTAATCTTACTAACATTGATAAACTAGACTTCTACAGACTATATAACATATGATAATGTTTTGTTTTTATAGCTCATGCAATTCCTTACAAATTTAGTCTTCTCAGTTTTTAAAATTTCTACCGTTAGTTTATCACTTTAATACACAAATCAAAGAAATAGCTAATCATTCCACAAAACGCGAAAATCTTTTGTTTGTGAAAAACATGGATTTTGTATGTATGCAGTAACAAAACCTTTATGAATGAGCTTACACAACTGCCTTGTCGAGTTTTTGTTCTGCTTGAAATACTTAAATACTTTCTAAGATTCATAGCTTCGCAA
Source organism: Sinonovacula constricta (assembly GCA_007844125.1). Classification (NCBI taxonomy): domain Eukaryota; kingdom Metazoa; phylum Mollusca; class Bivalvia; order Cardiida; family Solecurtidae; genus Sinonovacula; species Sinonovacula constricta. Next base: position 26,857,773 of record CM017559.1, on the reverse strand, counting down.
CAATATCTGACGGGCATTTTCAATAGATGTTTCTATTTGGTATAGTAAGAGAAAGGGTGTTCTGTTTCACAGAACCTAATGTTACTGCTTGAAAACTGTGAACCTTGATTTTATTGCATTTTATTTTTTTAGTTGTAAAAGTTAATTAATTTTGTCCAATTTCAGTTTTAAACTTGGTTTACGTGTTTAAGACGTATTAATAAAGTAGGTTTTCAAGATTTGTACATATTAATTTAAATTTTGTATACTTTCCTTTCTAAAGTTATTTTCATCCGCTTACTCTTGCAAGAAGTATTTGAAATTCTGATTTCGTTATTTGTAAAAAATAATAAGATGAAGATTTAAGCATATTCGAGCATTGATTTATACTTAAAATGCATAATGTCTATACATTACGACACATTAAGGTAACGTTGAATAAAATAAATGTATGTTAACTGTCCTTTTAAATCATATGTTCGTTCATGCACGAAAAGTTTTTTTCATATTTCTTTAATGATTAAACTGCAATACATCACAACGATAAAATTAACTAAAAGTCTACGTGCAGAGTTGCAAATCAAGGGCACAACAATGACAACAATGACAATGACAGTGACCTTTTTAAACACCATGTAATGATAAATTAAAATGTCAACGTCTGCAACCTGTGACTACTCAAATGCTGTATTTTTAAGTTTTGCTTTGCCATGTTAATTCTTATTACCTTTCTCTCCACAAACAAAATATATATTTTTCTTGTAACGCAAAACATTATGGAACCTTATGGGTTCAATACCGCTCTGGTAGTTCAACAATAAGTTACAACAATTGAAAACATGTAAAGAAGCATAATTATATATCTTTGACTACTTTAGTTACATAAATGTTTTGTTTAAAAAAGATCCATGCGTTTATCAGGTTCTTTTCAAAATGGTTCTAGAATTATTTTTTTTTCGTTCGAGCTTTTACTATATATTTTAAAATTTTAAGACGAGTTAAATTACCGACATTAAGCTTTTTATGTATTGGCATCACAGAAATGTAGTCAATTTTTCCAACCGTCTACATTGCAAAACAGTATATTTTGCTTAATGGAGATAGTCAATTACATACAGATGACCATTTTAATGTTACATAAAAACAAGACATTGCCGAAGATACTACTCCTTACGATCATGTATTACGGAAAGAAAGTACTAGTAAAATGCAATTGTCTCTTTAATTTTTGAACAAATACCATGAATGGCGTGGACTAGTATTTAACATTTAAACAAAAACATGCGTTCAATCCCTTGAAATTGTAAATGTAACCCATTTGTGTTGTCGTTTTTGTATTACACTTTTCTTTAAATTGGTTTAAAATCTTAATGAAGTGGCTTTTATTGAACATACGCGCTTGTATTCTATTTGCAGACGGAAATAAATTTGGCATTAAGACTTGTCGCCTTATCGATTGCAATTTACCCAAGCTATCAAAATACCACTCGCGGTTAATGCTTCATCTAATATGCTGACAACTGTCATGAAACGAAGACTTGTTATATGGTCTTCAATCATATCGGAAACTAGGAGGACAGAATCGATAAAAATATCATTGTACTATCAGAAGTCCAGTTTTCATGATGTAGGGCATTGCCTGTAAGAAACAAAGGGGCTTAAAAAGTTGTAAGATTAAAACAAACAACGGTTAAAATTCTCTCTTGCTCACGCACATATCGCTTGGGATCATTTATTTCCTAACGATAGAAATATTAACATAGGGTACGAAATTTCTTTAGGAAGAAAAACATGTTTATTTATGCACAGTATCAGTGCTAGGGACTGTTATATGACATATCACTAGCAACAAAAACTACGCTTTTTTGCTTTTACTGGCATGGGATTCGGGGCGCGACTCATCAAAGTCGTTAAAATGGTAGTGGTATAGCTTCCTTTCTAACGTTTAAGTAAATATAAGAGTAGTTTCACGACTGGTTGGCCAAGTGTCAGGATAATGTGACTGGTTGTGATATCATGCTAGGTGTTCGCGGCATGCTTTACACAGTGAATAGGTAAATAAGAAAAGGTAAGGCAGATAACTAAAATACTGTTGGCGGGACCCAATAAACAAACATGTAAATTTACTGATCAGATAATTACAATTCCAAGCTTACAGTAAATATGAACAAATACAGTAATTTGTAATACGAAAGCTGAGGTAATATATCTTTTGATGTTAGACTCTAATAAAACTCCTTTTTTTTCACGTGTACCATATACTGTTTTTTATCATTAAATGGCATAAAATATGACACATCAAGACTAAATAGGTGTTACGATAATTTTCTACGATGAACAGTTCTCAGAAATGCAAATGATTGAAAAATTCTTACAAAAAGGGTGACCGTGACGCGGCTAACGTTTGTCTACAACATTTTAATTAATGTTTTAATAGAGTGCAATATTTAAGCGTAGCTGTTTGACAAATAACATCGATTATAACCTAAATATGATCATGAATAAATGGTTGCCAACATGTCGATGTTAGTAAATTAATCCCAATAAGTGCTAGAGTAAATGATAATATTACCGGATGATAAAATGTGCACTGTTTCGTTCTGAAACTTATTGCGGTTGAATATCACCAATTACACAAGTATTGGAGATCTGCCTATTCGGCTGCTCCAATCAGGAACATGTTTAGAAACCGTAAATATTTTTAGTATTTCGGTCACACAGCAGGGTAATGTATGAAAGTAACGAAAGAGCGTCAAGACCTCTTAAATCTGTCTTGTGGGCGTATTGTCACTTTCTGTCACTATTCCATTAAGGTCAAGTATGTACTCGTAGTGAATCGGTTAGAACCTGTGGCATGACACATAAAAGAAGTTAATAAATGAACAGTAACTGAATTGGTATGACATATTAATACTTAAGCTCCACGTTCAAAGTTAATTACAAATTATGTTATGAATTCAAAGCTTGACAAACGTTTCTCCAAATCCTAATCTTTTTCATCAACAACGCGTGTATATGAGTGGTAAAATAGTTTAAGTCGGTAAGTCTTTGTTAGAAAAGAGTGCACAAAATAAGTATAGTTAAATTTCATAAAGCAGCTTCATGTTGAGATGTTGCCAAAGACAGTACAATAATGCAAGATTTGTTAGCAGGTGGTAGCACTGAACTGTTAATCTGATACATGCAGTTCAATAACAATATCTATAAATGTATTTCTAAAGCAATTCGGTTACAAAAGAGATAAAGATAACAATTTTAAGATTCCGAGCTTAAATTTAAAACAATGAAATTTAAATATTACACAAACATGTCGTCAAATATAGTTTTGCATTGTAGAAGGGAAATGGATTTACAATATATCTACTTATTTACATGTAGAATGTCAATACTTTAGTAGATTTTATATTAAATCAAGATCGTAGAGGTATTTAATATTTGTACAGTCTAAATGGTAAAATATTTTCCTACAGGCGCTTATGAATTGTTGTACATCATTAGCCATTAAATGTACTTCCCCTACATGCGTTGTTAAACATTTTTTACATAAATTATCCTTGGTCATGCACATGTTAAATGAATTGTATCTACTCAAATAAGAAAATTCAAAGACAGAAAGAGTGTGTGTTTTTTAAACATTCAATGTAATTTACTTTAATGGAACAATTGAAATATGAACGGAAAATATATTGAAAAATTTGTTGACATTTTTTCTTTGCACGTACATTAAAATTTCTGAACAGTAATGACTATTTGCTTTTTAAATTCTCATTATTAAATATCGCTGAACCAAGTTTAGTTACTTTTGTAAAAAAAATGTATAGTTACATGCTACTATTTATAAATAACTAAATGTATATAGTATATTTCTGTACAATATAACGTAACGATTAATAGTATACAACAAGAGGTTATATGTATGTAAAGACATATTTCCGTTCTGTTACGACCGATGTATATAAGTTTATTTATAAAATGGCACGTTTACTAAACGACGAAATGGTGTAAACAGAAAGAACAAAACAGCACCAAACTAGTACAATAATGTTTTATTTTAATAAACAATCTATGGCGTAATAAAACAATAACAAATAAATCAGACAAAATTTGAAAAATCAAAATAAATGTTAGCTTACAGTTTGTCCCTTTAGGAGGTGTCCTTTTAACAGTCCAATTAATAATCTTGAAAAGTTTTTGGTAAAATGTCCTCGTAGATGAGCACAGTTGAAATAATCCAAAGGTAGAACAAAACACGAATGTAATTAATATAATTCCGAATTAAACATTTTAATATTTATATCACTGTAGAATATAGTAAGTCCACGTAAGTTCCAATACAGAAAGATCTAATATAGAAGCTGCAAATATTTCCAAACGATATGTCCAAACTCTATGTCCAAATGTTTATCCAAACTTACTTTAAGTCGGCAAATACGCCCTTATATATACCCAAAGAATTTGTAGAACATTCACGAACCCAGAACATTCTCGAAACCCAGTTAAAAATAAACAAATGAACTTTCTAGCATGATCATTTTCTTCTAGCAGTTACGCGAATGCTACGTCATCAAAACCACAACGGTAAACAACCCTTAACCTGCCTAGCGTAACCTTAAACGCTGGTGAACCACTGTACATAACTGTTTATAACACTATACAACATTTCTGTATATGAAAAAGAAATTTATCTGATAACAAACACTGTACTGTGTTTGTTATAAACACTGATCTAGAATGATGGAGACACAATTCGTATCCACAAATACTCAAACTAAACAATACACGAGACTAATCGAGATTATGATGAAATATGATAAAACAGTTATCTTCATCAGCCTTCTCGGAGACGAAAAACGTCATTAGATGAGATTTTTGGGAAATTAATGTAGAAATAATGTTAATTTGTCTTTGTGCGCTTTCCTGATAAAGGTGCGCTTTGCAATTGATTGTTGCGTGATCTTAACAATTTTTCATGTCTTTGAGAATATTTAAGCTCACATTTCTATGCCAATTAGTGACATGATTTCGACAATAGACGCACAAAGTAAGTTAGCATCGAACACCCTACTAATCAAGCGAATTTCACGTTAAGAAACGAAATGTTACATGTACTTTTATGGTTGTTTTCCTGCTGCTATCTACTGTACATATATGTAAGTTTAAACAAAGACTAAATACAGATAGTTTCCATATCAGTGAAGATCCCTTACCTTGGCAGCCATCTTTGATGGTAACTTCCAGGGATTTTCAAAGGAATTGTATAGAAGCATAAATTTTATTTTCTTGTAATTTCCTCATTTGTGGTCCAAATGTTAAAAGCTATATACCATTGGAAAGCTCTTGTAATTCATATTAATTTAATGCATTATTTTTAAAATTGATAAGTGCACATAGAATTACTACACGGAAATAATTAAAATTATTGCCTCATCCTTTAACAAAATGAAGAGGGTATCTTTTAAGTTTTCCTTACCTTTTAAACTATCAAAATATAATTTTGATATTTAAAAGTCCTAATAAATGCTGTTTAATTTGATATAAAATTCAGTAAAATAGACTGAAAAATTAAAACACATGGTGAGTTTAATATAGCACATATTTCCAGATTTCGGCCAGCATTAGCTTCTGCCTTCAAAGATGTCTGCCTTAAACTGTCTTATCCGTGCCTATGACAACACATGGAGACTATCTATTACCCTTCAAATAAAACTGACACACATGAATTAAATTTGAGTTAATTTTAATTTAATGCATTAAGCATAACACAAGAGTCAACTTTAATTCATTATATTACCTAAATGAAGCTCAGTTTTATCAATTTATGATCATTTTCCAGCAACATTGATACTTTTGATCTACATGCACATACACGTATGTGATTAAATATATATGATAAGTATATTTTTTTCTATTTTTAATAAACTACAACCTAGGCAAATAAATGAGTCAGCATTGATTTATATAATAAACAACAAACTTAGGTTCAGTAAATGGCGGTAAAACGACCTTGTCATTGGAGGCCATTGACGTCGTTTCCGTATTTTCTAATATGGCAATGCACATAAACATTTGCAGACATGTAGAGGCAATAATTGTTTATGTTTAACTCTGGAAAAAGTCAATTTACCGACAATTTTAAATGAGAGAGTTCTAGGAAAAGTATAATTAATACAGTTCCCTCTTGAACAATTTACAATATAATATGTGATTAAATCGAGAACGTCTTTACGCAAAATTCCTTGCAGTATTTAAATGTTTGAACCAACAGTGTGCTACATTATAAACATGTTCAATAAAAATATAAACTGAGTCCACTCGAAATTTAACATGTAGTACTTGCAGTCCAAGAATATGAATAAACAAATGTGCGTAGTTCTTTCTAATGATATATTATACCAAGCATGAAATCTTTTAGCTGCAGCAGCGACATGTTGACTTGATGCTGTGATACTTGCCAAGACAACAGATTACTTAACCTGTCAACACCAAAGAGCCAAGAGTCTTATCGCTTACAAAGCAACTGGCCAATGATTTTTCAAGTTTGATTTGCAGGCATCTTCGGTAATTGAACTGAATAGTATTAGTTGGAAATGAAAAGAACGCAGGCTTTTTGAGTAAATTACGAAACAAAATATTTAAAGTAAAGCGGAAATATGAATTTAAAGCGGTAAGATAAAAGTTTATCGTTTCTACATTTCGCAAACCGCACGATCCGCATTTTTATAGTTTTAATATTTCTTCACTTTGACCTGTTAAATATAGTGTTTTTGGCTAACATTTAAAGGTCCATACCTACATACGTAAGTCCCAGCTATTTTATGCTTATGACCGACAATAAAAATGAATTTACTAAAACGGATAAAGACATTTGCAAACATTCTAACAACCTTTAGATAACCGTTTTTTGGAAGAAACCATGATTATATACGGTCTATTGATCAGATTGATCTGAGGTTGTATGTAAATTGTATTCTACTTTTCTTTACAATGTGACAGTTTGTGTTTTAACACAAGTTCTAAAAACTAGTTTATCGAAGTGTACCCAAATAACAATTAATATTCCTTGATAGAATGTATTTCTAATTCCAACCTTTACGAGAAAGTATATTTCAATAATACAATTGCCTTTGTCAAGGTAATGGAAAAGATATGATAAGAAAGACATAAATTTACTAAATCATACTTGTATACATAAATCAGTACGTTTTTAGAATTTTTTTCGTAACCTTTGGTATGTGTGGTAATTGCTATTAAAATATTTTATGTCGGATCTTAGTTGACATTTATGTCTATTATAGATTGAATAAAAGTTCATTTACATGGAATGCACAGGGAATGCACCTGTTGCTGACAACAGAATCATTTTTTTATCTGATATGAACCTGTTTCAGGCAACACGTAGCCAATTAATGAAAAAACTTCACTGATGTATTATCTTTAAATTTCTCGGGAAATTGATGAGGACTTGTTTTTCTTATACTTTTAATAAAACAGACATTTTATCTAAGGCAAACACGGCCTTCTAAAATTGTAACATTTCTTTTAAATATTCACATTACATTCGCCGTAGTTCAACCCATATTTTAACATTATTTATTATACCTAGTATATGGCAAAAAAACAACATAAAATACATGTATACATATTTTAAATAAATAAATTATCAACTCTAAAGTGGCATTTCCTGTCCGCAAAAACCTGTTTATTTTTTGTAATTCTTCATATACAGTCAGGATAGTCCAAACATACACCAGAAAAATGACTATAAATCTGTGAAGACAATCCAGTATAATCTGTAAATCTTAGAAATGTTTACTTATAAAAAGTGATACATGTATTGTCTAAATATTTAAATTATTTTATTTGGATTTGACCTTGAAATTAATGAGTTGCATTACTACATTTGACATTTTTGAGTCACCTCGATGTTGCCTTGTGATACAAAAAATTAGCATATAATAATGCTACTGTGCTGCTTAACTTAAATTATTGCGCCTTGGCGCTAAATAGCTTTGTTATTCGAAATTCAAATTATGCTCTTGTTACTAACATTTCGTTTTTTTTTTTTCATTTCTCGAAACAGTCAGGGGAAAGTCTTAAAATATCATATATAAAAGATATTTACCGTATTTTCGAGACATACTTTTCTAAAGCTATGTTACAGTGTTTAATGCTATTATCGATTCATTTTCTTATCATTAAACTTCAACAGTTTATCAACTCTATGCTTGTATCTGATCCAAACAATTTTTTTTTTGAAGAATTACCATATTATTGATTTAAGCAAGTTATTCTAAGTTGTGAAAAGAACCAATTATTATAAAGCCCGTGAGACGAATATGTGTACTTTTATCTAAATGTAACTTCAAAGGGGTTTCATTTGCGCACGTTGTTTGAACTCCAACAAGCACGATGTCGTCTGCTGTAACAAAAGTTAATGTAAATGAGCTGAAATATTTATTTCTTCTGTATCATTAGAGAGCAGAAACACACCATGCGTTCTTTTTACATGGGCGCAATGGCGAGTATTGAAAACAAATCATCAATGACGGATGATAAAGAGCACCACAAGCAGTATTGTGTGCCACAGATATTATTGCCATACAACTGCAATCAACATATTGTTCCCATGTCATATTTTCTGATGTGCAATATTTTATATATAAATATTGGCGTTGAAAATGTTTAATGTGGCTATTTCCTATATTTGTTTGTTGTTTTTAAACGGAGGAGGCAATACGTGTTTCATAGATGGGTCCTTTGGCGATAATGGAGTGAAATATTTATTTCTGACTACCGGTAAGTTGTTCTGGATCGGTCTTATTTTAATGAATTTCATATACAATTCGCTCTATGAAAATTATATTATGATTTAGCAGCAAACAGATGGACACTTTAGATCATTTCCTTTTTATAAACAAGTCCACCGTAACACACTGACTTACGTGACTTATATAACATGATTACCTGCTACTTCCCCTTTGTCTGTTTTGATTTTAATAATGTACTTTTAAACAGGTATAATCATTTTTTAAGTTCACAGCTACCTGGTTTAGAAGAAAACTTTTAAAACTGAAATTATTGCAGGTCTGAAATCGCACATATTTTCAGACGTACTGCTGCAACATAGAGAAACCAATTATACATATATCAGAGTTTTTGTTCACTGCCATAGTCCTTTCCACGAACTTATATTGACGTATGTTCCTGCCGATATTTTCTGGCTTCACCTAAAACAAAATATTCTTCCTGATGACACACACGCCACGTTCTGTACGTGTACATTTCGTCCTCGATTTATTAAAAAAAACAACTCTTATTTAAACTTAGACGGAATATTCAAGTATAAACAATAAGTTTTTTGAAGACAAAGTGAAAAAAGATCGATTGACACAAGAGCACTGCAAATCAGCTTACTTGTTGAATCATGTGAACTATCTACGCTATAATTTCTAAAATATTTTATTGGCACTCTTTAAAACTAGACACTTCATACTTTATATAATGTCTTTTTTATGCATTTTACAGACACATGTTTGACAAACATTGTTTGTTAGTTTTGATTGTCGACATATTGCCAATTGCAAACATAGCTTATTACTTTTCTTGTAGTAGGTTCTACACTTATATTTAGCGATGCAGTATCTAAGCATACTGGGTGATTTAAAAAACAACAACACAGTAATTTCTTTAAGGCTACAAACATCTTATTTCGCATTTTATATTGAATTATACCCACGTCAGAAAGAGTAAATAGACACACACAACTGTCGTCGCAATATTTCAAGAGAATGCTGAATTTATCGGGAAATAATAAATTACAGTAACTATAGAATGAGTCTACGTCGGTTCATAACTAAAAGAAGTTACAACTTTGACAGGTTCAGACGGCAGATGGATCGATTACATTGCTTAACCTACGTCCATTATACACAAACAGTGCTGTTGGTAAGAATTTATCTACAATAAAGCTAAAAAGATTAATGCGTCGTAAAAGACCGAAAATACTTATACAGAACCGTTGCGGGATATCTTCTGTACGTTTTCATTTCAGTCCATTGCACACTTACAGAAAATCCTACATTTCGAACGTACTCATTTTTGCAATATTTGTAACACTAATACGTTTTCCCCCATTTTTGAGAATTCTTCATTGCAAATAAACGAAAACATTATTTGGCTGCGGAACATTTCTGTAAACAGTCTTCCACATCTGATCTCATTGGTCTTATACTTCGCTGTTTGTTATTTGCACATGTCATAATGTCATAGATAATATGTTTGTTGTTCAGACGCAACACTATTTTTGACAAATCTGTATTATTATGGGTTTTCTTTTGCTACTGACTAAGGCAATGTATAGGATCTACATTTGAATGGAACTTATATAGCCTGTGATTAGACCGGGAGGCTTGGAGTATTGTACTAGTTTATCGAAAGTTACAGTCAGTCGATGCATTTAAAGTTTAGCGGAGATACAAAGTCGTTGGTCAAAAGAATTCACTCTACTCAATGTTGCTGCAGTCTTGTGTAAAATTACCAAATTATATGTACGGAGCCTAAAGTACTCATGAGTGCCTTTTGTTGAGCAAGAAAACGAACTGCATTTGTTAAATTGAAGGTTTTAAAGATATTTTACATCAACGAATCCATTAGACTACTGCATTAAACCACTGAATAATGTACACGCCCTACAAGTAGAAGAAATATAAGATAGTAGAAATGAAGGCAGTCATGTTTTGGCTAACATTTATACGCGTTTTTTATTTCCACTAATTGCAAAGGAAACTCCAGATACTTAATCGAGCTAAATGTACTTTTGGGAAAACCTTACCGAAAGAGTTAGAAAAACATTGCTGCTGGTTTTGCTATTGCAATATTCGTTTTTTTCTTGTAATAATGAAAGCATTTACCATGCTTGGCAAAAGATGCAAAAAATGCTGAGATAATTGATTTGAGCCTCTAGACGTGAACAACTCCGAGGATAGACTATGGCTCATTCCTATCCGTTGACGCCCCTTAATGAGGTGCCTTTTATGTTTTGTGATGGTGACATCATTTGAACTCAGCTTATCTGCAATTGCAATGGCACAACAACTGTGATCGTAATGAGGCTATTAATGTCACAATAAAAACGATAGATGACAAGTTTATTGTTGCTATGTCATAGACGAACGAAGGGTAAAGAGTAATCAATAATAAAACTTGCGTAGAAATGCTTAAAAATCATCGCACATACAGTTTTTTTTTATTATAGAGCAATTAATTCAACCCGTTTTAACATAGACGCAGCAAACACACTAATCTTGGAAAATAATACTATAAAGGTGATCTATATTTAATTACAGAAATAAGTCATTAATTTGTTGTCGTTTTGGTGTTGTTTATTGTTATACATTCTTTATCTAGACATATCATTTTAACAGGACTAAGGTGTGCATTATTAATTAATCTTATGAATTTGATGTAATCAATTTGCTTACAAAAAACTGATATTGAACAGGTGTTGCAACATTGGCGCACATTACCTTCCAACCTTTGACGTTATCAGGACAAATAATGTATCTTAACTCAGCAAACCAGATTTATATATTGTTGATTGCAAACTAGCGACGCTGTTCTATATTTCAAAAAATTAACTCCCACCACGACCCGGAACATATGGCGCCCAACGTTCCATGTGTTTAAGATGTCACCTTCTCAGCAACAGAGAGCTCTGTCGCTGACCGAATTCGCCTGATTCAACAAGACAGCCAGCAATAACTCTTCGAAGAAACAAACAGTAATTTGGTCGCACGTTAAGAAAAATGAGACTTGAACAGTTGTAAGTTTAAAATAAACAACGGTTAAAATGCTCCCTGGCCCACGTACATGTCACTTGAGATCATTCATTGCCTAAAGACAGAAAAATGAGCATAGAGCAAGAAAGTTATCTAGAAAGAAAAACATGTTTATTTAAGCACTGTGTCAGTGCTGGGGACTGTTATAAGTCATATCGCTAGCAAAAAACTACGCATTTTTGCTTTTACTGGCATGGGATTCCGGCCGCGACATATCAACGTCGTAAATTAGTAGTGGTATAGCTCCCTTGCTAACGCTTAAGCAAATATAAAGGTAGTTCCACGACTGGTTGGCGCAGTGAAAGGATAACGTGACTGGGTGTGATATCATGTCAGGTGTTCGCGGCATGCTATACACACTGAAGTCAGCACTATATCTGCTTCAGGTGGACACTGTCCCCAGATAACTAAAATACTGTTGGTGGAACGATAAACCAAACAAACAAACTTGCACTCTAAAGAAGAAACTATATAGCAATAATAAGAATATATGACAAAGTCCTATGAGTATTGCAACATATACCAAACTCCGAAAAGGCACAGAACAAAGGTATTTCACATGCAAGCCAAGCGAAAAGTAATAACACATTTGTGATAAGTCATTTAAGGAAAAGAGCAAACCCGACAGTTACCTATCATCGAAACTTACAATAATTTTGTTTTCGTTAATATATGTTTACTGATCAGATTTTAACAATATATATACACACACACACACATATATATATATATATATATATATATATATATATATATATATATATATATATATATATATATACGAGGGTTGATCAGAAAGTTCGTAGAATGGTGCTATAACTTCTATATATGACGTTATATGCGCTTCAAATTTTGAACAAATATTTTTCCATTTATTTTAAATATTTTAACCAGAAATTTTTAAAATCGAACAGTTAGTTTCATTTTTATGAATATTTATAATCACCACCCAACGTTACCCCGGAGCACGCCAAATTTTAAAGCAATGTAAGTATCACCTGGCACGACTTTGACCCTTGTTTTTTTGCGAAATTCCGCGAAATATTGTCTGCTATTGACGTGACGTCAACTAAATTTTTTTACGTTGATTCTGACGTCATGCGATGTATACAACGCATTCAATGTACATTTGAGTGACGCGCATCGTTCACACACAACGTCTATTATGGTACTTCCAGAAAATGAAGAATCGCGAGCGGCAGTAAAATTTTGCTTCAATTTAGGATATTCAGCCACAGAAACGTATAATACTATGCAGAGGGCTCAACACACCAAAGATATGAAGAAAGCTACTGTTTTCAAGTGGTTTAAACGCTTCAAGGATGGCAGATCAAACATAAGCGATGATGCACTCTCAGGGAGACCATCCGTTATTACGCCGACGTTGGTGGCGTCAGTGAAGACGTTCATTAAAGAAGACCGTCGGCGCACTATTAGAGATGTAGTGTATGGTCCCGACCTCGCCACAATGGATTTCTCCATTTTTCCTGAGGTACTTAAAACACATCCATACTAGAAAATGTTGAAAATATAATTTTAAAAATGTTTCAGAAATGACAATACGTTTACTGCAAACTAAACACCACAGTTAATATAAAAAAATAAAAAATACATAAAATTTCAATACGAGATAATAGCAGAAATAATATTTTTGATTCATTCTATAAAATTAATATAAAATTATGTATTTAAACTTTTCAAGCCAATCGTCAAAATAAACTATTGATATCTCAGGTACGTGGTAAAATGACTGTTATGCAATTGTATCTGCAGGTGAAGTCCAGATTGCGAGGTAACCCTTACAGCGGCCTACCGGAACTGCGACAGGCGTTGCACGAGATTATCGCCGACTTCAACGAGACTTGGTACCGGAACGTGTTCTCTGCGTGGATTAACAGGCATCAGAGATGTATACAGTGTCAGGGTGACTTTATTGAAAAGTTGTAGTAAATCCTATGACATTTGCGCTTGTTGCGGTTGTGAGACGTCGACGCGACGTCGATTTCGACGTCGTTTATGTAATCCGGGGTGCTCCGGGTCGAGTGTATTGTATTTGCTATTTCTTATATAGATTTTATATTTGTTATGATATTGTTATGATCTTTTCAGATTTTGTTTATAAGATATCGGGCTATATCATATTAAAAATTTAAATGTCTGCGCTTGTTAGTTGTCAAGTTATAGCACCATTCTACGAACTTTCTGATCAACCCTCGTATATATATATATATATATATATATATATATATATAGAGAGAGAGAGAGAGAGAGAGAGAGAGAGAGAGAGAGAGACAGACAGAGACAGAGACAGAGAGACAGACAGACAGACAGACAGAGACAGACAGACAGACAGACAGACAGACAGACAGACAGAGACAGAGTAAGAGAGAGAGAAAAAGAAAGAGAAAGAGGAGAGAGAGAGAGAGAATACCAGGTTAGTATTGATATAGATAAATGTTATCATGCGAGGGTAAGAAAATCAGAAAGCACGAGTCTCTTTAGTTGCGAGGCTCATTATGCAACGACATTTGATGATCAGGGTCTGTCCTCAGATTAGACAGCTGATTGCTGCTTGCTGAGACAGTCACAGATTAAAGATTAATTTCCTCCTCAAAAAAATATTAGGATTAAAGCCAAATTTTGCGTCGAAATCCTCGAAGCTCTTCACTACAATACTGCTTAGATTTTCAAACAATTCTTTATCACATTCTTTCAATTTATACCAAATTACAACAAAACAACAGGGACTTACATAATCTGACATTTTGACAGTTGTTGTTATTTTTGGAAACTACAAATTTGTACTTTTATTGATTTTATTACTATTCCTAAACAGTTTTAATCATGTGCCTGTATAACATTTTGTTTAAGATTTTTGCAAATTTTTTAATTGTAAATGTGTACATTTTGATTTATAAAGCTTTATATATTTTATTTGTTTTCATTTTTATATCATTGTTAAATAGCACTTCGGAAAATTGCGTTGATCTGTCAGATTAGCTCAGACGGTTAAGACGCCGCTACTTGAATTTACAATCCTGCAGAGCAGAGATCGAAACCTCGCTCATCCTTTTTTAATTTGCATTCTTGCAATATTTAACCAATCATTATATTATGGACATTTTTGGCGTAATTACAAGCATAATTACGCGATAAATGACTTTCGTTCATGTAAACATTCCTGATCGTTTTGTCAAAAATGTAGTCCGGCATAGAGCAGCAGGTACGCGAATATCGGTTAATAAAGCTCATCTTTATCACACGGGTTATATCAACCGATATTTACAGAGATGGTGGGATAAATAAATAAATATATATATATATATATATATATATATATATATATATATATATATATATATATATATATATATATATATATATATATATATATATATATATATATATATAAATATATATATATATATATATATACGAGGGTTGATCAGAAAGTTCGTAGAATGGTGCTATAACTTGACAACTAACAAGCGCAGACATTTAAATTTTTAATATGATATAGCCCGATATCTTATAAACAAAATCTGAAAAGATCATAACAATATCATAACAAATATAAAATCTATATAAGAAATAGCAAATACAATACACTCGACCCGGAGCACCCCGGATTACATAAACGACGTCGAAATCGACGTCGCGTCGACGTCTCACAACCGCAACAAGCGCAAATGTCATAGGATTTACTACAACTTTTCAATAAAGTCACCCTGACACTGTATACATCTCTGATGCCTGTTAATCCACGCAGAGAACACGTTCCGGTACCAAGTCTCGTTGAAGTCGGCGATAATCTCGTGCAACGCCTGTCGCAGTTCCGGTAGGCCGCTGTAAGGGTTACCTCGCAATCTGGACTTCACCTGCAGATACAATTGCATAACAGTCATTTTACCACGTACCTGAGATATCAATAGTTTATTTTGACGATTGGCTTGAAAAGTTTAAATACATAATTTTATATTAATTTTATAGAATGAATCAAAAATATTATTTCTGCTATTATCTCGTATTGAAATTTTATGTATTTTTTATTTTTTTATATTAACTGTGGTGTTTAGTTTGCAGTAAACGTATTGTCATTTCTGAAACATTTTTAAAATTATATTTTCAACATTTTCTAGTATGGATGTGTTTTAAGTACCTCAGGAAAAATGGAGAAATCCATTGTGGCGAGGTCGGGACCATACACTACATCTCTAATAGTGCGCCGACGGTCTTCTTTAATGAACGTCTTCACTGACGCCACCAACGTCGGCGTAATAACGGATGGTCTCCCTGAGAGTGCATCATCGCTTATGTTTGATCTGCCATCCTTGAAGCGTTTAAACCACTTGAAAACAGTAGCTTTCTTCATATCTTTGGTGTGTTGAGCCCTCTGCATAGTATTATACGTTTCTGTGGCTGAATATCCTAAATTGAAGCAAAATTTTACTGCCGCTCGCGATTCTTCATTTTCTGGAAGTACCATAATAGACGTTGTGTGTGAACGATGCGCGTCACTCAAATGTACATTGAATGCGTTGTATACATCGCATGACGTCAGAATCAACGTAAAAAAATTTAGTTGACGTCACGTCAATAGCAGACAATATTTCGCGGAATTTCGCAAAAAAACAAGGGTCAAAGTCGTGCCAGGTGATACTTACATTGCTTTAAAATTTGGCGTGCTCCGGGGTAACGTTGGGTGGTGATTATAAATATTCATAAAAATGAAACTAACTGTTCGATTTTAAAAATTTCTGGTTAAAATATTTAAAATAAATGGAAAAATATTTGTTCAAAATTTGAAGCGCATATAACGTCATATATAGAAGTTATAGCACCATTCTACGAACTTTCTGATCAACCCTCGTATATATATATATATATATATATATATATACATATATATATATATATATATATATATATTCGCGTGTACCTTTTACTGTGTTTTGTCATTAAATGGCATTAAATATGACGAATTGTGATAAATAGATGTAAAGATCATTTTCCGCGATAAATATTTATCAGAAATTTGTTTACTGAAAAAAATGTATAACATTCTGATTGAAAAATTCTTACAAACGAGGTGACCGTGACGCTGCTAATATTTGTCTTCAACATTTAAATTTATGTTTAAATTGAGTGCACCGTTTTTTAAGCGTAGCTGTTTGATAAATAGCATCGATTATAACCTCAATATGATCATGATTAGTAAATTAATCCCGATAAGTGCAATTGTAAAGGTTAATTTGAGCGGATGATAAAATGTGCACTGTTTCGTTCTGAAACTTATTGCGGTTGAATATCTCCATTTACACAAGTAAATTAGAGATCTGCCTATTCGACTGTTCCAATCAGCTGTGTTTATGTGAAAGGAACATGTCTAGAAACCGTAAATATTTTTAGTATTTCGGTCACACAGCAAGGTAATGTATGAAAGTAACGAAAGAGCGTCAAGACCTCTTAAATCTGTCTTGAGGGCATGTTTGTCACTTTTTGTCACTATTCCATTAAGGTCAAGTGTGCACTTGTAGTGAATCGGTTACATGTAGGACCCGTGACATGACAAATGCAAGAAGTTATTAAATGAACAGTAACTGAATTGGTATGACGTATTAACACTGAAGCTCCACGTTTAAAGTTAGAGTTATTTACAAATTATGTTATGAATTAAAAGCTTAACAAACGTTTCTTTAAATCCTAATCTTTTATTTTCAACAACACGTGTATATGTGTGGTGAAAAGTCAAAATCGGCAAGTCTTTACTAGAAAAAAGTACACAAAATATGCATACCTACTTATTTACATGTAGAATGTCAAAACTTGAGTAGATTTCATTAAATCAAGATGATAGAAGTATGTAATATTTGTAAAGTTTTCACTGAACAGAACAGAACAGAACAAAAATTTTATTTGTACCTAAAGGCCTTAGCCTGGAAAAATATTTCCCTATAGGCGATTATGAATTTTTGAATCTATAGCCATTAAATGTCCTTCCCCTAATGCGTTGTTAAACATTTTTAAATAAATCATCATTGGTCATACAAGTAAAATTATTAGAAATAGTATAAATGGCCCCAAATGTTAAATGAATTGTATCTATTGAAATTAGAAAAATTCAAAGACAGAAAGACTGCGTGTTTTAAAAAATACATTGTAATTTATCTTTATGGAACAATTTAAATTTGAACTGAAAAATATATTGATCATTTGTTGACATTTTTATTTTGCACGTACATTAAAATTTCTGAACAGCAATGACTATTTGCTTTTTTAATTCATGTAATTAAATATCACTGACCCAAGTGCAGTTACTTTTGTAAGATATGTATAGTTACGTGTTACTATTTATAAGTAACTAAATGTAAGTAGTATATTTCTGTACAATATCGTGTAACGATAAATAGTGTACAACAAGAAGTTACATGCATGTAAAGACACATTTCCGTTTATTACACTACAAACCAATACATTTCTGTCAATGAATGTATATAAAGAATAATTGTATCTGATAACAAAAACAGTACTTTGTTCGTTATAAACACAGATCTAGAATGATGGAGATATAGTTCGTACCCACAAGTACTCAAACTAAACAATACACGAGACTAATCGAGATTATGATGAAATATGATAAAACAGTTATCTTCTTCATCCTTCTCGGAGACGAAACACGTCATTAGATGAGATTTTGGGGAAATTTATGTAGAAATGCTGTTAATTTGTCTTTGTGCGCTTTCCTGATAAAAGTGCGTTTTGCAATTGATTGTTGCGTGATCTTATCAATTTTTCATGTCTCTGTGAATATTTAAGCTCACATTTCTATGCCAATTAGAGCCATCGTTTCGACAATAGACGCACAAAGTAAGTTAGCATCGAACACACTACTAATCAAGCGAATTTCACGTTAAGGAACAAAATGTTACATGTACTTTTATGGTTGTTTTCCTGTTGTTAACTTGTTTACTTTTAAACATATATGTAAGTTTATACAAAGACTAAATGAAGATACTTTCCACATCCGTGTAGACCCCTTACCTTGGCAGCCATCTTTGATGGTAACTTCCAGGATTTTCAAAGGAATTGAATAGAAGCATAAATTTTATTTTTTGTAATTTTCTTATTTGTGGTCGAAAAGTTAAACGCTATATACCATTGGAAAGCTCTTGAAATTCATATTTTTAGAATACATTATTTTGAAAATTGATAAATGCACAAAGAATTAATACACATAAATAAATAAAATTATTGTCTCATCCTCAAACAAAATGAACAGGTTATCTTTTTGGTAGTATTTTTCTTACCTTTTAAACTATCAAAATATAGTTTTGATCTTTTAAATACTTCATAAAAGCTATTTAATTTGATATAAATTCAGTAAAATAGACTGAAAAATATAAATGAGTTTAATATAGCACATATTTTCAGATTTCGGCCTGCATCATCTTCTGCCTTCAAAGATGGCTGCCTTAAACTGTCTTATCAGTGCCTATGACATCACATGGAAACTATCTCTACCCTTCAAACAAAACTGAAACACATGAATTAACTTTGAGTTAATTTTAAAACCTTTAATGCATTAAGCATAACACAAGAGTAAAGTTTAATTCAATATATTAGCTAAATAAAGATCATTTTTTTTCAATTTATGTTTATTTTCCAACAACATTATTACCATTGATCTACATGCATATACACGCATGTGATTAAATATATAGGATAAATATATATTTTTCTATTTTTTATAAACTACAACCTAGGCAAATAAATGAGTCAGCATGGATTTATATAATAATCTACAAACTTACAGTCAGTAAATGGTGGTAAAACGACATTGTCATTGGAGGCCATTGGCGTCGTTTCCGTGTTTTCTAATATGGCAATGCACATAAACATTTGCAGTTATGTAGAGACAAAAATTGCTTATGTTTAACGCTTGAAAAGGCAACTTGCCGAAAATTTGAATGAGAGCGTTTTAAGAAAAAGTATAATTAATACAGTTCTCTCTGGAACAATTTACAACATGATATGGGATCAAACCGAGAACGTCTTAACGCAAAATTCCTATCAAGAGTGTATACATGTCACCACACGTTTCATTACAAAAATACATTCAATGTTTGAACCAACAGTGTGCTAAACATGTTCAATAAACATATAAACTGAGTCCACTCGACACTTTACATGTCGTACTGGCAGTTTAAGAACATGAATAAAGAATGCGTAGTTCTCTCTAATGATATATTATACCAAGAATGGAATCTTTTAGCTGCAGCAACGACACGTTGACTTGATACTGTGATACTTGCCAAGACCACACACTACTTAACCTGTCAACACCAAAGAGCCAAGAGTCTTATCGCTTACAAAGCAAATGGCCAATTCGTCTTCAAGTTTGATTTGCAGGAATCTTCGCTAATTGAACTAAATAGTATTAGTTGGAAATGAAAAGAACGCAGGATTTCCGAGTAAATAACGAAAAAAAGAAATTCAAAGTAAAGCGGTAATATAAAAGATGATCTTTTCTACATTTCGCACACCGCACGATCCGCATTCTATTGTAGTTTTAATATTTCGTCACTATGACTTGTTAAATATAGTGTTTATGGATATCATTCAAAGATTCATACCTACATACGTAAGTCCCAGTTATTTTATGCTTGTGACCGACAATAATTAGGAATTAACTAAAACGGATAAAGACATTTGCAACATTTAAACAACCTTTAGATAATCGTTTTTGTATACATAAATCATTACGTTTTTAGATTTTTTTTCGTAACCTTTGGTATGTGTGTTAATTGTTATTAAAATATTTTATGTCGGATCTTTGTTGACATTTGTGTCTATTATAGATTGAATAAAAGTTTATTTACAAGCAATGCACAGGGAATGCACCTGTTGCTGACAACAGAATCATGTTTTATCTGAAACGAACCTGTTTCAGGCAACACGTAGCCAATTAATGAAAAAAATTTCACTGATGTATTATCTTCTAATTCCTCGGGAAATTGATGAGGACATATTTTTCTTATACTTTAAATAAAACAGACATTTTATCTAAGACAAACACGGCCTTCTAAATTTGCAACATTTCTTTTTAGGATTCACATTACATTCGCCGTAGTTCAACCCATATTTTAACATTATTTATTATACCTAGTAAAAGGCAAATAAACGACTTGAAAAAGACATGTATACATATTTTAAATAAGTAAATTATCAACTCTAAAGTGGCATTTCCTGTCCGCAAAAAAAAAAAACATGTTTAATTGTTGCAATTCTTCATATACACTCAGGATAGTCCAAACAGACACCAGAAAAATGACTATAAATCTGTGAAGACAATCCATTATAATCTGTAAATCTTAGAAATGCTTACTTATAAAAAGTGATACATGTATTGTCTAAATATTTTAATTAATTTATTTGGATTTGACCTTGAAATTAATGAGTTGCATTACTACAGTTGACATTTTTGAATCACCTCGATGTTGCCTTTTGATACAAAAATTTAGCATATGATAATGCTACTGTGCTGCTTAACTTAATTTATTTCGCCTTGGCGGTAATTAGCTTTGTTATTCGATCATATCAAATTATGCTCTTGTTATTACATTTCGTTTTTTTCATGTCTCGAAACAGTCAGAGGAAAGGGTTAAAATATCGTAAAGATATTTATCGTTTTTTCGAGACATACTTTTCTATAGCTATGATACAGTGTTTAATGCTATTATCGATTCATTTTTTATCATGCAACATCTACAGTTTATCAACTCCATGCTGGATTCTGATCTAAACAAATAATTTTCGAAGAATTACCATATTATTGATTTAAGCAAGTTATTCTAAGATGTGAAAAGAACCAATTATTATAAAGCCCGTGAGACGAATATGTGTACTTTTATCTAAATGTAACTACATGGGGTTTCATTTGCGCACGTTGTTTGAACTCGAAACAAGCACGATGTCGTCTGCTGTAACAAAAGCTAATGTAAATGAGCTTTGAAATATTTATTTCTTCCGTATCATCAGAGAGTAGAAACACACCATGTGTTCTTTTTACATGGGCACAATGGCGAGTATTGAAAACAAATCATCAATGACGGATGATAAAGAGCACCACAAGCAGTATTGTGTGCCACAGATATTATTGCCATACAGCTACAATCAACATATTGTTCCCATGTCATATTTTCTGATGTGCAATATTTTATATATAAATATTGGCGTTGAAAATGTTTAATGTGGCTATTTCCTGTGTTTGTTTGTTTTTTTTAAACGGAGGAGGCAATAAGTGTTTTATAGACGGGTCCTTTGGCGATAATGGAGTGAAATATTTATTTCTGACTACCGGTAAGTTGTTCTGGAACGGTCTTATTTTAATGAATTTTATATACAATTCGCTCTATGAAAATTATATTATGATTTAGCAGCAAACAGATGGACACTTTAGATCATTTCCCCTTTATAAACAAGTCCACCGTAACACACTGACTTACGTGACTTATATAACATGATTACCTGCTACTTCCCCTTTGTCTGTTTTGATTTTAATAATGTACTTTTAAAAAGGTATAAGCATTTTTTAAGTTTACAGCTACCTAGTTTTAGAAGAAAATTTTTAAAACTAAAATTATTGCAGGTCTGAAATCGCACATATTTTCAGACGTACTGCTGCAACATAGAAAAAAACAATTATACATATATCAGAGATTTTGTTCACTGCCATAGTCTTTTCCACGAACTTATATTGACGTATGTTCCTGCCGATATTTTCTGGCTTCACCTAAAACAAAATATTCTTCCTGATGACACACACGCCACGTTCTGTACGTGTACATTTCGTCCTCGATAAATTAAAAAAAACACCTCTTATTTAAACTAAGACGGAATATTCAAGTTTAAACAATAAGTTTTTTGAAGACAAAGTGAAAAAAGATCGATTGACACAAGAGCACTGCAAATCAGCTTACTTGTTGAATCATGTGAACTATCTACGCTATAATTTCTAAAATATTTTATTGGCACTCTTTAAAACTAGACACTTCATACTTTATATAATTTCTTTTTTATGCATTTTACAGACACATGTTTGACAAACATTGTTTGTTAGTTTTGATTGTCGACATATTGCCAATTGCAAACATAGCTTATTACTTTTCTTGTAGTAGGTTCTACACTTATATTTAGCGATGCAGTATCTAAGCATACTGGGTGATTTAAAAAACAACAACACAGTAATTTCTTTAAGGCTACAAACATCTTATTTCGCATTTTATATTGAATTATACCCACGTCAGAAAGAGTAAATAGACACACACAACTGTCGTCGCAATATTTCAAGAGAATGCTGAATTTATCGGGAAATAATAAATTACAGTAACTATAGAATGAGTCTACGTCGGTTCATAACTAAAAAAAGTTACAACTTTGACAGGTTCAGACGGCAGATGGATCGATTACATTGCTTAACCTACGTCCATTATACACAAACAGTGCTGTTGGTAAGAATTTATCTACAATAAAGCTAAAAAGATTAATGCGTCGTAAAAGACCGAAAATACTTATACAGAACCGTTGCGGGATATCGTCTGTACGTTTTCATTTCAGTCCATTGCACACTTACAGAAAATCCTACATTTTGAACGTACTCATTTTTGCAATATTTGTAACACTAATATGTTTTCCCCCTTTTTGAGAATTCTTCATTGCAAATAAACAAAAACATTATGTGGTTGCGGAACATTTCTGTAAACAGTCTTCCACATCTGATCTCATTGGTCTTATACTTAGCTGTTTGTTATTTGCACATGTCATAATGTCATAGATAATATGTTTGTTGTTCAGACGCAACACTATTTTTGACAAATCTGTATTATTATGGGTTTTCTTTTGCTACTGACTAAGGCAGTGCATAGGATCTACATATAAATGCAACTTATATAGCCTGTGATTAGACCGGGAGGCTTGGAGTATTGTACTAGTTTATCAAAAGTTACAGTCAGTCGATGCATTTAAAGTTTAGCAGAGATACGAAGTCGTTGGTAAAAGAATTCACTCTACTCAATGTTGCTGCAGTCTTGTGTAAAATTACCAAATTATATGTACGGAGCCTAAAGTACACATGAGGGCCTTTTGTTGAGCAAGAAAACGAACTGCATTTGATAAATTGAAGGTTTTAAAGATATTTTGCATCAACGAATCCATTAGACTACTGCATTAAACAACTGAATAATGTACACGCCCTACAAGTAGAAGAAATATAAGGTAGTAGAAATGAAGGCAGTCATGTTTAGCTAACATATATACGCGTATTTTATTTCCACTAATTGCAAAGGAAACTCCAGATACTTAATCGAGCTAAATGTACTTTTGGGAAAACCTTACCGAAAGAGTTAGAAAAACATTGCTGCTGGTTTTGCTATTGCAATATTCGTTTTTTTCTTGTAATAATGAAAGCATTTACCATACAAAAGATGCAAAAAATGCTGAGATAATTGATTTGAGCCTCTAGACGTGAAGAACTCCGAGGATAGACTATGACTCATTCCTATCCGTTGACGCCCCTTAATGAGGTGCCTTTTATGTTTTGTGATGGCGACATCATTTGAACTCAGCTTATCTGCAATTGCAATGGTACAACAACTGTGATCGTAATGAGGCTATTAATGTCACAATAAAAACGATAGATTACAAGTTTATTGTTGCTATGTCATAGACGAACGAAGGGTAAAGAGTAATCAATAATAAAACTTGCGTAGAAATGCTTAAAAATCATCGCACATACATTCTTTTGTTTTTATTATAGAGCAATTAATTCAACCCGTTTTAACATAGACGCAACAAACACAATAATTTTGGAAAATAAAACTATAAAGGTGTTCTATATTTAATTATAGAAACAAGTCATTAATTTGTTGGCGTGGTGTTGTTTATTGTAATACATTCTTTATCTAGACATAACATTTTAACAGGACTAAGGTGTGCATCATTGATGTAATCAATTTGCTTTCAAAAAACTGTTTTTGAACAGGTGTTGCAACAATGGCGCACATTAACCTTAGAACCTTTGACGTTATCAGGACAAATTATGTATCTTTTTTGCAAATCAGATTTATATATTGTTGATGGCAAACTAGCGACGCTTTCCTATATTTCAATAAGTTTAACGCATTTATTTTTTCAAAATGCAAGAGAAGCACCATATACTTTGAACCATTTATGATTGTGATTTAGATTTACACTTTTAAGACGATAACATAATGTTTGTTAAAAAAAGCTTTATGACTCGGTGCTTAGCATTTTGAAATAGCAATGTTTCACCAATTCATGAGCAAATCAACAACATTTTAACAAACGCAGTATAGTACGACTAATATTAACCACTTAGTATGCTAACTTATCTTGCTAATTTGTTTCTTTATTGACCACATTCAGTAAGTCCCGTGTATAAAAACGACCCTAAGGTTTGTAAAACACCTGATGAAATAAGTAATTTACAGAATATACAACCACGTTTCACAAACTTTGTTATCTAATATCAACAAATCATGAAACTTCGTGTATTAATATATCTTCTACCGGTCTCACATATTGTATAAAATACGCTGAACAGATATAATGCTTCATTTGTGATATTATGTCATGAATATACCCGAACGGCTACGATATCTTAGTCAATATTTCTATACCCTTCACTTGTATTTGTATCGTTTTTGTTAAACAGTAAGGCTTTTGCTAAAGGCCGTTTTAATGATTGGTTTCGTTCGTTACAATAAAAACAGAAAAAAAAAACTTATATCAGGATTCTACCATACAAGACCAAGTTTAAATTAATTGTTTCTCTTCAAGTTGTTCCAAAGTATAACATTATATCTAGCCGTTAATACTTATTTAAATTTTAACTGTAATTGTGTTTGTTATATTTACTATAAATGTGTAAAATGGTACAGAATAAAGCTTAGTTTTGTTCTGTTCATATGAGTCAAAACGGATGACAACGAAATGGGAAATATTTACATGTTAAAAATATTGATACGGCATGGAAGACGAAGAGTTCGACATATTTATGTGTTTTCTTTTCAAGAAACACTGCCTGGCAGAAAAAAAAAACGTTTTCGACAGGTTAGCACGTTTGATTCAAGAAACACTGTGTGGCAGACAAAACATTATCGTTTAGACTGCCTAAAATGTTTGTTTCAAGGAACACTGCCTGGCAGTCTACAATGTTTGTTTTAAGGAACACTGCCTGGCACCCTAGCATGTTTCTTTCAAGGAACACTGCCTGGCAGTCTAGCATGTTTGTTTTAAGGAACACTGCCTGGCAGTCTAGCATGTTTGTTTTAAGGAACACTGCCTGGCAGTCTACCATGTTGGTTTTAAGGAACACTGCCTGGCACCCTAGCATGTTTCTTTCAAGGAACACTGCCTGGCAGTCTAGCATGTTTTGCTTCAAGGAACATAGCCTGACACCCTTCCATGTTTGTTTCAAGGAACACTGCCTGGCAGTCTACCATGTTTGTTTTAAGGAACACTGCCTGGCAGTCTACCAGGTTTGTTTAAAGGAACTCTGCATGACAGCCTAGCAGGTTTGTTTCAAGGAACACTGCCTGGCATCTTACCATGTTTGTTTCAAGGAACACTGCCTGGCAGTCTACCATGTTTGTTTTAAGGAACACTGCCTGGCAGTCTAGCATGTTTGTTTCAAGGAACTCTGCATGACAGCCTAGCAGGTTTGTTTCAAGGAACACTGCCTGGCACCCTACCATGTTTGTTTCAAGGAACACTGCCTGGCAGTCTAGCATGTTTGTTTCAAGGAACACAGCCTGGCAGTCTAGCATTTTTGTTTCAAGGAACTCTGCCTGGCAGTCTAGCATGTTTGTTTCAAGGAACACAGCCTGACCGTTTAGCATGTTTGTTTCAAGGAACACTGCCTGACAGTCTAGCATGTTTGTTTCAAGGAACACAGCCTGGCAGTCTAGCATGTTTGTTTCAAGGAACACTGTCCGACATTCTAGCATGTTTGTTTCAAGGAACACAGCCTGGCAGTCTAGCATGTTTGTTTCAAGGAACACTGCCTGCAGTCTAGCATGTTTGTTTTAAGGAACACAGCCTGGCAGTGTAGGATGTTTGTTTCAAGGAACACTGCCTGGCAGTCTACCATGTTTGTTTAAAGGAACACTGCCTGGCACCCTAGCATGTTTGTTTCAAGGAACTCTGCATGACAGCCTAGCAGGTTTGTTTTAAGGAACGCTGCCTAGCACCCTACCATGTTTGTTTCAAGGAACACTGCCTGGCAACCTTTTATGTTTGTTTCAAGGAACACTGCCTGGCACCCTACCATGTTTGTTTCAAGAAACTCTGCTTGACAGCCTGGCAGGTTTGTTTTAAGGAACACTGCCTGACACCCTATCATGTTTGTTTCAAGGAACACTGCCTGGCAGTCTACCATGTTTGTTTAAGGAACACTGCCTGGCACTCTACTATGTTTGTTTCAAGGAACTCTGCTTGGAAGCCTAGCAGGTTTGTTTTAAGGAACACTGCCTGGCACCCTACCATGTTTGTTTCAAGGAACACTGCCTGGCAGTCTACCATGTTTTTTTTAAGGAACACTGCCTGGCACTCTACCATGTTTGTTTCAAGGAACTCTGCATGACAGCCTAGCAGGTTTGTTTCAAGGAAAACTGCCTGGCAGATGAAACGTTTCCGACAGCCTGGTCTTTTGTTTCAAGGAACAGTGCCTGGCAAACGGAATGTATTAAATAGTTACATGTAACATGTTAGTATCGTTAACTCATAAGATCAATCGTTCTATATATGTAAAAATATAGATCATTGTTTAAACATAGAGAGAGTTTTCTATCAGAATACATGTATATGTAACCTGTACAGTTGAGGGTTTATGTGGCCCCCTGGGTATCCATGTTGAATTAAAACATTTCATATCAAAATGGAGTTTATAGCTCCAGGAGAAGTTGATAAGGGACATATATGTGAATATGTTCAGGAAGCATGTTTAAAGCACATATAAGATAAAGCTATAGTAAAACTTTTTAGACATTTATTAATAGGTTCAAATCAGAAATCAAACACGGTATACTAGTATATTCTGCAATAGGCGTCGTATTTACATGTGAAGAGAAATTAAATATCTTTTATTATGATAAAGAAACATATATGTAAAGATTTAAGATGGCTATTTATTTATTATCACATAGTTTCGCTATGTGGACATTTTGTAGCTTAAAACATGGCTTTTTGAATAATTATGAGCAAGAACTCCACATAAATATAATTTAAAAATAATCCTATTACACGCTATACATTCAGCCTGAAAGTCGTACAGGTGGAAATTACATTGACAAACAGAAATTATCGTAATATATCCTGCCACATGGACCGGCCGCAATAGCTCAGATGGTAGGTCGTCGGCTTGCGGATCGGGAGGTCGTGGGTTCGAACCCCGGCCGGGTCATACTAAAGACTTTAAAGTTGGTAGTAGTGGCTTCCCTCCTAACGCTCGGGGCTACGGGGACAGCATTACGCCTGACTCGTCTGTGTCAGTATAATGGACCGGCCGGGTTCAGTCCCTGGACACCTCATAAGTGCCCCTGTGCTGTAATGATAGAAATGTCGCTGCGCAGTATCGGCAAAAATGCCGGCTAATCCCAATCACAATCCCAATCCCTGCCACATGACCATTTTGCTTTCATCTATAAGCAAAGCCCTCGTATTTCTTTGCAACACCGGGAAGCATGTTCCTGATGTCTGCTGTGACTCATCAATTTCCATTGTGAGTATATTTACGAAGCAATTTTAAATGCCCACTGGGACTGAGACGTTTGTGTGAACATAACTCAATCACGGAGATTTTAAGTAAGATCGATTGATCTCAAATCTTAGGATATATTTGTATTTCAACGGAAACACGCTAGTAAAAAACTAGAAGAAAGCAAGGTGGTGACCACACAAAGCCTGCGTGAATCGTCATTGTCGGACTATTTATTCAAATTACCGTGTAGGAACGATGTTTGTTTTAATGAATGTGTAATTCCTATGCCTCATTCTATGTTATCTGTAGTTTGATCACATTTCATGAAAAAATCGAATTTGATTTGTTATTTTATTTAGAATTTGTTTTAGGACACAATCTCATTTTGTGATTTTCTCAGAGTTTATCAATCTTCTTGTAGATTCGATTATCAAATTTCTCAGACAATTGTGTTTTGTGTATTTGTAAGTGCTTGTACTCAAAGCATTTAGTTTCTTTACGTGACATTTTCAGCGATATCACATCGTCTTAATCAGCTGACCGGCTTGTATTGTTTCTAGTCACATGGGGACCACGAGATACGAAGAGAGACTGTCGACCCATGGTAATTCCAGTCCTCTGTAACTGTTTATGGATGACCTCCACAGTTTAATTTCTTTAGCTTCTTCTGTGGCTTGCCTTTGCAAAAGCTTTTTTAAATATTTATATCGTGTTTTTCTACAGTTTGATATTGTATCCGATATTCTTAAAGTGTTTATGGATGGCGAAATTTGCTCGAGTAACAATACATCATCCTGATATCTTAAGTTCTAGCTAGCCATAATCGGAAGCTTTATAATTGTTGAAAGTAATAACAACAAATACTTTAAGCTCGAATTTTAAAAAAGTAACTACACACTTTATCAATTTATATGTCAAAATAATTTGATATGACTCATTCTCTTTTTTTCTTTTTCGAAGAAAAAGTATCTTTCATTCTGAATTAGGTCAGCAAACCATCGTAAAATATGTACATTTTATTTTTCAGTCTTCAAATTATGTGTAATATGTAAAAGATAACAACCAAAATAAAATGAGGTTATTATATTCGTTACAACATTATACAGGGCTATTGACAATTGCTACCAACTGTGCATGATATGGTTTCATAAAAGTGTAGAATGTGATGAAAGGTTGATATATTTCAGTTAGTCATATTTCTGTTTAAATGAATAAAGTAATACAAAAATATGACAAGTTCCTCTGAGAATTCCAATAAGGCGATTCAAACTTAAATTGGTACAAACAAGATATGTGTAAAATCAAAGCATTTATAATACAGACTATTAAGCCCTAAAATGGCAAAACATTGGTCAGTCGGCAAAATATTAGCATTCATAGCGTTGTGATAAAACTGTTCTGTTCCATTTTCATAATTGTGAATGTATTAAAGATCGGTAATAAATTTTGTATGTTTGCACTGTGTCATCGTATGAATGTCACTTTAGTTCTACGGTTGGCATTAAGTTGGCTCATTGAGTCCCGTTCGGGGCGGGGGCTTTATGTGAGAAGGTCTTCCAGCTGGCCTGCCGTGCTTCCTCACTAACATAGCTGGACGTCGCTATAATGATCATGATTGGTCGCTGCGATGTATTGAAAAGTAACTATGGTGATGAACTATCCACAAAACCCGATTGATTACTTGTCAGATATATCCATGAACTCTTACTTTTACTATCAGGATTTATTCGTGTGTGTTACATGTACCACCCGCATGTTTATCTATTTTTATCAATTAGTCGTAAAGCTGAATATCATCAAACTTTGATGGAAAACTTTATCGTCTACATTGTTTCTGCTTTTGTTCTCTGTATTTAGAGAAAGGTAGAAAATAATGAAATACCGATGAAAATAAATATGATAGAGAAATACACAAGCGGATACTGTTTGCTTAATTAAAACATACAAAGTTAAAACAACATGCTGATTTGAATAATAGTATGGTGTGAGTGTGGTAATTGCATTTATAGAATAAAAAGAAATATGAAAAGTTTTTTTAATTGCTTAAAATGTTTCCCTTTATAAATGTCATGCCACATAATATCTGGACTATGGGATTGTCACTCTGATTTACATATTTATTAGCGGACTTGTGGGTGTCGTTTATGAAGTACGTATATTAAAGACTCGAATTACCTGAATTGTAAACAATGCCAACATCACCATATGAGAAAGAAAACTACAAGGACAATTAAAACGCAAATAGATGCCCGTTTGTATTGTATGTTTTTTTCGTCACGCACAATTGTTGCAAAGTAAACGTATCATCTAATATTATTTCAAACGAAAGAAAAAAAAATAAAGAATAGAAATAAAAACTCATTAACATATTCGTGTTTGTTGCTACCTGCAACAAAGTCTTACCGGTAAACAATCTTATAGGTAAGGCATTGTTAAAGAAAAAAAATGCGCTATTGTAATCTTTTATATCAGACATAATTCTTTTTTACGATAGTCAGTTTTATTGTCACCTTTCAAAGCAAATTCACTGTTGTAGCTACCACTATGCTAATACGCATAACAACTGGTCGATCTTTTAAGAGTAGCTTGTGAATTGTCAATAGTCATGAGCTTGTATGAATTTAGAATTTAGCTTTTGTTATAAAATATCAGACGCACCGATCATTCAGGTATTCAATCAAACGAGTCACTTCGTTGTCATTATTCTATATTTATAGACATACATTTTTCTCGGTGTTTAGACATGTGTAGCCATGTAACGAAAAAGTAAACAGGTTGTTAAAATCATTAATATGTACAGTATGCTCTTATGAGGTACTCTACATCATCCGATAAGATTTCCAACAAACATGAACATTGTATCTTGTATTTAACATTTTGTATTTAACATTTTGTATTTAACCCTTTTTGGTAACATTGATTTGACAATGCTTTTGATTCTATGGCTAATATTATCAGATATATTGCAGAAAAGGTAAAGAAAACTGTTAAAAGCTATACTAATTACAATCAATAAAGAAAATAATATTCATTAAAATAAGAAGATAAGTGGCATGTAAGCGTTTTAATTGTATGTATAAAGATGGTATTGGGGATGTCAGTTCATTTATCGAACGCACTGCAAGAAAAATGTGACAAACACAAAAATAGTTGCATGCTCAACATACTTACTTTGTTATCAAACTTGCATTATTACGATGCCAACAAAAACACGTACGCTCATACAAAGGTAAAAATCAGGTTAAAGATATTATATGTTATTAATTTAAATCATGTTTGTATATACAACAAATGTATTAAGTAGTAAATATTTGGTACAAATCACTGAATGCACAAATATATACTTGATAATGTTGATGATAATTTGCGTATGTAGAACATTTAACACAATTTACTACAAATGATTGCCAAACGCAAGTTTTGTTTCACATGTAGTGTCCAATTCAGTAAAGAAACTTACTCGTTTTTTTATTAATGGCAGTATATGTCCAGTACCATATGATATGTGCAGTATATCCGATGCCTATCAAAACTTTGCAAATGGCACCAGGCCTCATCGTTCTGCAGTTAAAACTACATTCATGGTTCGATTTTCAGGTCTTTCGTTGTAGGGCAAATTACTAGAAGCGCAATAGTTGCTGAAGTTGTGATTGTTGTGAAAACAATAAAGAATACTTTATCAATAACGCGAGCAACCTCTCGCCAATTATGCACAGCACTGTTTTCCGCCATACTTCTATCGTACTCCGACAGAAGCCTATCAAAGTATTCGGCTATTTCTAACTCAATCTCACTTTTTCTAGCACTTCGCCTCATCTGTAAATCATCCATTGGATGGTCAGTTTGCAAGTCTATATTGGTCGTGGCAGTAAATCCATTTGTGGTCGTTTCCGAAATGGTGCACTCCGTTGAGCATCTCAGTAAAGAGTTATAACCGTTGTTGGAAGGATAACTTCTGCCACAGTGACTTGACTGGTACAACGATGACGTATGGTCCTTGAATCTGACGTCAGAACACGTGAGTCGTGACGCGATCATTGTCACAGACCTTAGCCAGTAGGGAGGCCCGTGTCTCATGCCCCCTCGATGGTGAAAGTTCAATACAAAGACAGAGAATACAACGGAAAGTGCACTCATCGCCATGATTACTGTCAGATATATGCCTGAAAAGTGAAACGTGTGATTGAAAAAGTTGAAGTAAACTAGTATTCGGTTGAAAGAAACTTCAATCTGCTTTTTAAAGTGACAATACAGAGCATGATTTCAAAGTTGAACTTTAATATAAATGTGATATATATATAAAAGCTTATGCAACTATCGTGGCGTTTGCAACATAAACAAGCTCAATTGTGTACATCGAATAAAATGGGTTTCTTCAAATAAGTTAGACACTACGTTCGCTACATGGTAAACAGTCGCCATGTTTAATTTACTTTGTCCATTTGTTTTATACTGTAATGTTGTTTGAAAAGTTTCTAACGTTTGGAAACAGTTGCAGTTTAAGTACGTGTGTATTATACTTTTTCAAATATACTTTAATTACCATTTCAGAATATTAAATTATAAAATGCCTTATTGGTATGCCACACTGTTGTGCGAATTATCTTGAAAGTAGTTAGTAAGTCATGAGTACAATTTAACATACCGATAAGTGGAACATATTCTGACGTGGGTGGCATATTCTCAGCAATCAATAACATAAATACTGAGAAAGCCAGGAGCACCGTCAGTCCCAAAGTTATTTTCTCGCCACTGTCTGGTGGCAAGATGAATCCCGTCAACGTCAACGCCGACAGCAACATACACGGAATAATTACATTAAACGTGTAATATAGCACCCGACGTCGTAAATGTAAATAGAATGTAACGTCAGGGAATGGCTCTGGGCAGCAAGGGTACGTAATGACGTTACGTACAACCTTCGTGTCAACAAGTGTCCATTCACCATTATCGACGAAGTTGTGAAGATCTATATCCATCGTTCTGTTAGTGACGTCAACCTGCAACGAATAATGACGTTAGAGACAGCTCTATAACATGTACTTTTTGATAATCAAGTAACATTTACACAACATCATATTATTTGGTACATAGTGATTTCTGTTATAAGGCATTTCGGTAAAAAAAATACATTAATGTGACTACAAAAGAATATATACTTTTCCTCTGTCATAAAACATAAGTATCTGCATTTAGATCTTAATATTTGAAGCATTTTGAAAATAGCTTACAATAACAGATTCATATATTATACTTTGAAACATCTATTGCTGTAGCAAAGAAGTCGTCTGTTTTACAGTATGTCTTAAAGTTGCTTATGTATAAAGTCAAATTTATAGAAGCTATGTTAAATTATACCAAAATTTTCACCCTTCAAAACAAACTGCATAAATAGTTTATTGTTAAAACATTGCAATCCTTTATCTTGCAATCCTGCTGAACGCCTTGAAATTATCGACTTTCTGACTCCGTAATAAGAGACTTTTTAAAGCATGTAATAAATAATTGCGAATTGAAATCTGACTGTCAATTTATTATCCATTTCACGATGTGCATCTGCAGACATATTAAAGAAGAGCTAATAAATGGATTGGAATGCAAATTAGTGTGAATTCATCCTTCGCATTTCACAGCATCATGGTATGGTAATTCATAAATACAATACGTTGTAAAAAGTTGTACCTGGAACCCATCGTATGCCCAAGATCCTAGTTTTAATTTGCAAATCTGGTCGTCAAATGGGAAGTAAGTAATGTCCATCTTACACGAGCTACGCATGCGCACAATCGGTGGCCAAAACACATTTCCGTCACTCCGAACCATGGCTCTACTTTTCATGTATCCTTTGTTGTGATTGTCGACACTGGAAGCACAGAATGTAACATTATTTACTATATATAATATATTTATATGCTATATTTAATTTGTTTGTTGGTCCTATCGGATGACTAGTTAATTAAACGAAATTTGCAGAACATTTAATATGAGAAACATTATGTAACTAGTGTAGTAAAAACTAACACGTTCAACAGGACGATTTTTATTTTTCATCATTATAAGGCCTGGGCTTCACGAGCCTTTCGGTTTCTGTAATGTTATAATTATATCTTATTTTCCATGATGACAATT
Organism: Sinonovacula constricta; assembly: GCA_007844125.1. NCBI lineage: Eukaryota > Metazoa > Mollusca > Bivalvia > Cardiida > Solecurtidae > Sinonovacula > Sinonovacula constricta. The sequence continues at coordinate 26,823,051 of CM017559.1, read as the reverse complement.
CATATTAAGGGATCTCGTAAAGTATACATGTAGGTTCTAAGAACACAACTTGTATTGTTATTGAATACAGACCGTATAAGAAACACGTTTTGAAACAGCAACCGCCTTACATTTATTTGTTACATTTCTTTAAGCAAAGATTAATCTTATAATTGTTTAAAACTTGTATCCGAAGGTATATTGTTTATCATTAGCAAAATGTATGCAGATCGAGCAGCGGTAAAAAAAGCAATCAGAACAATTCGCAACACATGCCCAGCGTTTAAATTCCAAGCGTCAAGGGTCTAACTTGTTTTAAAAAGTAAAAATCCAAAGGCATTCTGACCTATTCTAGAGGACAATGTCCGGCAGCCATATATACACTCACCTGTTATAGAGGACAATGTCCGGCAGGCACATGTACACTCACCTGTTATAGAGGACAATGTCCGGCAGCCATATAAGGTCACATGGTATCCGGAGAATGCCGATAGACTCGAACTCGGTCCAGTTGCTCCAAACCAGGCGTTCATCTATCCATTCCTGTTTAATCAATTAGAATTAGTGTAAGACAAAGGTTGAGAATGTGCGATGCACAGAAAATAAGGTAGTACTATTTATTATCTAATGTAATAGCAGCAAAATGGCCACAGTTGCCCTTTATCATCAGAAAGAGTGCTGTTGACGTGACGTAATAATGAATAAGAAATATCAGGAGTGATAAAACAAACACTAATATATGGCGACCAGGGTTTTAAACGATCAGAATTGTTTAAACGCTATTTGAGCCACCCAAAGAAAACATGCACTGTATATCACTGGCTGTGGATATAGTAGGAACATTTTCAAAGTGTTACCAAAAGCCATCTATGGAAAGTGGCCATGTTATCCGACATAGTTTAACCGATTATTAATGTTGAATATTTATAGATATAGAGGTACATCATAGAAACATGCACACGAATTCCAAAAACATGTATAAACACGCTGTAAGTATGCAAGAGTGATCATATGTTGGCCATTATTGGAAGACTGAAATTTATAGTAACAAAAGCATACGACAACATAATAAATAATACTTAATATATATATATTATAAAAATATAATAATCATAGAAAAATAGTTATCTTGACAATTGTAATAATAATGTACAAATGACGTTGCTTCTACAGAGAGTTCCAGTTAAATGCGTCTTTGTTTGTGGCGTTTAGATGACATATCAAAACATTTCTTTGATAAATATGCGATGTATATATGTTTCTTTACCGGAAATGAAACGCACGTTCGAACATGTTAAAGCTTAATGAGCTTTCGTTGAAAATTTTAATTGATTGCTAGGATACCTGGTCTTGCCAAACGTTAGTCGTAAGGATTTGGTTCTTTTCGTCCTGTAAAAAGAGAAACGATGTAAATATAGATAAATATAACATCTTAGTAACTTTTTTAAAACTTTGCACTCTTCTTAAGCGTAAATGCAAATCAAACACAACCAAAACTACAAACAATATAAAGATTATCAGTAATTATGCACCCATTAGCTCACAAAGAACAATATTATAGTTTAACTTTTTATTAAGTGTACTGGTTGCATTTATACTGACAGGACTAAAGTGAATTAAAGTGATAATGCTAAGTACACAGTATAGGGTGCGATATAGAAAATATGTTTGGAATAATAAATTGATATTGGTTTAATTCAACGTCGTCTATACTCGTTAATAGTATATTTCGAATAACCTTCATCATTTTTGACTTATTCCTCTTGACTGGCCACTTCTTTAGTTAAATCAGTACTAAGGTAGCCCATGGTTTATTGTAAAGTACACAGTCTTTCTCTAGGACCAACAATGTGCGGTCTGTAGGTTCGAATCATCCGATACGGAATGCGACGTTTTGAAATTGAGACCACGGGCGCTTGTTCTTCGAAAGATGACATTTTATTTCAATTTTTTTTCTATCTTGGCGCTTACCACGTCCAAAACCTGGGTAAGACTAATCCCCAGGCGGATAATGACTGGTTTAGAAGCATCATAAACAGGACGGGAGGCCCGGTCGTACCCCCGCATAAGGCGGTATAGCAACTTTTGTTCCTGGGTCATCTCTGACTCTGGAATGTCGTCAAACCGGGACATGCAGTATCCGCTTCCGTCCACGTCACAACCTGTTTTATAAATATCATAATTGTTTGACAACGAAAACATTTCACTTATAGGTTTCTTCCGTGTTAACAACTGTAATAAGATGGAAACAGTGTTTAGCTTATTGATTATTATGTATTTTTATATTCTACTGTATATAGGGGTATTATGCATGTTATAGGAATAAATTATTAAGTGTATTCAAATTATGTTGCAATAGAGCCTTTGGAATAAATTGGAGGTTGTATGCAATTGTCTTAACATTGCTGGGTTATAATTTTATAAAGAAAATGGCAAAAGCCAAGGGAACATCATTTTGTTCTTCATTCTAATTTATAAATAAATACTAAATGCTAAGCAATAAATGACATGGTGTCAAAAGGTAACGTGTCAAACTAGCTGTAATGATCTATAACAGTTGATTATCAAATTACTGGAGTGTATAAATTGAATCTAGGCTAATTTAGCCTTAGATGCCTCCCCTTTTAACAGATAATAAATAGATCGGATATATACAATGACATGGCACAGCATACAGTTATGGTGTCTTGGCTGTCGAACCATACTTCTTAAAGATCTCTAATGGACCAATAAGCGAAATAATGTTACATCAGTGTCATATGATTTCTTCACATATAGATTTACATGTAACCATAACTACTTCCATGGCAGGATAAAGATCATAAGTGTCAAACCAAGACAGAATGACGAATATGAGGTTTTAAAGGCTATCTGCATAGTACCATGTCGTTAGGTTTGGTATACATGGATTAAGACCGCAATACATGTTTTCCATAACTTGCCGTTTACATAAGTGCATTCAATAAAATAAAACCTTTTTTTTTCTCTTCGTCTTCATATATATCAATAAACCAGTAATCGAATCTTTTGAATAGCATGGATATTTCCAACCATGTGTATCTAAATGGTTATATTTTGGATAAACTGTTCAGCAGTTTCGTGTTAGACCGTAAAGTAAAGGCTAATCATTATCGAATTCTAAACTAGATCTTAAAACTCTAATGAGTTAACGAAGTGCTTTTAATGAAGGGTCTGTCTATTGTGCAAACTATTCTCGCACAACTTAGATAACCTTAGCCATACATATACTGTTTCTACAACAAAGACAAAATGTTCTCATCAAATTCGCCCAAACATAACGCGAAAATGGTAGTTAAGTGCACATAGTCCCAGCCATAAGCATTTTGGCTTGTTATAAATTGTCACATCAGTGCAGTTGCAAAGTTCATCTACTATTTTCATAAAGTAGTTCTTATTGTGTTCTCAGGCTTTTCCAAAGATTTGTTCAATTATTTCATATGGAAAGTCTGGACATGATATCAAAGAGCTTTTTGGCTGATAACTATGAGGTAATGCTTTTTACTGACAATAATTAATGGGTAAACGAAATAATAAAATGCTACTGCTGCATGTGTTCTTCAATTAACTGGCTGAGAATTTGTGGATATGTGGAGTGGATGTGTGGAGTTTACATAAGTTGATAAATGTGTAAGCAGTTACTGTGACTTAGCTATATGCTATTAAGTAAACTTAATTTACGACTTCTACCTCCATGAAAGACAATCTTAATTGATCATTTACAAGAAAAGCAAATACACATTAGTCCTTGGTGCTTTAGTAAAGCCTTCGATTTAACAAATACCGAGCTATTCGTCTAAAAGCTTCAGGGTTCTGTGTTTATACAGATGATAAAAATAGACACTTAGATTACCCCATGAGTGTATGTTTGCCTGGATTCGTCATTACAAACATTGCTCTTATATTTATCTGGATGTAGCCAGGTTGTACCGTTTCTTCCTAGAATTTTGATTAATTAGAACCAAAAGTAAATGTGTTCACTTCAGGAACACAGTTTACTATAAACATGAAATAATTAAATAGATTTGTTTCATTGTCTGAATTCGTTATTAAAACATTGCTCTTATATTTATCTAGATGTCGCTAGATTCCACCGTTTCTTCCTAAAATTTTGATTTACTAGAACCCAAAGCAAATGCTGTCACTTTAGAAAAACAATTTACTATAAACATGTTTTAATTAAATAGATTTTATTTTTAACTGGAAAGTAAAAAAAGGCCCTATGATAACCACCACATCATAAATTTAAAACTATTACTAGATACAGGCATCCATAGCCAATGTCAACGTGACAAAATACAGAGCCGTGACATTTCACACAAAAAATAAGTTTACAACATTAAAACGGTTTGTCGGCAAAAGGACCAAAATTCACGTTTCTCGCATTTAGTCACAGCAACCTTAAACATTCGTTTAAATTGCTTCAAAAGATTGTATAATAAACATTATTGAAACTTTCATATCCATTAATTAAAATCTACATTATATTTTAATGCAGTTAGCTGTATTATATTTAAATGTAATATAACTGAATGACATGCAATATACCATATTTTTATCAATTATTCAAAGTTTCATTAAAGCTATATAACTTATTGCTATGATGTCTGTATATGTATATATTTTGGCAGCGAAAACAAAGTAATAATCTTTCATATTATTCACATTTAGTTAACAGAAATGAATCTTTGTTAGCCGTGCCAAGTTAAAGCCCAAATATGTTGAAAGTAGCGTTTATTATTACCAGTAAGTACAAAGCAAAATCCTTATGCGTACAAATTGAATTTCTGCTTTAATAAAAAGAAAAGCATTGCACTAGCATAACTTTACATGCTATTGACTAGATAGTGTTTGATATATTTCTTAAAGCCTTACTTTCTCCGATTAAACAGTTCGAGAAATATTAAGTAATTGTATTTGGTTTCCGCTTATCATGTCGCGATATCGGTTTATAACTTAATAACTTTTAACGCGAAATATATCATTACTTATCGCATTAATAATCACAATCACTACACATCTTTAGAAAACCCTGTTTTAGATTCGAATGTAATTATAATTTGTCCACAAAGACTCCTCACAAATTTGTTCTTACTTTTCGCTTGGCTTGCATGTAAAGTACCTTTGTTCTGTGCCATTTTGGAGTTTGGTATATGTTGCAATGCTCATAGGACTTTGTCATATATTCTTTTCATGATCACAACAATGTTACTTGTGCAGTGTGGTGGTCGTAAAAATCTCCCCTTGCATGTAATCTATGTTGTCATTTAATTCATCCTATAAGGATTGTTACGTGTATTTCCTTTGATGGACATTGAACTTTGGTTCTTCAATTCCATCTTCACATGAACAGGATGCTGCAACAATTTATACGTCGCTGGTCATGTTTGTTAATGATTTATTAAGTTAATTTTATTTATAGTCAACCATTTTTGTGTAGTTTTTCAAATCGAAATAATACCATATTCTTTTCTAAACACTATGTGGACATTATTTTTCAATGACGTCACTACTTGCGTCATAACGTATAGAAAATATCAGTGCTTGGACATTTTGTATTCAAATAGATCGTTTTTCTTTTCGTTGCTTGCATTTGGGAAACTCGTCAGGAAGTGCGAGGTTAGAGCTCTGTAAAACCGGTTGAAACACCCCAGTCGGTCCATATTAACGACTGACCGTTCCAAGGCCGTAACTGTCAGGTTTGCTCTTTTCGTTAAATGACTCATCACAAATTTGTTCTCACTTTTCGCTTGGCTTGCATGTGAAATACCTTTGTTCTGTGCCTTTTCGGAGTTTGGTATATGTTGCAATGCTCATAGGACTTTGTCATATATCCTTTTCATGATCACAACAATGTTACTTGTGCAGTGTGGTGGTCGTAAAAAATCTCTCCGTGCATGTAATCTATGTTGTCATTTAATTCATCCTATAAGGATTGTTACGTGTATTTCCTTTGATGGACATTGAACTTTGGTTCTTCAATTCCATCTTCACATGAACAGGATGCTTGCATGTGAAATACCTTTGTTCTGTGCCTTTTCGGAGTTTGGTATATGTTGCAATGCTCACAGGACTTTGTCATATATTCTCAAAAACATTTCAATCAATAAGATTTGAATAACCTTTTGCAGCAATATACTTTTGTCTACAAATTGTTTTTTTTCGTTTACTAATGCCATTGGTACATAAGTATGTTTTATGTTGCTATCGTAACTATAGGAAATACTTTTCCATATTTAGATTTTTATCATAGAAAACCACAGCTTTTCGAATTATATTATAAACATGTTTTATCATTTCCTTTTATTTTTGTAGTTTAAACATTTTGGGTCAGATTGCATTTGTTCAACATCCATAATGCTCAAGCACGCAGCAAAAATGTTTATTGAGGTTGATAAATCACCGATTAAAATGGCCTTTTATGTTTAATTTCATTCTTGCTCACTATGCGAAATTAGATTTGTCGCTCTGAAATATTTGAAGATCTTCGTAATTCACAAAGGTTTGCGGTATAAAATTAGTTATCATATATGTTTAACATAACACAACTATTTTAAATGTGTAAATTTGCTCTCCAGGTCGTCATGGCTGACTGACTTTGCGTGAAATTGACGTTGTCTTATTTGTACATCAGAGTTTTTTTCAGTTCAATTTTCACACGTCATAAGGGGTGTTAGGTAAGGTCGAACAAATACTTGTCATACCCAAAACAAAAATACACGTAGAACTCACGCACATATTTTATAGTTCACTCTATACATTCAGTTTTTGCGTTATTTTGAATATGTCACTGCAATGCTGGAAGAGAGATGAAGGTATGTGTTAATCCTATTGTAGCTCTGTGATCTATAAGGGTATGAGAATGATATTTTCGACATATTTCTATATTTGAAGCAACACTGTGCCTTGATAAGGTATTAATCAGATGTAGAATCGAAAAACGTCGATGCTAAAGTATTTTTTGGCTAAAAAATTACATTTAATTTGGCATTTACTCGTATCTGATAGCATGTAAAGATTCTCACTACAAATCTAGACACAAATATAGTCTATTGAGCTTTTCTAGATGTCTGCCTCCTTAAGAAAACAAGAAGATACGAAGATCATTTAAGTGATCCCTTTAATCAGTCAACTTTTGTATTGTACCAAGTCATCCAGATTATATTTAAATAGCATAAAAATAATGTTTAAACTATTGATAATTATGTTTCCAGGCTGATTAACAAACGTGTTAGATAGGTACGTATACTTTTCAATTCTTTCTGCTACACAATGTTGCGACAGCTGCGCGTTCTATACTAAGGGGCTGGTATAAAAAATATGAATGAAACATATTTGAATGTACCACATTTTGTTTTCTGCTTTTCTCTTAATTTGCTGTTACATGTATACAATGTATTTCTAAATTTCTAAATCGATTTAACGATATTAAAAAGTATTTAGAGCATTCAAATTGTCTTGTACAAAAAAAAAACAACAACATCTATTGTTTCCCAGTCTACTGGTCTTTTAAGAAAGTATTTAGTCATTCCATACATTTCCTGCTAAATGTCTAACACGATTGTGTTGATCTAGGAAGTATAAAAATATAACTATTTTATATATAATAAAAAATAGAAAAATAGTATTAAATTTAGTTGACATGCCAAGGCTGGTAAGGGGAAGAAGGTGTTCAATTAAGTTAGGTTCCGCGTGGAATTCAAAGCATTGAATAAGATCTAAGAATGACAACTTATTGACGGTGCGCATGATTTGACATTTCCAGGTTCCAGTTCAGACTCAAATTTAAGAGTTTCAGGTTTTAGCTACACGTATATATTTGCAATGTTCTATTTCTTGCATGTGCCCTCCATATGTCCAGATCATCAAATTAAGCGCGAACCTTCAAACATTGAATTTCCATTCATTTTAGTGTGCGACTTTGCATTTACTGTAAACATTAACAGAAATAAACTGACCCAGACGAAGCTGCTTTTCTTTCTAGGTGACCAATGAGATAAATTGAATTAAACATCATACTGGGAGAGAGTATTATTTATAGGCCTTTAAATTCTGACAGCAAAATATTAATGTGTCTGGTTAATGTATATCCTTTTGGAGACCATACCCATTAACTGTTTCATCAAAGTGGCAATTTGTTGGTTAATGCAAAATTTATTTCAAATAAAATTTTACGTATCCTATTTTTCATATAAGACAGGATTATAAAAACGTCTAAAAAGGAAACAATTTAAAAGACAGATGTGTCTGGGCATTTATATTTTTCGAGGAACCTTGCCTAGCAGCTCTTTCGACGGCAAAAATATTTAGATGCTATTGTTGAAATGTATAAGGTGTACAGGTGAACACCACATAGGTCATTGTCAAATGTTGCAACACAAAATCCAATCTTTGTCTGATTGAATGACATCCTGCATGCTTTTTGAAAGTCGAGGGTGCTCTGCGTGCCTTAAAAAGCTTGATTGTAAGAAATATAATTTTATTGATTTGTGCGTGTTATCAAGACTCAATCACAGCAGTTACGCAAAAGAGATAACTGTCAGATAATACAGTAGTAACTTTGTAAACATCATGACAATTCATAATCATAACAAGCTTCAAAACCAGCTTTTATTCCGAGCGGAGGTATGTTACCAGTGTGCTTGATGTTCGTCATGATAAAGTATATATAACAACAGTGTTTATAATAACAATGTATATACCACATCAGGATATACAATGTACAACTTAGCATTCAGAAATACAAAATAAAGGATAATATCAAATGAATATAATTTAATCCTTTATTACCAATGCAAAATTGTGTTCAATAGTTTTAGGTCTACTTACTGTACGGCTATAAAGGCAGAAAATTATACCGATGGCGTTTTTAAAGCTAACATCCAGAAAAATGTACACACATTTTATGTGTTTTAAATGAGCGAAATAAGAAACACTATTCACATGCTAGTTTATTGTAATGTTCACAACTCTTTCCATGCAAACATGAAAGTTAAAAAAATTGAACTTTCTTTATCACATGTTACATTTTTTTTTAAATTCCTTTGACAATTTTTCCAATAAAGAAGATGCACTCATGAAACTGTTCTTGTCAAGAAATATGTTGACTAAAGGAAGATATTGAGATAATGGGAGACGACACGAGATCCGGGACGCCAGCTGTGATGCGGTGTGAGGATCTGTTGTCACTATGTGCCCACATTTCCCTATAAGAGTATTAAGAACACGAATACAATTGATTGTATACATATTGATGTTGATTCATACCTATTCATTTCAATGTATTGATCAAAGTTAACTAGACAGTTTGTTAATCAATACACGTTATCTAGCAATATAGTGCGTGTATAAGATATTACATCTTTTATGAAAAAGGAATTAAAGAATGGTGTTAGATATGCAACACACACATTGTCAATAAACCCAGATCTAATTTTGTTATATTGTTAAGTAAAGCTTTCATTCATTATTCTCAAGGTGAAGTGACAACACATATACATGTTGAGAGTACATGATCTTCACTTGGTCAATACAACAAATTACTTATTTGTAAATTAAATAGGATGGAATGTTTTGTAAAACTAATGCAAAATGTATCGGAAATGTCCATTTTTGATGAATTTAAGATAGAAGTTTTGACTAACCTTTAAATGGCAATAAGCTTTTGCTATATTGATAATCTAAGTAAGGATTTTAGTGTTCAGCAGTCGAGTAGATGATGAAGCAATGGTAAAACAATAACAATCATGTCATTTTCGTTACATATTTAAAAATGTGGTTTACAAGGATAATAACAACGTCGTATGTGGGCTTGTGAACATGCAAACAATGGCAGCAAAAATAAAACATGATGTTTGTTGTAAAATTATTCAACTTGCACAACTTTTTCAAGACACCAGTCATTTAACTTTATTGCCATATATTAAGTACGTTTTTATGCCATTTATCAGAATTTTTAGTCCTAAAAATATATTTGATTAATAAATATATGTAGTATTTAAGGATTTTTAATAAGCCTTTTTAAACATATTTGAGCTATTTCATAAAGTAGTTCCGGCGCCTCTCGAATGTCTCCTTCTTGTAACCCGAACAACATATGTTTATTGTGTCATACTTTATTGTGTCACTGGAAAGCAAAGTGACATGATAAAATCTGACAGTATTTTGAACTTTGAAGCAAGCTGTCGCTTTTATTGTGAGAACACATGTTACCGTAAAGAGGCTGAACATTGTTCATCGAAGGAACTATATATTCTGTGTCAACAGTGCAATTTTTGCAATTCCATCCAACACTTATAAAGCTGCTTCATTATTTTTGAATGCATTAAATGAATACTGAGTTTAAAAATGGTAACATAAAATGTCACAGCTAGAGGTATACTGTATGACCCTTAAGCTGGCATATATAATATCATAAATTAAATGCAATCATTACGTAAGAGTCATTGTTAAGTATATTATCATGTGCATGTAAATTAAGTTATTGTTCGACATGCCATAAACAACCTAAGAACATAGAAACATGCAATTCGATAGTGAAACGGAACGCCAAACGTATAGATGTACATTAAATTCAACTCTGTGCATTAACCGAAAAGGTACATTGAACATCGATATGTTAAAACAACTAGATGAACAGGATTTGTTTACGTCTATGCAAAAAACTTGAATACCGCTCGTTATTTTCTACAACTCACCTGACAGATAACACAGACAGCAAGACAGAGAAAATATTTCTAGTCAAAAGGGCAAGGGACTAGATATTTTAACGAGGTTGATTTCTTTCATTGAATGAAGTCCATAAATTGCTTAAAGAAAGTGAAACCAAATAATTAATATCATTTATTACGCCTATCAAACTAAAAATGTCTCTCTATATTATATAAATATATATATATATAAATTGACAGATGTGCGCATAGAACGTACCAAAATGTGCATGCAAAGGTTCTCCACCGAAACCCATTTGCTGTCTATTAACGTCTCTAAAAAGAATGATCTACGAAAAGGACGAATTTGGACCTAATTACATAGACGTGCTTGTCTATAGATAACATACGTCCCGTTGTTCTCGGCTTTTCTGTGTGGTCAATATTAATTATTCTGAACAGTAATACCACTGCTTCCCATAATCTGTGTCAGGAATATAGTCGCAAGGTGATATGTTAAATGGATAGCCTTTGTAGTCACAAATCCCGGTAGAACGATGATAGGTTTAATGGATTGCCTTTGCAGTCATATATCCAGGAAGAACGATGATAGGTTTAATGGATTGCCTTTGTAGTCATATATCCAGGAAGAACGGTGATAGGTTTAATGGATTACCTTTGCAGTCATATATTCCGGTAGAACGATGATAGGTTTAATGGATTGCATTTGCAGTTATATATCCCGGTAGAACGGTGATAGGTTTAATGGATTGCCTTTGCAGTCATATATTCTAGTAGAACGGTGATAGGTTTAATGGATTGCCTTTGCAGCCATATATCCCGGTAGAACGTTGATAGGTTTAATGGATTGCCTTTGCAGCCATATATCCCGGTAGAACGGGGTAGGTTTTTTCGATTGCCTTTGCAGTCATTTATCCACGTAGGACGACTTACTTTAAGCAATAAACATATATGTATATTCAGTTTTTGGTTAAACATATTGATCCCATTTAAATATGAATGTGGCATCTTAAATTATTTAAAGTGGCTTCATTTAGCTTTTAATCATAGGTATAAAAAATAAAAATACCAATTAAATATGTCATCGATTGTTACTTGTTAATAGAACAGTAAAAGGAAAATTTACTGACATCAAAGAAATATTCCTACAAGGACCATATACACGGGTAAATTCTTTATTCGCTGTTATTTGTTTCTTTCCAGAAACAGATTCAACCTTAAAGATTTGTTTTGCGAATTCGATTTTATATCAATAGATAAAAGTGAGCCTTAGATTTTGTTTAAATCTCAAACTGAGGTATAGTACGTTTAAAACGGGCTAGTCTCACGTGTCAATCTCAAAGACAATACTAGATATCTGTTGCATGATGCAGTAACTACTGATAAACCATTCCTATTTTCAACCAAGTGTGTTCTCCTCAGTTTATGTAATGCATTTTATTACGATTAATGTGAGTTTGTGAAAATTGCAAGTGATTTTAGATATGAATAGGAAGTTTCAATCGTCATCGAAACGTTGTTTCTTTTTAATCGAATAGGATTACTAGTTCTTGTTGATTGCATGTGTTAACCTGTCAATACCTGAAGTTGTTGCTTATTAATCGAATAGGATAAATAGTTCTTGTTGATTGCATGTGTTAACCTGTCAATACCTGGAGTTGTTGCTTATTAATTGAATAGGATAAATAGTTCTTGTTGATTGCATGTGTTAGACCTGTCAATACCTGGAGTTGTTGCTTATTAATTGAATAGGATAAATAGTTCTTGTTGATTGCATGTGTTAACCTGTCAATACCTGGTACCACAAGACTGACGAAGCATTTCACTCATTGTTAATATAGATGTCACAATATGTCACAATATGTTGAAACTGATTCAATAGAGGTTTAATCAGTTAAGTGCAGGCATTACACATGCAAAATCCATAAATGCTGTATCAATGTAACGTTCAACTGAGATAGAAATTTCTTATCAGATTTACTAGTTACATTGCTAGTTATATTACATGTACAATTCAACATAGAACTATTGAAATCCGTACATTTGCTCTCATAGTTTACATGTGCTATCTTTTAGTGTTTACAATGTAAGTAGGCACACACTTACACATTTATATTTTAGGTTAGTTTCTTTGTAATCAAAATCCAATCAGTCATTATTGAACATGTATTGGAAACATGCAACGCATATCAAATGTGTGAACCCATAAAAGTAGACTTTTAGTCAAATTGTTGTAACGCTCATTAACTGAGTGTATTTCGTTAATTCATTTCATTTAAATAACGCATTTTTTTCGACCGATGCTAACATTTTCAAATTTAGCATGTAATACATGTAACTTATCCCGCATGGTGATTTGACATCCTGTTAAGTTGACAAGTACTTTGATTGATACAGATAGTTAAAATTAAACAAGATTAACCGAAACTAAGAAGAAAATAGCCTGCAACAAACTGCATAGAACGTGTTTCAGCTGCATATACAATACTACATTCGACACTTTAATTCGGATGGACTGAGAGAATGGCGACCGATGGAAATGATCCCACCTTGTCTGATCAAGCTCATCTTGATTGATATTAAAAATAAAACGACGAATATGAAACATAATATATTTTATGTATCCATAAGTTGCCGTATTTGACAGAATCTTTTCCCCAAAAGTGATCTTATTGATCACCATACTGATGGTCATTTGACACTAGTTGTCCCAACCTTTCGGATGATACTGGTTTCACCTCGTCCCAGAATGGCATTGTACTTTCCAAAATATATTTTGGAAATGTGCATGTAGTATTAGCCATTTCTTGGAGTTTCTTTGTTCCTGTTACACTCATTCAATGTATAATACAAGCGAATATATAATATTATATAAAAATGATAGAGTTACCCCATCCTGAAGAAAATCGTCGTTTTAATAAACATCCGTGTTTGTTTTTATGATGTATAATGCATTTGTGGAACATCTTCTAATATAAACCAGGCATAAAGACTGCCAACCAATATTATAACGTGTCAACGACAATGAGTGTTCAATGTCTTGAATTTAGGAGATATCATTGACAGTAATTGTCATTCTTAATAAGGCAAGTAGCAACAAAAGTAGCATGTGTATTGACATGGTGTAAAGAATGCGCCGCCACATCGCGAGAGAGAAAGGTTCATTAAACTCCATTTGTCTCCACAATTAAAGCCTTCTACCCCTATCCAGCTATCACATTCAATTTTACGAGGCAGATTGGATGGCCTGAGAGTAATGGCGCCATATCGAGATTGTCTCTCCCGTACGCATACGACGAGATTGTTCTGATTAAAAAGAACTAATAGTTTAACGTGGTTAGACTTATTCATAAATTGTGGCATTTCAGCAGACTTGATTTCCCGAAAGCGACTTTTCTTGTCAAATCCGTTGACACTTGTTCTGACAGACTCTTGAGTGATATTAATTTAAATCAAAATGACCCAGTTCCTTCAAAACCGATGTTTAAGTTGGTCCTGATCTTCGTTGCATGTTGATTGGTTGGAAATATGTACTGCAGTGCTGTTATTTGTGCATTTTTCTGTAATGGCTCTATATATACGTTTGAATTATCACAAAGGCTATATTGTTGGAATCAAGAAGAAAACTTTTAAAACACAAATTTCAGTATTTATCGCAGTTATACCAGATGGTAGGCGCATTTCCTTATAAAGTAAAGACACAGACATATTCTTTCATATAACATCCAAAAATCCTTGTGTACTTTAATAATGACCGACAACGCAGATCATTGTGGTATTGTGCACAACAATTTGTTGACCGAAAAGGACTGTTTTATTCATAGTAATAAAGATATAATAGAATCTACACGATAGCAACAGCGGCAATGTATATTCTTGCATATTTAATTATCTTTATTTTATCAAACATAAAACTATCACATGCTAATTGACGTCATAACCTAATGGAGAAAAAGCGTCTACATGTCAGATCTTTAAAGGAAAAAGGATAAAATCAACACAATATAGAGAAAACAACAAGAATTATTTTTATATGTTGTTTCTCTTCTGGGTAATAAGGTGACTGAAGTGACAAAAAATTGCTTAATTTGTTGACATAACGTCATCATGATCTGCGCACTGGGCGTTAATCGTTTTTTTTTTCTGAGTAAGTATTACCTGATGTTGACTTACACGTGACCAGATATTCGATCAGTCAGAAAGCTTGCTTTAGCATGTGATTTTATTTTATAAGCCCCTGAAATACTACAGCTAAAAAGTCATAATTCAGTTTAATACACTGTGACAAAGATATAGATTTTGTATGTTATTATCATATTGCACTTTCTTGCATGCCTGCACTTTATATATTCCAACATTTGGCGTGAAGCCATTATATTTAGGTTGTAATGGCAGTTCTGGCCATGAACGCAAAATTGCCAACTTTCTTCTGACTTCTGCAGCTCACGGTGTTGTAGGCGAAAAACGCTATCATGCTTATTGGAATCATAAACTGATTGCTGCACGCAAACATGCAATAAACATACTATTTAAAGCTTTGACATTTTCTCTGCGAGTTCACATTCCTCTTAGTTTCTTGTACTTGTTAAAGATGATATTTATATTGTTGTATCACGGAAAGGTAGTAATTTTATAAAGGCATGCAATACAAAAATAAAAATATGTCATACAAGGCTGACATTGTCGAAATATATCAAGCTTTCATATTCAACAATAGTACGATTTATTCTTCCAGCCATACGAAGTAGAAGTCAACAAAAGACTATCTCATCTTAAGGCCCGTATTCACCAACCGTTCTGAAGTAAGAAGTCTTGTTTTAGCCTGCAACAAACTGCAAAAACCGTGTTGCAGCTGCATATATACCACTACATAGCGTTTGTTTTTGGATGAACTGCGAGAATGGCGACCGATGGAAATGATCCCACCTGGTCTGATCAAATTCTTCATTCAATGTATAATTCAAGCAAATATTTATAAAAATTTGATTGAGTTTCCCAATCTTGAAGAAAATCGTCGTTTCAGTAAAAATCCGTGTAGGTTTTTAAGATGTGTTTTTAAGATGTAGCTCAAAATAATGAATTTATTGAACATTTTCCAAAATAAACAAGGCAATAAAGACTGCAAGCAAATAGTATAACGTGTCAACGACAATATGTGTTCAATGCCTTGAGATATCAATGACAGTAATTGTCTTTCTTAATAAGGCAATCAGCAACAAAAGTAGCATGTGTATTGACATAGTGTAAGGAATGCGCCGCTACATAGCCAGAGAGAAAGGTCCATTAAACATCATTTGTCTCCACAATTAAAGCCTTCTACCCCTATCCAGCTATCACACTCAACTTTACGAGGCAGATTGGATGGCCTAAGAGTAATGGCGCCATATCGAGATTGTCTCTCTCGTCCTCATACGACGAGATTGATTCAGATTAAAAAGAACTAATAGCTTAACGTGGTTAGACTTATTAATAAATTGTGGCATTTCAGCAGACTTGATTTCCCGAAAGCAACTTTTCTTGCAGCTGTGAGCCATGCTGGTGGGTCAAATCTGTTAACACTAGTTCTGACAGACTCTTGAGTGATATTAATTTCAATCCGCCAAAAATGGCTCAAGACTTATCGCAGATGGTAGGAGCATTCCTTTATAAAATAAAGACACAGACATATCATTCTTTCATATCACTTCCATTTGTGTTGACCTGCTTATTATACCGTCTGGAAATATGGTATATTAGACTCGTTTTCAGGTCAATATGTAGTTTTAAGGCCTTGTGTACTTTAATAATGACCGACAACGCAGATGATTGTGGTATTGTGCACAACAATATGTTGACCGAAAAGGAATGTTTTATTCATAGTAATAAACATATAACAAAACCTACACGATAGCGACAGCGGCAATGTATATTCCTGCATATTTTATTATATTTATTTTATCAAACATAAAACTATCACATGTTAATTGACGTCATAATCAGATCTTTAAATGAAAAAGGATAAAATCAACACAATATCGAGAATTATCTGTTGTTTCTCTTATGAGCAATAAGGTGACAGAAGTGAAGATAAAATTGCTTAATTTGTTGACATAACGTCATCTGCGCACTGGATGTTATCAGGTTTTTCTTTTTTCTGGCTCCGTACCACCTGATGTTGACTTACACGTGACAAGATATTCGATCAGTGAGAAAGCTTGCCTTAGCATGTGATTTTATTTTATTACCCACTGAAATACTACAGCTAAGAAGCCATTCTTCAGTTTAATACATTGGGACAAAGATATAGGTTTTGTATGTTAATATCATATTGCACTTTCTTGCATGCCTGCACTTTATGTATTCCAACTTTTGGCGTCAAGTCATTATATTTAGGCTGTAATGGCAGTTCTGGCCATGAACGCAAAATTGCCAACTTTCTTCTGACTTCTGCAGCTCACGGTGCTGTAGGCGAAAACGCTATCATGCTTATTTGGAATCATAAACTGATTGCTGCACGCAAACATCCAATAAACATACTATTTAAAGCTTTGGCATTTTCTCTGCGTCTTCACATTCCTCTTAGTTTCTTGTACTTGTTAAAGATGATATTTATATTGTTGTAACACGGAAAGGTAGTAATTTGATAAAGGCATGCAATACAAAAATAAAAAATATGTCATACAAGGCTGACATTGTCGAAATATATCAAGCTTTCATATTCAACAATGGTACGATTTATTCTTCCAGCCATACGAAGTAGAAGTCAACAAAAGACTATCTCATCTTAAGGCCCGTATTCACCAACCGTTCTGAAGTAAGAATTGCACAAGTCATGGATTTCAATCCACAATAGCTTCATGATGTATTTAGCTACATGTCTGTTACTTTGCATGACACTTTACCTTTCAGTTAAGTATCTTGAAACTTCATAAAATAAATTTGTTTTTTTTTTTGGTATGAAAATTGTGACTCGGTCTTAAGTCATTACTTAGGTTTAAGAATGGTTGGTGAATACGACCCAGATCAGAGGCAAAACTATTTTGTATACAAACAATTGCAATAAAAAATCTATTAAACAAAGATTAAATAACCATGTATAACAAATGCACGAAAAGCTGCTTAATCATAATTTCAAGTCAAAATTGGACTTTTCTGCTGTAAAATATGAAAGTTCTTTAGCCCATCTATATATGTTGCATTTATTTATAATTTACAGATTCATATACTGAAACATGAAATGTGTTACATTAGGCTAACAATTTTCTGTTTCTGTTTAGCAACATTTAAAAAAAAGTTAACTATTTTTATATAATTCGTTCCTGCTTTAGTCAACTTTGACCGTCTTCATACAACAGTATATAGGTAGCGATAATATCTTTATACAAATATATAATATTTAGCAATATTTCTCATTTATTCTGTTATTTGGGAACCTGTTTGGCGTAAAATGCCATATATTGGGGTAATGCATGGCTAAAGATTAGCACATCAGACACCAAGCGGTGAATGCAACTAAGTCTGGGGCAGGGAATTTCATTTTTAACCGACAATGCACATTGTACTGCTATATAAAATAATGGGAATTAAGTCATTTAAGACTTATAGGCTATTGTCAGCGTATGTTTGGCACAAGTCATTCTTTGGATGGTTATATATTGCTGTAAGGGAAGTGTTTTATTCTGTGAATTAATGTGATTAAAATATAAAAAAAAAACAAAGTATGCAAATTTTGTCGATTATAATTAAACAAGTTCCATTCCTGATTAAAACTTACTGTGTCAGTTGATCTGTTGTATCACCATCGTATAAATTATTTACATGTATATACATGTATCAGCTAAGCAAACAAAATTGAGGTATCGATTGGGTCGCAATGCTTTTAAAAAGGCATGCAGTCATAATGTTGATATATTTTTTATGCACAATAAAACGACGTGCATTACAATGACATGTTACTAAGGCTAAAGGCTGATTACGAAGAGATGTATCTAATTGACTGTGTTCAGTGATTTAAAACATGTTAATGAAAAAGTTTTATTTGAAAGTCTGATTTTGGGGTATATCATGATGTTGTCCTGTGTTTACTCTCAGACTAACAAGCAAAAACAATACCACATAGAATAAATACAAAGCTTTTTAAATTAGCATTGATATCAATGATCAACATCTCCTATCTAAATGTCAACAACATTGAGATTTGACCGACTTTGATGTAGGATAAATGTGTCTTACTGTATAATTAAGGTCCTATTCAACAGATGTGGAATTTCGGTCACAATCTAATGAGCATACATAATGTAAAATATACCAAACTCCGAAAGGGCACAGAACAAAGGTATTTCACATGCAAGCCACGCGAAAAGTAAGAACAAATTTGTGATGAGTCATTTAACGAAAAAAGCAAACCCGATAGTTATCGCCTTGGAACGGTCAGTCGGCAATATGGACCGACTGGGGTGCTTAAATACTTGTTTATTTTCAAGTACATTCGCACAATAATAAACCTGGTTATATGTATTCACTCCTTATTAACCCCAATGAACAACTTTCGAGGAACTTCATGTAAAAATATAACTTAAATATGTTTATTTATGACTTTTGGTTGTATTACATGTATACAATGTATGTATTACTATTTTTAACGACTCCCATCTGTTTTGAGTGGGAAGACCCAAAACAAATGCCAGCCTAGAACCGACTTCCACAATATGTCCTTAGCTCCGTGCGGGTCTTAAAGCAGTTCGAGTGGACGTAGGAGTAACAAGTCCCGATTATATAAATGAATTCATTGCGTGTGGTGAGCAGTCGGTATGCGATATGACGCCACGGCCAGACACTCCTTATGAGATAAATCATGCAATATCCTCTGATTAAGCTGTGGCTGCAGAAAAGCCGTTATATGATATTACCAGACGACATTTGCATGAAGGATGAAAGAGCATGCCTTAAAGCAAACACGGATCAGATATTTACGATGCTATGTTTATTCTCTTCATAGGGGAGTAAAACATTGTTGAAACGTTGCACAATTGTTTTTGTTATGAAGGCATGCTTCTTATAAACTAAAGTATAATTTATTTGTCATTGTCTGGTTTCAATACAAAAAGCTGCAGATTGATTGTTGAAAGACACCATAGTTACGTTTACTGTATGTCTTACGAAATTGAAACACTATTTAAAAAAACATTATTTTGTTATTAAAAACAACATAGAGGATATAGACATGTACTTCTAATAGAATTTGCTTTCTTCTGGTCAAAAGACGTAAAATAATAACTTCACAGCTGCTAAATGCTCATGAGATTTTGTGACATGTTATTTACATGTTACACGTTATTTAATTAAAACATTTTACACGTTAATCACAAACATCAAAGCATAAGATATGCACACGCACATACATATGAGGTATGCGATACACTTTCTTTTCCGGCAACTGGGGTTGTGAAGCGAAAAGAAAAAATCCCAACCCCAAAGATCTGAATTTTTACTTCATCAACCTTGATCAAAAACATTAAATGCTAACACTGAAAATGTCGGTCGAATGCGTTCAGAAATGGCTTCAATGATAATTGCCAACAGGTATGATGGTATATTGGTTAAAAGAAATATATATTGCAAATTATGCGTTTTTATAATTAAAAGAACCGGACGTGCATGCACATTGTCGGTAATCGCTGACTTCTTTTAACTATTAGACAATATATCGACAATGAATATCAAAATAATAAACCGTGTAACATAGGCTACGGTGTTTCAACAAACAGAAATAAGATTATACTCTGACACTATAATTGTATTAATGCTGCGTTAATTAGTTTGAAGTGAATTTAAGGGTACTGAAATTGATCGAATTAATAAAACACTAAAATTAGTAAAAATACCTAATACATTAAGCCTTGAATGTCACCGTGTGGCAGAGCTTCATAGAGGACGTTTGTTTAAGAACAATGAGACTATAATCTATCTTGTCTGATATTATATATCACACTGTGATAATGGACAACCAGCAGTTTTGTAGGAGAGAACTATGCAAGTGACCACACGGAATAAAAAGCACACTGAATAATAAGTAAAATTACAACAGACAACGGTTTGGTTCAGAATACCCAAGCTTACACCTACATGTAAATTTAAAATGTACCTCGCGGGAATTAATAATAATATGATTGAATTATAACAGTTCCAACGATTAAAGTTAAGATAATTGCATTTGATTTGTTGTGGTAACTGTCTCTTGTATAATTGCCTATTCGCATTATTTAATCTAGATACATATTTACATACAAGCGACAGCTTAAGCAGTTTGACATTGTGTGTTGAACCAAGTTAACATAGTAACAATGAGAACTAAAGTTCTGCTATATCTACAAAATTTGATCTCGTCCTCCTACATGTACGCTTAGTGCAGCAGCTTGCCAGATCAGCGCTTGTAGATGCAATGCAACTTCATATACTGATGAAGCCGTTGACATTGATTGTATGAATCATATATACACGAATTGTTTAAATTTAAATTGCCCTTTATTTCAAAGATTTCTTACAAAGTTTGATCAGTTTGCAAACATGCACACTTTGTAATTCACATACATGGTGATTCTGACACCGTTTGAAAAGTATTTTTACTCTGATGTTATTTATTAAGATACTTAAGTTAAAAAAATCAAATATAGCAGTAAACGATTTCAAATTTACTTCATAATGAGGTGAAGTACAACAGAATGCGAGATATACATGTACGTAGTCAATGAGGCTTTGTAGTAATTCTTTTATGACCTTCTCTTCTTTTACTTTTATACATTTGTGTATATATTATTGTTCTGAAGTTGTTCGTATCTATGTCACAAGTATGTATTATAAAACAGCTATTAAAGTGTCAAATATATTTATATATGTTTTCTTTACTTGTTAGAGATGCCAGAGACTAAGTTTATCTCCATTGTAACAGATTCTTTTACTAATCTTGTCCATTGAATTTATATCTTTAATTGAATATTATTGTATATAACGTCGGTAAACGTTAAAGTTTATACGTGTTAGCAATATAGTCCTGTATCTTATATCCATTTCTTATTTATATCTTATCGCGACTTTTAACTTGGGAAGCAAGAAAATTATAACTAGTCTAATACTTCTTTTTACCAATTATTATTGCACGGACTATCAACTAAACTAGATTATTAGCTACTACGTTCGAAGTGCAACATTTCAGTCCGAAATTTACTCGTTACTCTTGTATACAGCTGCTTGCAATTTAATTTTCATGGTCTGTGGTGACGAATTGCTTGGAATTGCTTAAATACGGTTGATTCTAACTTTTACCAATACTGTTAGCAAGGCAATTCGAAAAGTTCCGTTTCATGTGGTAAAACTCATTTGGAAAATGTAAATACATGTAATCGTTAATTGTAACCTAACGTAATTAACATGCCACTAATGGCATTCCACTTTCATGTTAAATAGGTGAAATAAATGTCTTTAAAATGCATTTTGGACAATTAAAAATTAACACACGATGACACAAGTCCTGGGAATGCAGAAATAATGAAATGGTAATGCATTAACAGAAAAATTGGAGTCAATGCACGACATTCTTCGCATGTTCTCGGTCTCTTAGCTTGAAATTGTATTAAATTGCGCCCTTGAATTTTCTGAAGATTTTGTCAAATAACATGTCATTTTGACACGATTTCTGTCGAATGCATTTGCAGAGTCACACTATGCTAACACGTGCTTGGTTAGTAGATATGAAATATATCTGACTGATTTGTGTTGCCTTAACCACAGCTTCCAAATAAATGTATTATTTACATCAAACATCACCGTCTTACTGGCATACACATGAACGTGTGTCGTGAATGACATTAACTAGTGCAACCATCAAACTCAATGCAATACTAAAGGTAATGCTAAGGGCGTTTGATGTTTAGGGCATATGTCACATTTCAGTTAAATGTATTGTATATATCGATTTTAAGCAACAATTTACTCTTAATTTTATAAGTATCTGTTTCTTTTATAAGAATGTATGCATCCGCAATAAAAATAAAGTTTTACTCTAAAAGTCGTTCCAACCTGATAACGTTACATTAGCTAAACTGTGGTCATATCATTCTAAATGTGACGCCATGGTGCCACATCAAACAATGGCTTTTTCTTCACGCACAAATTACAAACAAATTGCCAAAATCGGATGAATAGAACAAAAGAAAAAAACCCACGTTAAAACAAAGAGCCAGAAGAAACAAGATGAAAAAGAAAAAAAGAACAGTGACTGAGATTATATGAAATTTGATATTTTCTTGATGAGATAAAAAAATTGCTATTAAACATTTGAAGAATTTGTTTCTAGTCGTGTTTGATTTTCAGTTTTGTTTTTATATAAGAATACCAAAAAAGCGATTTTAAGTAAAGGCGTAACAACAATATATATTACCAGAAATACTATCCGCGTAACTGATCATGTTACGGTAGTTGTAGAATTTGTTCGAAAGACGAAGACGGATTTTCAGAAAATGGTGTTTTAGTTCTGCAATAAACAAAATCACTGCATGCGTTCACAAAAAGTGCAGAAAACCTTGCATGTGTGCGCTGTTGTTCTGCAGTGCAGTTATCGTGTCCACAAGAGTTATTTATTGATCACGCGCGTGTAGAAAAAAGATTAAGTAGCCAATACTATTCCGTTCTGTCATTCGGTTTAGGCAGTTTATTTCGTTCAGAGTAATTTACCAATGGCATCTTCTATCAGAAAAAAATGTATACCAATGATGTGATAAATATTATTCAGTGCTTATAACTAACGGGTTCTCCTAACAGACGGAGAATGCATCTTCGATATTTTGCAGTCCACATAGTTTAACTTCCATGGTAAGGTTTTTCTTTCGTTTTTTTAAATATTCCGGGATTTCTTTTAGCATACTTTCACTTGAAAATGAGGCTAATAATTGTATTGTATTGTTTAAAGACGTCTCTATTGTACTGAACGAGATACAAAAACAAAGTTTACAAAATCGTATTAGCATATTCAATCAACATCATGGAGAGTATATATGGTAGAGCCCCAGAATTGCGTTCACTAAAGCAAATGTTGTTTTTCATTTATAAATGACGATGCTACTCGTCTTTAGATTCCAAATGAACTTTTATAAGCACATGGATAATGACTGATGTTCTAGTGTCATTGACAATAGACAGAACAATCAACATTGTACAAGTGTTTTAACTAAATTCTGTTTGACAAATTGCGTCTCTTCTTGTTTCGAATATGTGTCTATTTCAGTTTGAGACTATTTCTGCGAGTTTCCCTTGATTACTGCACTATTTTTTGTCAATTAATCTTACTGTATCATCGGAACCTTTTTAATAAGTTGAGTAACCTCTTTGTTTAGTCCCAGGAACCACCTTGTTTCAATTTATAACCACTTTTTTGTAGGTTTTGTTCCCATTTGTTGTGTGTGCAAACGAGTAACTTTCTCGCGGTAGCCATTTTGTTTGTACCATAGGTGTACGCAGCGGCTCAACCGATTTGCCAGTTGGATGTCGATGTTTCATAATTTCAACTCACGAAAACGTGACTTTCAGGTAAAAAAATTGTACTCTTTGTCAGCGTAATTCGTTATTTAAAAATATTTCCCAAAGCACACTATATCTTTTACACATGAATTTCTTGTGCGTTCTATTTCGCACACAACTTTCTGGTGCATGCAATATATTGTCTGGCGCATGCGCAAGATTTTCTGGTATATGCACAAGATTTTCTGTTGCACTGGGATCACTATAAACAGATGTGAGTCTCCTCAGTCGAGGACTCTAGCACTTTGAAGATGTTAGCTCAATTAAATCATATTTAATTTATTTCTATTTTATTCAAGGGATAAGTCATACGCAAATTCATCTCATAGATATTTTATAAGTGGATACATAATTACCATATTATTTAATATATGTTGCTGGTATTAGAGCGAATATAACATTTATCGTTTGGATCGAAGATTAAAGCAAACAAGACGATTCAAACTCATGTTTACGTAAGGTGAAGTTATATCAGATATTTGTTATTTCGTGTATAAATGGTGGGTGCTTGAATTTTAACGTGAGCGTAGATTTTTTGCAACGTCTATTTATGTACGTTAAGAAATATCCTAAATTTATTAAATTGGTGTACTTATTATTATTTTGCTCAATTGTTTATTGTTAAATAAATTAATTATTTAGTTACACTTATATATCGATGGTCGTTATTCAATATACCTTAATATAAATTAAGCTGGATTCCTACCGGTAATTCAACATCACCCTGGTGCCGTAACAATATAATTAAAACAGAATATAAAATTCCCTTAGGACTATGTTAAGCATTTCTTTGCGTTTAGAAAGTAAATTATAATAAAAGAGAAAAGGATTCTGTAACTAACAATACCACAATCTCTTTTAAATTTTAATCAGACTTATGGTTGTGTTTTAATTAAATTTTCAATATCCGCATCTGCTCATGATAGATGAGAGTTGGATTTTCATTATCTCGATAAAGAGAAACTACATCTTTACGTTTCTTGTAACGTTCTTTCATTACAGTGTTTCCATTTATTCATAAAAATAAACGTTCAAGTACTATAACTATACTTTTTTGTTGATTTAATTTTTGGTTTTGTTTAGGTAATATGTTCTCTAAGAAATTATATGAATATAATATAATATAATAATATATATTATTATATTATATTTTATTTATAGTATAATATATATAAATAATATTACATTATATCTTATTATATATAATTTATTGTATATATAATCTCCCTATTTCGTCAACATAAACGTTCGTTAAAGTAACTTTAAATGCTCCAACGTACATCCGTCTCATACAATTGACAAGATTTGAAAACATGTTATATGACCATGAGTATCCTCTGGATGGTAAAAGGCACATTGTCAAAATTGAATAAATAATTTTCCGAGGCGTTCTGGTAAAAAATGTATAAATATATCACAGAAACCACATTTAAGAAAACAAATTTTTGTTAGCACTAAAGTCTTAAATTAAGATATTTGTTCAACGCTACGAAAATAAATTTAATTAATAGTCCTAGATCTAGTGTTTAATAAAATCGTATTAAAAGGAAGATCGTAAAGTTAATTGTATGAAAGGTTTGATAATTGGTCCAAAATATACATGTAACAAGGTCTGTGTGATTTATGTAAGATACGATAATTAATTGAATTTTAAATGCATTCAGTGAACACTTAGGACCAGCATCGTGACTCATCAAATTTATATTTAAATAGATAAGACAAAGGCCCAAAGTATCTTAAGATTTAACACAATAATATGTTTAAAAAAAGTAATTGGCTGAACGGACAATTCAGAATTTGAACTATATTAACACGATATTAAAGAGTTTAATATTTATCAAAATAACTGCTACATAATAAAAAAAATCATAAAAATGAATGTGTGTTCTTTAGGTGTGTGTTTGTGTGCGTGCGTTTGTGTGTGCGTATGTGTGCATATGTGAATTTTTTATTTGATTTTATCATCGCTAAAACTGTGAGTTAAATGAATCAATTATTAAAACGCGTAAAGTTTTGGCACAAGTCAAGCAAAACAAGCCACAAATGAAATGAATGAATGAATGATACACATCGTACATATTGCTGAAATGGAAAAGGACGTCTTTCATGTATATATTCATTTTTCTCAAATGCTGTTAGAACATTCTGCAACCAGTCCATACAATAATATTCAATTGACGGAATGCTGATTATATTACATTTCATTGCAAAAATGTGGTCGTTTAGCTGATCATAAACTATGTTCAAGAGCACATTTTTACCACTTAACACTTTATTGCACACCGATCAAAGTGTGATGATTGTAAATTCCAAAACTTCGTGTAGTTATGCGTACTCTCAAAAAGCGCATGGCAAGAATTTGTGAATCCATGTTCATATCAACAAGATTCTTTATATTTA
>CM017559.1:26511433-26793933 GCA_007844125.1 Sinonovacula constricta | reverse complement strand
CAGTAATCTTAATATAATAATAATATACCACGTGGCGAAAAATTGTGTTACCATTGCTTAAAAAGATTAAACGCACATGTTGTTGAAGATGAATTCCATGTAATGTTTTTTTCTGTCCAAGATACACTGAACCTAGAAATCAGTTATAACTTAGTTGGTATAAAGGGAGTAGAAATAGAATAAATTTTATTAACCCGATAACATCAAATAATGATTTAGTATTGAAACAACTGTGTTATTATGTGCGTTATAATGTGTATGAAATTATGAAGGGATAAAGATAAACGATTATAACATAACTCGTGTTTTGTATAGTTGTATAATTATGCAAATTGTATTATGGGCCAAAGGCCTTTAGGCACAAATAAAGTTTCTTTTTTGTTCTTTTCTTTTCTTATCACATTCAAATCAAAGTAACATATGATTTCTTTGACTTAAGGATAAAAATGTATAACAGCATGGCACAGTATACCCACAGACATAAACCCGAATTATAGTAAATACAATGGCCAGATGCAAAACATGTATCCAGTTCCGAAATTTGGTCAATATCCAGTCTGGTACATGTATATGTGTATGAGACTTGGGAATTTTTTGTTAATGTTTATATATAGATTTCTTGTTTACACATATTAGTTTCTTTTCATGCTGCTAGACAGGATGTCGTTTGAGAATAAATGTTGATAAAAATGGGTAGCAATTTTTTTTCTGAAAATAGGTCGCCATTTTCAGCCATTTTTAACTAATTTTTATCGACATCTCAAAATACAAAGAACAAATGGTGAGGATCGCTTTCTGGTGATCGTTGTCTCATTATATGTGTTGTTCTTTAGATGATCAAATTAAGAAGATAATAGAATATGAAAACAGTAGAAAATCTTCCAAAGCATAACGACTTTTTTTAGAATCCTCGTATGTACAAGTATAAACGTTGAAAACATGGATCGACTGCGTCTTTAAATTATGATCGAATGTTGAATCTTTTAAAACATGGACGTGATGTAAAAGTTGATGATTCGTACATATCACGCGCTTACGGATCGCGTTTAACTTTCTTACAAATCGAACCCATGCACCATATGTTTTCTTCAACCTTTACTAATGATACACAATACAATATCATCAGAGAGATTGCTTTAGCTCAACTCACCGAAAACATTTTTCCAACACAATTTTTCGCATTGGTCACATTCTTAGTCTGTGGAAGATTGGTTCTGGCATTGGTAATATTTACGCATTTTCAAGGGAAAATGTACTTATCACTGTACAACATATATCGGATTACCATACACATCATAAAGAAATATGAAGTTCATATTTTGAATCTGACATCTGGTCAGTTTCATGTTTCACCTGGAAAACTTTCTGTGATCGATTTTACATAGCTTGATGCTCACACCACACATATTTGTTCTGGTATTAAGACTCTGACAAAGAAACGAACAACTGTTCAGTTTTCATTAACGTAAGCTTGAGATGATCAATAAAAAGTGGCATTCTGACACTTTAGAAAAAGTACATATACAACAGAAATTTCAAACTTCATGTATGTGATCTTGTTGTCTATCATCACGTTTTCAAACAGTTAACACAATCAACGACATGTTTTAGGATATCAATAGAAAACGTTTCGTCAATTATAAATATTGATAAAATACTCCCAAATATTTCATGATTTTTCTTTCTTTAATAAAACAATTTGTCATGACTGTAAGATTTCACTGATAAAAGAAATAAAAAAAGAACAATTACGCTCGTAATACAATACCACTTCTGGTACAGAGATACAATTTAGCAATCTACTGTTTCAGACTGTAACAGTGTAATTTCCCCAAAACACGCAACGAAAATCTCTTTTATTTGGGGAGCAACATTGTAATCAAGTTGAATATTTGGTTATAATCTGAACGAAAATCTGTTAAAGACGAAATAGATTTGCTCTACAAGGCGAAATGAATGTGAATTAACCACATACATTCTTTGCATTATTACCCTTCTTACTATTGAATAAGCAACTTTATTCAAATAGTGTTTTTCGACTTGAAGCAGTTAGCTCAAAATATTTTGCAGTTTCTAGCACTACGCGTTGTTTCATTTGCATAATAATATATGCAAACATCTAGCTACTTGTAAGTGTTTCCAACAAATGCAGCAGGTTAGGAAGTACAATTAGTCACTCTAACAAACGAGACCATCAACTAACACGGTAAGTAGTCCCTAGAGGATATCCCCCGGAACCACTTAACTGGTAAGATTGAATTGCGCAGACTTGTATGTTACCACAGAGATTTTTCGTCCTCGTCCGTCCTCGGAGCAATGTAGCGTAAATTGTCTACTCTTCTTGTCAACATTCTGCTTCAACCAGACTTCAACCAGACTGGATGATTTGCTTTGTTAAGCGGTTCAGCATGTACGGCGCCGACATCTTGCCTAAACGCGGCGAAAACAGCGACAGTTCAGACTAAACCTTTTCTCTCGATTGTTTTTATTGTTTCTAAAACGGTCCAGCGAAACGCGGTTCACTGATGTCCTTGTTTGGGCAAGATGTATGAAGCCCTAGAAATAGAAATTTAGCAGAATGTCTTTATTTTGCCGACGACAATAGAACGACGAAAGCATGTTTCAACACGTATCAGCTGCTTCTAAATTAAATAAAGTTCAATTTGTTGGACTTTCGATCATTCTGCTTTGTGTGTGTGTGTGTTGTGTTGTGTCTGTGTGCGTGTGTGTGTATGTATCTTTGTGTGTGTGTATGTGTGTATGTGTCTTTGTGTGTGTGTGTGTGTGTGTGTGTGTGTGTGTGTGTGTGTGTGTGTATGTGTGTGTGTGTGTGTGTGTGTTTGTGCGTGCGTGTGTGTATGTGTCTTTGTGTGTGTGTACGTGTGTGTGTGTGTGTGTGTGTGTGTGTGTGTGTGTGTGTGTGTGTGTGTGTGTGTGTGTGTGTGTGTGTGTCTATGTGTCTTTGTGTGTGTGTGTGTGTGTGTGTGTGCGTGTGTGTTTTAACTAACGCATAATGCCTGGTTAAATTGCAATCAAACGATTAAATAGTTTCGTTTAATCTCCGACTTAACTATTACTAAACGGAAATTGACAAATATCAGATGAATAGCTAAGGTATTACATACAGGAGCTTGCTTGACATTCACTTTTGTTGTTGTTAGTATTTCTTTAACATTTTCGATAGAGATATATGGAAAATAAATTGATAAATGTACCAGGTTTAACGTCAGTATACTCCCAAATATTACAATTATGACAAAAAGAAATGTTTTTTACACATTAAGATTTTTTGCAATGAAAGTCACACATGTTTTAACACATATTTCAAGCGACTTTTTTAAGTTTTAAAAAAGAAACTGTTTGCATTCCAAAATAATAAACGATCACTTGGCACATTCAAAACACATTTGTCACGAAAGCCACTCTTCAAATCGCCGTGCAAAAGGAAAGGAAAATAAGCCAGTTCTGTACTTGATAAAGCACACCTTTAGATGCAGAGGGACGTTTTGGCGATAACAATGGATGGATTTATAGTGGGATGGTGATACTTACTGGAATCCCGCGACATGCGACGTATTTTGATAGAAATATTAATGTTTGGTCGGATGCCTGGTGATGATAATAATTCTAAGCATTGGCATTTGTACAAGATTTAAATTAAAAAATGTGTGCGTAAACCAAACGAACTATCCACTCCTAATAAATTTTATATGTGTGAATAAACAATATTTGCTTTTCCCATTAAATTATGTATAAGTGTTAATAATCCACAAGTTACTTCCTTTTCATATTAGCATGTGTGTAAATAAAACGTGTAAATAAAACACATTCACTTTCTCTTTCTATTATCATTTGTTCGAAAAGGAAAAATATTTTCACTTTCTATTCCTAGTATCGCTCGTTCGAAAAAGGAAAACCACGTTTACTTTTCCTTCTTTTATCACTTGTTCGAAAAAGAACAACACATTTTCTTTCTCAGTCTATTATCATTTGTTCGAAAATGGAAAACCACATCAATTTTCTCTTCCTATTATTAGTTCAGTAAGGAAAACCGCATTTTCTTTCTCCTCCTTTCAAAATACATGTGAAAATATCTTAGAAAGCGCTGCACTACTTGCTTTAATACATATATTACAACACATTCCCATTAATAATTTTTCAAATAAATTTATAAAATTAAAACACTTAGATAATATACGACATCATCAAATAGAGAATCAGATACCGCCGTACATCAGTCAGTTAGTAAAAGTTTGGGGTTCTACACAAAGAAAGGTGTTGAAAAAAAATCAATTTGAAACAAACCAGTCCAAACGATTACATAATCTTATAATTAAGAAATGACGTCTAGTGACGAGTGTTTACAGTCTCACGTAGTTGTACTCATCACTAAACGACTTGCAACTGCAAATGCACATTTAAGAATTACTAGTGTTCACCAAACAACTACCTGATTCTGGCCTTTATGTAGAAATACATTTACTGTGCAATGTTTCCGTACTTAATAATTCGCATAATATACAGTTGGAAGAACAGAAGTAAATATGATTGAGTCTTATTCATTTAGGTTGCACGGTTGACTGGCAGAATATTTATGGTCTGAATCAAATTAAATCCGATGCACTAGACGTCTAGCAAGGAAACTCCAACCAAACCATCACAGAAAGTAGACCCTAGAGGGAGATTCCAGGAACTATTAAAGTCGTCCCATTGAATGGAAGAGGCTCTTATTCTTAAATGTTTCCTCCCCTTATTTTCAGTAAAGCATTGAGGCGAAAATTGACTACCTTATCTTCACCATCTTCTACAAACCAGACTAATCAATGAATTGACCTTTTACAGGGAAATAGTATATTCATTATAGCCGAGTGATCAGCAAACAACGATAAAATCCAAGAAGTTCCTAGTTTAAACTGTGAAACGAAAGTAATGTATCCTTTAAGGCTATGCAACTCTAGGCGCTGTCGTGATAATTTATCAGTTTGAAAAATATTTCATTACATATTATATACAAATGTAGAATTTAAAATTTTTCAGTAAATGTATAAAGACAAATTATGCTCACGTCTTGGTTTAAACGTATAATTAACATGCAATCAGAGCACCTCGGATAATTCAGGAATCATCTCTCGGATGTATGCAGGTAGTCGGATCACATCAGCCGTTTCCCTAAATAGGACAACTTTTGTGACAGACGTCAAAACAAAGATGGCAGCTCGGATAGCAGTTCACTAAAGTACGAAGCCTTTTAAAACATCAATTTGTGGTGGCTTCAAATTTAAATCAGGCAATTTTAATTTACCAAGCGCAGCAGACACACAGCTGTCAATCTCACTAAAGTCAGGTCCTACAAAATGTAAGATCTGATGACGGCCCGCAAATACTGTCTATAAACAAAAATGGTTTTCTCCGCTTACTGTTTTTACAGCCAATCAAAAGCGTAATGCATAACGCTTTCGGTAAGAGTCGCAAAATGGCCACTATCGATGATGCAGTAGAAAAGTCACCCAGTTTTAGTTTGTTCTGCAACTGCTTGTTAGTTAACTTTGTTACTGATGTTGAAACAAATAGGATACCGCATTCAACGCACCTGTCTTCAGTGGCACAAGTCTTGCGCGGAGTGTCCATGTTTGCATTTCTTGGTAATGGGCGCAGCCATTAAAATGATACGTTCGGAACGCTTCGGATCATCATTTACTTTTGCGATTTTGTAGGCGACAGTCTGATTGATTGGGAAGGTTTTATTTACTCGTCGTCAGGTCCTGATAGCGGAGCGGTTTTCATGATATGATTTTAATCAGATTTCGCAGCTGCCAAACGATGTCATTGTTTATGTTTTGTGCGAACTTCATTTTAGGCAAATTCCTCTTCCAACTTCCGGCGAACAAAACGATCGTGATTTGTGTAAGTATCTATGCACCAGACGGAATTAACCGAGGAGTTCCAATTGAATTTACATGATGCCAAATCCATTTGACAACCTATCCTAACTATGACGTCTTTGTTCATATAATATCCGAAGGACTTACATTTGTTGGCTTAACCCTCTCTCTGTGGTGCAGCGTTTCATCCTTGTCAGTTATGTGAACGACAGGATTGCAGGAAATTTAATTAGCTAGAATTTTTATCAAGTTATTAAATGGCTTCGTATAATTTCCAGCAGTGTTTAAGTTTTGTCTTTTTTTATACAACTAAATATTGGTATGTCCTTAGCAATTTTGCATAAGACAGTGCATGTATGAAAAAACAGCAACAATAATTTAACTAAAGTTATGAAAAAAACATACAGTTCCTCTACTGACAATAGTCAGTAATTATCAAACACTTGGTGTTTAACACATACTAAAAATTGGACAGTCTTAAAAATGCAAAAAGAAAAGAAAATCATTAAAAATTCGTGTTAAACTCAAATAATACCGTCTCTGCCGTGAATGTGTCTCGTAATTTACAAAAATTAAATCAAAAGAGCCAACAACCCGAGGCCTAGAGCAAATCAAAATACAAAACGATACAATAAATTTCTAATTTTATTAAACTCAGTTTTATATATTAATGTTTTTGTTTACTTGAGCATGCAGCCCGATAGTGACCTTGGATAAACATTACATACCGACGTCAGAGCTGATTACCCGGATGACGATACAACGTAGTCGATAAAGTAAGTTGTCACGTGGTTTTCTCAATTTAAAAATAGCTTACTCTGCAGGCTCAGATAGGAAATACTTGTTTGCTACGATGAGTGGCAATTTATGCTTCATTATTCAAACAGATCTAGGGCGTCAATAAAGCATTTTGAAGGACCTTTTCAATTAACAATGGTTTATTTGGTTACCGAAAAGAAAACATGTCGGTGACTATGACGTAGCAAAGCAACAAAGATAAATGTTTCGTTATCTCCGCTGAACATAAAATAATTGTTGTATATCTACCGGGATGTGAACAGTAAATTTGATAAATGTAATTTTGTAGGATGAAATCATTCTATACTCTACAAATTTCGCTGTTTTGAAGAACTTATTTATGGCGTTGTTTTTTTTTCCTCCGAGCAAACGATCGTGATTCACAGTATCACTGCACCAGATAAATCGGAGGGATGATTGTCCCGTGGACGGAATTACCCGAGGAGTTCCGATTAAACCTTAAAACTAATACAATCGTAAAACTTCGGGTATTTCCGTATGGTTCGTAAAATACACCTCGTACATAGCTCTAGAATACACCAAAGTGCGTCGTCTGAGTTATGAAACAGTGTCCGTTCGCGAGAAAGTAACAAATTATATATATATCATTTAGTTGAGTATATCTTGCAATAACAACGATTTTTTTTATCAATACAATCTATATGATTTACGGAAAATTGAAAAGTCAACATTAAATACCCAGTATTAAAACTAAGACACACAAAGTAGATCCAAGATGGCGCCTTATTATGTCAGAGGTCTCTTGCATAGCATAAAGGCCGAGGTGATCAGATTGAAAACTAATAGTGAACACGGGATTAAAACGCCATGTAGATTGTGAGTTAAGGCACTAAAAGCAAGTTTAGCGAAAACATCGTTATAAGAAAGTGCACACACGAGACACATTAATTGTTTGTTTACGCCAAAGAAGTTCTTGTAACTGGAAACTTAAAAGTGCTATTGTGTGAGATTCTGAGAGAAGCAATGTTCATATTTGACTCTTATTATGTTTCATAACCCCGGGCAGAAATATCATGTCATTCTCGGTCCATAAAGTCATTAGATTTTGTCCCTGGGTAGTTTTCTTAACTGATGTTTCTTTACATAAGAACGTGGTTTCATTTGATGGAATGTTTATGATGCACGATTCAACTTTTAGACTCCGACAACCTCTGTTGTGAATTGAACTTTCTTTTAAGTCACATCATTTTTGCGCGTATCTCCATTACCATTTGAGTGGGCTAAGCAGCTGAAAATGAAATTATCTGACGTTGTCTGATTTTGGTAATTATAATCTTTTGGGCTAGAGAGCTCATGATGGAAATAGAATTTGTAAAATAATTTGTGAAATAAACGAAATATGCATTCTATTACATTCGCACTACTTATATGTAATTGAAAACGATAACAAGAATCGCTGAAACTGCATCTTTCAGGCGTATCGCAAACATGTTTTATGAACACAATATTTTTAATCGCGTGAACATAAGTGCATATTTATTACGTGAAATAATGGGAAAGTATAATATATAATAATAATAGTTTTGAAATACTTAATCACAAATCAGTTTCTTTCCAAATATGTGTTGGTTAACGGAGAGATGTTTCAGATTAACAGAAAGATCCAAACGTTCTTTTTTTCAAATAATGCGGAAGAAAGTAATATATTTAAGTAAAAATAAAAAAGTATTAATATCTCGCCAACAATTTGGCAAGCAGTCATAAGATTAAGCGACGTAAAATTTTGCAATTCGGATAAAAGAAAACTAATCATATTTTTCGGTTCAAAATTAAATTAAATTGCGTTTTCCTACCATGATTTGTAGAGCTATTGCTTCTGGATAAATGATTTGTCGGTTATGAAGACATATTCATTAATGGGTTAAAAAGTGGTTTGTGACGTTTTGAGAAGTAAAGTTCCATTGCCCAAATGGAAGCAAGTAATGCTGTCTCCTTTGCCCCGAGCGTTAGGAGGAAAGCCGAAGCTCTAACATAGGAGCTACTGTGGCCGCTCCATTATACTTAAATAACCGGCAAGACAGTTTCTTTAATGTGGTGTCGCGTGCTTCTCGTTAATTATGTCGTGTAACATTCTACAACAATCGAAAATGTATCTCAGCACCAAAAGTGGTATTGTATTAAGTACGTAATTTGTTTACTTTTCTTTGTCCTTGTCAGCCGGATGTTGTATGTCTGCCATAACAAAATGTGATGCAAATAGGCTAATGATTTTAAGACAGGCTTGACCAACGTGGTTCTATGATTAGAAATCCAAAAGCCTTTCTCAAAAATCTTTTATTTTTTTATTTTTGATGAAACATAAATGCACGTATATGCTCGATGGCATTTAGTGTGCCTGTTGATGTTAAGTGCCAGACATAAAAACGTAATAAGTAAGCAAGTCATCTTGATAAAAAGATTTACGGATGAACATGTTTGGTTTCAGAACCAAAGCCGGAAGGTATTTATGCATACTCCCTTTCATTAATGGTTGTCTGTATATCCCAGACAGGGCCTGTTGTTTGCGCTCCTTCCGTGGTTTTACAGACCTTGCCCTGTCAATATTTTGGTGATCCACATAACTGTTACTTTTGTTGTAAGGCTCTATGCTCACAATAGTCATATTTTGTTGTAGAAGAACTGAATTGATCACCCCTTTCTTTAAGTTTCAAATATCGTTAACCAATACATTAAAAACAAGACGACTATTTTATTTTCGTTATACGATATGCCTTAACAAAATGCTTCTTGTTTGTCATTTTTACAATAGTCGTCATACGATTATTAATGCCGTTAAAACAAGTGATTTATTTGGTTACAAACGAGCGTTTTACATTTTTTTAAAACATACTTAACAAAATCAGACATACCAACCTGTCATTAAGACTTTAATGTATTAAAAAAACATTGTAAAGTTAGTAGTAAGGCCGCAGCCAAAACTTAGCATTCTAATGTTGATCCTATTTATCCAAAATGTATAAAAACAATGGTACTTTGTAAAGTCCCACAAAGCCCTGATGTAAGCCATCATAGGTTTACTACAACGCTATCATCTGTCGTAATCATAATCTTTGTGAGTGGTTTTATAAAGCTTTGAATCTGGAAGACTCGTGTATCGGATTTCACCGAAGTGTAATCAGTGCAGTTATTGTTTTGTGTATTGATCTTCACATGTAGGCCACCTGTCTTAGTAAAATAGACTTGACAACTTGCAAGGGGTTTCAGCATTTTTTCAATGAAAGGCTTAAAAAGTCTTGTAAATACCGCCCCACGGACACAGTAATTGTAACAATGGATTACCAGCCGAAAACATAGTTAACACTGTTGCAAAAAAATACTTTCTACTTCTACTACTGGTATTACTACTAATATTACTACAGATGCTGCTACTACAACTACTACTACTACTACCACTATTAATGCCTTTACTACTGCTACTACTACTACTATACTACTACTACTACTACTATTTCTGTTGCCACTTCTACGAACTATAACTACTACTACTACTGCTTCTATTACTACCACCACTGCTACGACGAACACGAGGACGACCAGGGTAGGACGACGAGGACGACGACGAAGACGACGAGGACGAGCAGACGACGACGAGCACGACGACGACGAGCACGACGACGACGACGACAGCACGACGACGACGACGACGAGCACGACGACGACGGAGACGAGCACGACGAGACGAGGACGACGACGACGACGACGACGACGAGCACGACGACGACGAGCCGACGACGACGACGAGCAGCACGACGAGACGAGCAGACGACGACGAGCACGACGACGACGAAGACGACGACGACGACGACGAAGACGAAGACGACGAAGGACGACGAGCACGACGACGACGACGACGAGCACGACGACGACGACGACGACGACGACGACGAGACGACGACGACGAAGACGAAGACGACGAAGAAGACGACGAGCAGACGACGACGACGACGAGACGAGACGACGACGACGAGACGACGACGACGACGAGCACGACGACGACGACGAGACGAAGAGACGACGACGACGACGACGAGCACGACGACGACGACGAGCACGACTAGACGAGACGACGACGACACACGACTACTACTACTATCACTACTACTACTATCACTATACTAATACTATCACTACTACTACTATCACTACGACTACTATCACTACTACTATACTACTACTACTACTACTACTATACTACTACTACTACTACTACTACTACTATCACTACTACTACTATCACTACTACTACTACTATCACTACTACTACTACTACTATCACTACTACTACAACTACTACTGAAACACCTGCTACTACTGCTACTACTACAAGCTGTCCTGCCAGCTACTACTACTACTACTACTACTATTGCTACTACTTCTACTACTACTACTACTACTACTACTACTACTACTACTACTACTACTATCACTACTACTACTATCACTACTACTACTACTACTATCACTACTACTACAACTACTACTGAAACACCTGCTACTACTGCTACTACTACAAGCTCTCCTGCCATTTCTAAATACTACTACTACTATCACTACAACTACTATCACTACTACTACTATCTCTACTACTACTACTACTACTACTACTACAACTACTATCACTACTACTACTATCACCACTACTACTACTATCACTACTACTACTATTAGTACTACTACTACTTTCACTACTACTACTACTACTATCACTACTACTACTACTACTATCACTACTACTACTACTACTATCACTTCTACCACAACTACTACTGAAACTCCTGCTACTACTACAAGCTCTCCTGCCATTTCTAAATACTACTACTACTACTGTTAGTAGTCCTACAGCTATTATTGCTACTACTGCTCCTACTACTTTTACCACCATTTTTACTAATACTACTATTACTACTGCTACTATTACGACCTCTTATGCCTCTTCTACATCTGCTGCTTCTTCTACGCTTTTTTTTCTTTTTATATTGTTCTTATACCTTTTCAGTTCAGATTTATTTTACTTGTATCTTAAGTTTTACAATAAACAAGCGTCTTACCTTCTAATTGCCGGATATATTCTATAATGATGAACATCGCCGTCAAGAACTTTCCCTTCATGATTATGCAACTAATTTCCAAATAAATGTTACTTGTATTCAATTCCGAATTCCAATCACAACAATGCCAACATCTTCAAACCACGAGTGAAGTCGAACTCATCCGCCGACGAAGTAACTGTATAACTCTATTATACTCAAGGGAGGAAACTCTGGCAAACATAACACATCGTATCCCACTTGTGTCTAGAAATCATGGATTGTAGTCGCACAACTAGTCTTAGTTGCAAAATTCTGAACACAGACTTGCGGCCTTTATTTTTACGCGAGCTTATTAAAGTCGTTACATCTGTCGCAGGGAGTATAAAAGTTTTATGTTGAAAACCCCTAATCAGAGTGAAATATTTCCAAACGTTGGCCAGTCTTGCTAAATTGACTTTTAAAAAAAGTTTAGTAGTTTATTAACTCCAGTCATATCTGAACACATCGTTGTAGTGAACTTTTCAACACAGTTAGTTATTTTAAACATACATTTTACGGTGATTCTTTTCTTCTGACCGTGTTAACTCGTTTTCTTTCATTTCCTTTGATCTGTACTTTGTTCTCGCATCATACGAACATCCATCAGCATATATTAGACTCCTAAATGTATGAAAATAGTTGTTAAATGTTATAAATGTGCTGTAGGCCAGAGAAAACAACAGTGTGTTATGCTGTTTCTTGTTGTGAGATTTAGTATGTTTGTTTGTACATTGTGAAGACAAGCATCTATATTCTTTACAGATTTCTTCGCAAAAAGACAGTATGGATTAACAACATCAAGGGCGACTCAGACAACACACATGTAAAGCAAAAAGCTGATTGTTTCTAAATAATGTTAAAATTAAACAGTTTATATATTGTAGACAATAAAACGATAATTAAAACAATATAAACAGGAGAAGCGGTTTTATGTTAACCTATCCAATTTAGGAGTTGCAGTTTCGTAAGAAGTGGTCGATATGTTTGGCGTATAGAGTCCACACCCGCAGCCCGCCACCATATTAACAATAGTGTGACGTCGATGTAATCATTTCCAAACTAACGCTCAAATATAGTTAAAAACCAGAAAAAGTCAGTAAATGAAGATGCCAAAATACTAATTAAAATTGAGAAGTTAAACAGGTCGCTAATATAATTATCGTATACAGATTTTATACTTAAATGTCAATCATTATGTTCTTAAGACAATCATTTCGACTTACTTTCATGTAATTGCCGGCTACTGTGCATTTTCTTATTGCCCACTACATCGATATATTTGCTATTGCTTGATGCATTTATACATTCGGAATACAGGACTTTTTTCCTATAAATTAACTGTCGAGGAGTTACTTCCAGACATATATCAAACGAAAATCTCGTTAGCGGTGCCTAACATTTTAATTAATATTCTACGTGCTGCTCAACACAAAAAGAAGTGCTACATTATTTCAAGAAAACAAACTCGTAAACTTTAAAGGGAGAAACCTTTGTTGCAGTCAAAAATTGTAAGACAATATTTCTCTAACACACCATTAATCATTTAGAAAGTATGTAGGAAATTTGGTTTTGTCGACATTGTTGTTTTTCATTGTTTTTGTTTTTGTTTACTCCAGTGGTAGTTTAATGACAACTACGAAACTACCAACGGGTAAAATGAAAGATACTTTATGTTCAAAGCGCATGTTTGTGTGTATATTACTAAATATCTATGTACTCTATAACATATATAGGTTCGGATTTGCCGGTATTTTTGCCGATAGTGTGCAACAATTTCTATCATAACAAATATATGTGGGACAATACCAACAAATAATAATTAAAATCAACAAAGCAATCAGAAGTTTAGTAGTAAACCGTCTCTTATCGTCTATTATGTCTGTAACAATTAAAGTCCCTCTTTAAACGTTATAGTTTTCTTGCTGGCGAAACAATCGGTAAGTATAAATACATGCGAGACAATGTAATCGCTGATTCAAATAACTTGGTGCAAAGTAGGATAAAAAAACACGTGTGAAAAAAACACTTGTGAAAACAGTTCCGATCAGAAATCATTGTAACAGTTATACTAAACTTTTGTACCTTACGAATTACTAAAACAAATGACGATTGATCAATGTAATTTCAATTAATTGTTTTGTTCTGTTTGGAATGATACATATTTTTAATCTTAAATTCCTCTTTATTGATTATGAAAACCAAATTTTAATTGCATTCCCGATAATGTGTGGTTTGTACACCGTCCACATTAGTAAAGTTTTGGGGAAATATTTCTCTGCATAAACAATAAATAGATATGATATGATAGATCAACTAAAAATTAAAAAATATAATATGTTTCAATTATTAATATTTCAAACAAGCAGCATGGAAGTAAGAAATAAGAAGGCATACATGTACTGCATCCGCTTGCATTCGTATTTCTATGTGTGACTTGTAACTCCACTGACTGCTTAGCCTCTCACCGCGAGGGTTCGAGTCTCGTTTGGGGCGAATGAATTGATGCGGGAAAGTCTACCATTTACCCTGCGGTGCGCTGGTGGTTCTATCCAGATATTTGTCTGCGAGTCTCCCTCCACCAATATAGCTGGACGTCGCCATAATGAACTGGTGGTTGCAATCTTAAATATGTGGCCTTAAGGCATGCTTTTGGTCGATTTGAGAGTATTGATTAGATAACATATGGTAAGAAAAACAAAAACATATATACATGCATATCAAGGAGTAATTATTTTGGTCGTGCCAAATTTCAGTCACTTTAGGTGTTAATATTTTCTGGGCCATGTCTATAGCTGTGCTCAAAGAACTTATAGAATCGTATCGTTACGGAATTGTTTTTTTAATCTATCAACAAAAATATACATGTAAATCGAGGTTTTATATTCCGACATCTTGACCTAGATATAAGATTCGCCGCCAGTGTGTTATGGCTAATAAAACATCAAGGTCTATATCAAGATAGTAAATGACCAATTACTCTATAAGAGCCGCTTGAACGTTTTCTTCATGTCATACTGACCTCATGCATCTGAACTCACAACTGATTGCTTTATCTTGGTTATCCTTTCTGCTTAGCTTGGTTAGTTACCGTAGGACCATTATAATAATTTCATAATACAGCCACAATTTATAATGAAAATTTGAATGTCGTGTTTCAGTAATAATAGCCTATGTATGCTATTTAAACACAAACCTTTAAAAACATAGGTTGCGTTTCATCATAATCTTATGATCGATTGAAACACGTTCTTAAATTTCGGTCTCACATAACTCCTTCAATAACTGCTATAAGTGCGACTGGTAGCAAATGTATCCACAACACTCTTAAAGATTTAAGAGCGAGTTTGCTCTGAGAGCGATTTCCAAAATAAAATATCAATGAAACGCTCTTAAGAAGGAAAACCTTTTTTAAGAGAAAAATGATCTTAAGATTTATAATGAAACGCAATCTTTGTTTCCTATGTTATCATATTTTAGGACGTGCTCTATTGACAACTTTGTTTGTTTTGGTTTATCAAACTATGTTCACTGGTTCGATTGCATCTGGGCGAATATTTTCGCTAAATAGGAAGAAGTAAGTATACACCAATATACATGTATGTAAATGCATTGTTGTTATCGTTGTTGTTGTTGTTTTTGCTTTTTTTGTGAGTGCTGGTAAATACTTAATACAAAAATGTTTACAATTTATCTGCTATGATTATCATATTGTCATTGTTCCGTTACTTAGCATGGAATAAATTGTGGTACTTGTATATGGTAATTTTTGATAATATTTGACAGGGTTCATGAAAGACCGCAAACATCTCTAGTAATAGGTATAGCAGTAGAGAGTTTCTTTTAACACATTTGTTCATAGTCATAGTACTTGCAAAGTCTGACAATATTTTTACTTAGCGTTTACACACACTTTCGGTCTCTGTCGTCTTTTACAGATGATCTTAAAAAGATACAATTACAGTAACAAGTAGGCAAAAAGTAATGTACGTTCTGCATTTCGTAGGAAAACGTTTTAATCATCCTAATCGGCCATTTTGCCGACTTACCAATCCAAAGCGGTAACTGTTGGGTTTTCTCTGTTTCATATAATATCGCCACAGTTTGTTTACATTTTGCTAGCATGCGAATACCTTTGTCCTGTGCCATTTCAAATATTAATATGTGTTGCAATAATCGAACATTGTCATATTTTCTTATAAAGCAGAAATAACGTTTTTGTGTAGGTACATGTATGCGGGTGTTGTAAGTATCGGTGTTCTTGTGTTACTTTAAATGTTATTGTATAAAGTTATAAAAAACATACTCTACATTCATCGTTTGATATTAACCTCTCTCATCTTCGTTAATGTCATAAATGTACGGGCTTAAAGCAACACCGTAATCCACTAACAAGAGTTAGTAAAATTGTGTAAAGGTTTGGAAAGGAAACTAATATAAATAGCATTAATTACGCAATTACGCAATTACCGTCAGAACGTGCTGTATGCACTTGGCAATTTTAAATGAAAACATATATCGAGGTACATTTAAAATAAATATGTGATACAATAGTTTGGAAGTTGACACATCAGTGGCGTTTGCTCTGCTTATCCCAAAAGAAATGTCAGTCATCTACTCGCCGTGACTAATGTCCCTGTCAAGTTTAAGGGATCGACTGAAAACAATAAACACGTCCAATGTCCCGGTGATCCGTAAACCAATAGGTGTCATTTAATAATTGTGAATTATGTACCTACTAAGTTTGAGGAATGCTGATTAAATTTATGTAAAAGATAAGCTTTCTGTTTCCAGTATACCTCGTGTACCTCGGTATTTGTAGAATAGATATTTCAGACAGTCTTGCAATTTAATCAACTAGATAGACAAACGGTATTTCGTCTACCATTAAATGCCTTATTTTTTAAAAAAAATATTACCCTCGGTACTAAAATGAAACAAAGACTGACTGAAAGTAATGGCGTCAGTTAAACTGGGTTTGATTGTTAATTTTACTTTTCAAGACTAAAATTAAAACTAGGTTAGAGGAGATTGCACACACGAAACATTTCAATAGTTTTCTATTACCAATGTAAATATAAACATGGATAAAGGTGTCATTTTCTTAGAGGTGCTTCTATCAACAAAACATATTGCACATATGTTGATAGTTTATTATATTACTAGTTTAGTTATTTTGTCTGTATAATAGTTAACTGTACCAGTTTTAACTCCCGATACACGTGCTTACTGTTAGTTGACTTTGATGGGATATTTTATTTATACTGTTTGTTAGACAGAACAACATTCAGGAAGTGCGAGGCTGGAGCACCCCAGTCGGTACTTTTGCCGACAGACCGTTCCAAGGCGTTTTTACATTTACCCATTTTTGTCTCTGTCTAAAGGTAGTTTAGATTTAAATAGCTGTTTTAGTAATCATAGGACCTTTTCTTATTTACCTATTCTGATATGAGCTATATGTTAAAACACATATTGGTATTTAAGCATTTGTGCTCATCATGGTAGGAAATAAATGCATATCATTCTGGTCTATTGTTTTATATTGATTTATCTGTCGTTCCTTTTCATGTCAATTGATGATTCTTTTTATAGAAATGTGGCTTTAATGCGCACGCCTGCTTTTCTAAAATGCACCACACCATAGCTTAGCACCAACATACTATGAAGCGGGTTTGAAACAATTTCGAAAACCCATTTTAAATTCCAGTTTGTAATCAGTATCATTCACATTTGAATTCTCCAACCATTCCCATTCCTTCTTATGTGGCTGACTAGTGTCTGAAAATTAAAAGAGTTTCTACTTTACATTCTACTGTAGAAACGATTCACACGTGCCTTTGGACTATGGAATACAAAATGTGTTCCAAAATTCAGTTTCGAAATAAATAGGAAAATAAGAGAAAGTCCCGTAAGAAATGCCACATACATTCAAATCTGAACTACAATGTACTTCCAGACAAAGGCAGTATACATAGTAAATGTAAAAGTGGCGAAAAAATAGACGAGATATGCCACAATTTAAGACAAACCAACAGTTACCGCCTTGGAATGGTCAGTCGGCAAAAGGACTGACTGTCGTCCTTAAACCTGGTGAACTAAAACTTCGATCAAAGAAATGTTTTGTTATGCTTACTTCAGTATAATGTATCAACAAAAATATTTTTCGGTGGTTTTTGACACTTCAGTTTCATGTGCAACTAACCCTCACGCTTCGATTTTTACATCTTAAGATCAAATATTTCATAATTATATTTTAGTTGTCTTTATCGTTTATGTACTCTTGCTCTTTGACAGGTGACATGGACGAAACGATAAAGGAAAACAAAATACTTGGAAGTAAACAGAAAACACTTAAAAAGCATTTTAGTAAA
This sequence comes from Sinonovacula constricta, assembly GCA_007844125.1. Lineage (NCBI taxonomy): Eukaryota > Metazoa > Mollusca > Bivalvia > Cardiida > Solecurtidae > Sinonovacula > Sinonovacula constricta. The sequence goes on along the minus strand of CM017559.1, from coordinate 26,775,795 downwards.
ACCATCCAGGGAAATAAGAGAAATAAAAAAAAATAACTGTGGCGCCATTCTGTAACGCTCGAAGAGCAATCTAATCCAAAACGATAGCCTGTATTGCTGAATTTTCGTTTTGGGTTTTTGTTTTTACGTTCCGAGGCTTTTATCTACTGTACATACTGTACATATGTTTATAGTTTAATTTGTTGCTAGTTGTTATGTATGTATATAAGTTCATTGTATCTGTTTTATCTCCCGATTCAGGTGCTTATTGTTAGGTGTTTCACTTTGACGGGATGTTGTTATTTACACTGTTTGTCTGTTAGAAAAACCTTCAGGAAGTGCGAGGTTGGAGCGCTCCACAAACCAGGTTTAAGCACCCCAGTTGGCCCTTTTGCCGACTGACCGTTCCAAGGCGGTAACTGATGGTTTTTCTTTATGTGTGTTTTGTCTCGTCTCTGTGTTTTTGTCAAATTTGCATTTACCTTGTTTGCCTTTGTCTATTGGTAAATAAAATTTAAATATCTGTGAAAATGTTGATATGACCTTTTCTTATTTACATTATCCTAATAAGCATTTGATTTTATATATAAGATAAGATGTAGGTTATGCCAAAAGACATTTATATGGAATGTGTCAACCAGCTCACGCTATTTACCGAGACTTAACAATCACCCAATTGGTTCTGATAGGTTGAAACGGCTTTGAATAACGCTCAGTAAGAGATATAACGTTTAGAAAATAATCGGATGTTTTTTATAAGAAATCTTATAGTGAATTTGCGAAAGGGTTTCTTTCCGACAATATGTAAGTTTATTCCTGACGCAAAGACAAAAATAAGACCTATTTACATATGTATATAAATGAATATTCCGATTGAATAAATTACAATTACAATTTATATTGATATTTGTGTCAACAATAAACATGTAAAATGTCAAAGAATGTACAAAAAGCCGGAAGTCTGCAAAAAGAAAAACATGGCCCAGAATCGTTGTAACTATTTTTCGAAGATATTTCATAAAAGCAGCAATCAATATTAACTAAATATATTAATTACATATTTATTGTATATTCATCTTGACCTTTATGATCCCTATTACACATTTTAAGTAACCGTTATGTGTTTAGAAACATTTAATTGATACCACTTACTCAATTGTAGTGAAAGGAAGATGAATAGATTCGAAAATTGTGTACGGGAACTAGTTTCTGGCTATATCACATTTATTGAATCGACTGAATACCCAGCCTCTATTACATAAGTTATCATGTTCCATGTATATTTATAGACAGCTGATGTATAATATATCAACTGCTTCTTGCACATGGTTTCCCTTTAAACTGACTTATTTGATCACATCAGCTAAATATAAAAACGTACAATTGAAGAGGTGTCATTTGAATCGGTTATATAAAATCTTGTAATTTTGTCCGAGTTAAGCCATTATGAGTTTGGGGTTTAAAATGACAATAATTTGCATTCTCTCATGATGATTTATTTAACCTTAGTGCCTTGAAAAAAGGCAAATCGATTTAGATAGTATTTACTTGTTCGAGTTTGATATGAGAGGATAGTGACAGCAAATGTCAATATGCGCAACACTGCTAATAGAAAAAAACACAAAAAAACAACAGAACAGAACAGAACTTTATTGACTTAAACTACAATAGTTTCTCGTCAACAAACATGGTAAAACAATGTGTATACAATGTGAAATCATGTGAGAATTACATATTTCATAAACGCTTAATCACAAACAGTAATAACATTATTGCAACAGACATATTTTTTTAATATTTATATTTATTTATTTTCTTTTATTATGTGCCATCCTTACGTGCTTTTATAAAGAATCAATTTTTACTTGTACAAGAATTGATGATTGATTGGAGACTGAACTAGTATTAGACCTCCTTTTGTCTTATTTCAACGTGGACTTTTTAATAAAACAAAACGATTTGTGCGTCCACATAGAAAAGAATACAATCATAAAACCATGTATGGTACAGCTATCTAGTCATATGTAACATTTATATGATAGTTATTATTGAAGTAACAAAAATACACACGAATAACTACTCAATATTACAACGAAGAATGAAATATCGTGGTAACGCAAGAGTGTGCACCATTCAATCTGACCAATAAAGTAGTTTCCGGGAAATTTCCGCACGGACTACTTACAGTGATGGATGCTAGTCACTTTTGTAAAGATGACACATCGTTGCATGCAGGAGTTACTACGCCTATCACTGTCAATAAAGTCTGAAAGCATGGCGCGGATCTCTGCAGGCAGTTTTCTGCAGAAATACACTTTTTTGCGAGGTGAGATTCGGGGCGAAGTACTTATTGTTGGAAGGTTGACTTTGCTGTTCTAACCAGACAAGTGTCTGACGTCATCCTCCAAAACAATAGCTGAACGCCGCTATAATGGCTGTAATTGGTCACTATAAGGTATTTCAAATACAACACACACACACCGTACTTACGCATGCACGACACACACGACAGATATACACAACAATGGTAATTAGTAGAATTCCGTAATGTTTTAATTAAATTTATTAACTGATTTTTGTAAGTACAAAGTACTAACTATTACACGAGCTTATGTTTGGTCCATGGAAATGATTTATAAAGCTTAAAGCTTAAATTGATATGTGTATTGACCTTCAATAGTTTCCCTGGTTTACTGCCATGGAATTGACAATCACACAACTATATTCATCTTTTTGTCACTGAAAGGCGGAAATGGACTGGCAGACATTGCAACACGCACGAATATATTGTATTGGTTTAATTAAACACTTAAACAACCAACCTTTAGGTACATTTGGATTTGTTGATGTGCCAATTCTTAACGATCCATATTTATAAATGTGTGCAACTACAAACCACATGCTCCTGCATCTACTAAAGCGTTATCCTTTCTTATTCTAGAAGTAGTTGTTGTATGGTAGTTATTGTTTGTGTTGGTGATGTTTATATTTGCTGCAACCATTTCTTGCTCAACTTGTGTCTTGTTAATTTATTGTTATTTTGTAGAAACTGATTTTTCCTTTGAATGAATAAGAATATATGACAAAGTCCTATGAGCACTGCAACATATAACAAAACTTGAATAGGCACATAACCAAGCTACATGTATTCACATGGAAGCCAAATATAAAAGTAAGAACAAATCTGTGATAAGTCATTCAGCAGAAAGAGCTAACCCGACAGGTACCACCTTGTAACGGTCAGTCGGCAATATGGACCGACCGGGGTGCTTAAACCAGTTTTACAGAGCTCTACTCTTGCGCTTCCTGGTGGGTTTCCTGATGTATGCAAGCAACGAAAAGAAAACCGATCTTTTTTAATAAAAAATATCCAAGCGATGAATTTATATATTCTTTTATAGGATATGACGAAAGTAGTGACGTCATTGAAAAATAATGTCCACATAGTGTTTAGAAGAGAGAGGTTTAGAAGAGAGAGAGAGAGAGAGAGGTAATATCTCGATAAGAAGAGCTACAAGAATATTGTTGATCTTAAATGAAATTAACTTTCTGAAGCAAGAAAAAAATTACTAGAGAAAAGTAAATGGTTGTAGCATCCAGTTCATGTGAAGATGGAATTGAGGAACCAAAGTCCAATGTCCATCAAAGGAAATACATGTAACACTTTTTAAAGGATGAATTTATTGACAACATAGGTTACATGCACATGGAGATTTTTACGACCACCAGACTGCACCAGTAACATTGTTATTTCTTCTGAGATTTCTTTTTTCATGTTAATATGATTTAAAGGATCGTATTTTAAGTTTTAGTGTGGTTAAATGGCAATGATTACAATTCAAAACTAGACACCATTGACCAGTTGACAAATGAGAAAAGAACAGCAACACATTGGCAATGTGTGTCAATGTTATTGAAAAGCTTAAGGAGGGGCTTGACGTCGTTATAGCACAAAATTAACGTCACAATAAACATTTGATGTAAATCTTGATTGGTGAGTTTCATTACTATTTTTTCTAAAAAAAATGACTTTAATGTACAATAAAAAAATGCAATCTCTAGTTTAAAAAGGTGTGTTGTTATTTAAAATCGCACGATGTATATAAAATACAAGACACCGAAATGGTATCAGATATTTTAGACAACACTGTACATTCAAATAACTGTCAAATAAAAAGATTTTGTTTAATTTCTTACCTTCAGATAGGAGGATACATTTTATAACGAAAAACATCGCCGTGATGTATTTTCCCTCCATAATTATGTATTAACTTATTCCCAAATGAATGTAACTTATATCAATTCACGAATTCTAATCACAATATTGCCATATCGCCAAACCACAAGCGAAGTCGATCACTAACCAGTACGCAGTAACAGAACAGTTTTTTATATTCAGGGGAGGAAACTCTAACGAAACGTACTCCACTGGAATCTAAAAATCAAGGATTGTAGCAGCACCAATGCTTATACTGCTGAATCCAAGAATATTGGTCTTTATGAATACACAGAGCTTCGTACAATTTTCGCTAGTGCAAGTCTGCCGCGGGGAGTATATAAATATGGGTTTCTCCAAAAGGTCTTTTCTATTGACTAGACCGAATGAGAGTGAAATATTTCCGATCGTTGTCCCGACCGAGTTAGTTGATAAACATGCACACAGAAGTGTATTTAGTCTTATCTGAAATCAATTCTGTATTGAACTTAAAATCTCGGAATGTAATTTAAAAGAATATACTTTTCACCCAAGTAGTATACAGTGTTGTTATTTTGTCAGGGTTTGCGTCGATATATATAAGATTTTGCAAGCAACAGAATCATTTGTAAGGAGTTAACTTGTATTTCCTTTAATTTCGCCCGGTTTCGATTGTTTATTATAAACATCAATTAGAAATAAATGCACTCTTAAAAGTATGTAAACAATGTTAAACAGTGTAATTGTTGCTTATAGCCAGGAAAAACGACAGGTATTCTATCTTTAGCAACAGTGTGGTATTCTATCTTTTCTTGTCAAAGAAAAGACATGCATGAAGGAAAGTTCATTATTTTTATAATAGAGAAAGCGAGAGAGAGAGAGAGAGAGAGAGAGAGAGAGAGAGAGAGAGAGAGAGAGAGAGAGAGAGAGAGAGAGAGAGAGAGAGAGAGAGAGAGAGAGAGAGAGAGAGAGAGAGAGATCACTTGTCTATCTTTATTATGGTTAGGAGTTGTCGTTCTTCCCCGACATTTTATCATTCTGTTCAGACAATAGCTGAAAGTCGATATTATTTGGCTACTGTCGCTTTGATGTATATTATGAAAATAAAATAGTTCCGAAAATAGGGAAACAAAATAAATGTGTGATTACAATTTGGAAACCTTAATAAAACTTATATTATGTTTTCAGCATTAGTAATTATTATATATGAAACGTAGTATACTTAAGTCATTTTTAATTAGCCTGTATGTGCCTGCTACTGTGCAATTTGTTGTTGTCTCTGCATAGATATCATAGTTACTGCCTTCTGCAGTGATACACGCAGTAAACATGTCAGTTTACATATACATTGCTGTATTCTAAAACAAGGTTCACCAAATGGATGGTTACACTAAATACCGACCGGAAGTAGAACCTGTAGTATGGACTTTTTCCCTTTAAAACCATTCAGTTGTTTTGTTTTGGCATCCGATTTCCTATTTCGAAGGTAATCTTATTCGTTTGGTGTCAAAAGGAAGCTGACACCATGTAGAATTATAGAGCAAACATAGTTCGCGGTGTATAGCACAAAGAGTTGCGGAATTACTGCAGGAAAACTAATCAACAGAAGGCCCCTCCCACATGACGAGCCTATTATTCCTATTCATATTGGACATGAAACAGAGCAACATTATTTAAAACAGTTTTTACCCATTTTAAGAAATATGCGACATAAAAATATGTATAAGAGTTAATGCCCACAATCGTTGTCTTGCTGTTTTGTTGTTGGTTTTTGGTTAGAGGTTATTTGGTGTGGACTATGCGGCTATAAAAAAGATCGTATGGCTTGTTATGTGAAAATATTAACAAACAGCAAAAATATACACAGTACGGCCTAATGTTCCGACATCTTGACCAAGCTATTAGATTCGCCGACGGAATGTTATTACTAATAACACATTAGTGCCGATATCAAGATAGTAAATAAGCAATTACCGTAGTAAAGCCTCTTGAACGTTCTTTATGTCACACAAAACCTCACAGATCTTATCGTACAAGCAGTATGATGCTCTAACGCGGTTATCTTTCCCTGAGTATCTAAATTATCACCTTTATAGTTAATCTCGGTAAAAGAATCAGCTTATCCATTCGGAACTATGAAGGAAAAATATTATTAATATGAATTTTTATTAAGGAAATCAGATCCTGCCGCCGAGTGTAAGTTATTCGTCTTTATTGTGTACTGTTGTACTTGTTTGATGTTCATATTCTTTTAATAGGCATGTACAAAATCGAAATAGGGAAAAAGACTATGTTTATGATGTTATATTTAAAGCTTTACAGTACACACATCTCAGTGGATATTTATTTTAACTTATGTTTATAACTTTTTTAGGTTTGACTTTTATTTAAATTGTCCATACATGTAGGTGTGTGAAGGTCGAGGCCACCCACCCTCGACACCGTAAATTCAGCAATGTTTAAATAGCGAAAGAGAAAGATAAACAAAATGGCAATTGCAAAGAAAAAAAATATGGGAAAATGTAACAAAAAAGAGAGATTTAATTGTCACTTGCATATTTGAAATGAAACAACTTGAATACTTTAACATTTTAATCTTTTCTGGAACAGAGGTTTTTTACAAAGTATATTTACAAAAAAAATCAGAAGTAGAATAAACGTTCTACTAATTAAGATGTATTGATATTCATGAATAAGCTAACTTCTGTATTTGTATTGAAAAGACAAAATCAATGTTACTTTTTAGGTTTCTTTTGTTAAATCCTGCTACACTTGACACAACCTTATATCTTTAACATCAAAATTATGTTCTTTGTATACCAGTAATTGGATATCTAGAGGAATCATCTTTTCCCTGGATCCTAGTAAGACGTTTTTAACTTAACCTGTGTTATGAAGCGATTGTAAATGTACGAAAATAAGTTAAAACAATAAAAACTTAAGGTGTTTACATGTATTTGCTTACATTGGCGTACGAATAGGAAGGTAATACGACTAGGGCTTTTGCTGTTTTGTTGTTGCTGTTGTTGTTGTTGTTTTGTTATTATTGGATGGCTGATTTGCAACAGTATATAGTGTTGATCCGATAAAGTATGTTGACATGACCTAAGATAAAATCCCAATATCAACTGCTACGGACTGATTTCTTTGCAAAACTATTAAATGTATAATAAGAATGTAAAAGAAGATATGCACATATTATAATTTAATATATAACATTTATATTTTCTTTTTATCTATCGCTCCACCTTGAACAACCAGGTAAAAGTACAGTGTTGTTGAACATAGAACATGTAACATAAATGTTACCTTACAAAAAATACTAGGCCTTTAAAGTAAATTTTGTCTGTTGACTGATAAGATCGAAGTTATGGTCCTTTGCTGTGTATATATATCTAGTATTTACTGCGATAAAGTTAAATGGATCTTGATTCATACCCACCACCAAACCAAAATTTTCTGGATCCTCCCCTGGCTTTATGTATAATGCGGCTTGAATGTTAATATAACAACCATATTTATGTCACCAATTGCCATTTGAACAGATTTAATGGATCTGTCATATATATGTCATTATATTATATTTACTGATCATTGTACATGATTGCATGGACACGATATGATGTCCGGACTATATGTACCGGTAACATGCGCAGTTTCTTACATTAACCTTTTGCTAGCTTAGACGACTTTGGTAATGGTTGATGAACAAGTGCACACTAACGAGTCTCTTTGATAGATGATCAGATCAATTAACATTTAACAAGACAAGACTGTAGTAACTAGCCGTGTACTTCACGCCATAAAATATTTTGTACAACGCATGCCTTTTACTTAGGGCAGCGAAACATCTTTTTGTCTATCGTGTAACGCTAAGTCACTACGTGTATTTTTAATGTCATTAAGTATGCAGCTAGACCAGATTTAAAATGTATGACTTATGAATATAATAATTATGTTCTTGGAACAGATAAAAAAGTTATAAATGTTCGATAAACACTTTTTGTAATGCTGCCTAAAGGCCAATAGTGTTTAGCTATTTATAATATAGAATGAATTTTGCATAGATTCGAAAAATAAATGTTAATGATATGTTCTTATTTTATTCAATTGCAGCAATACGTGCACTAACCATGTGGAGTCTTCACATTGTATTTATACTAGCGATGGCAAAATTCACGCATTGAAGCATTCGAATGTTCGTTATCTATCTGAACGTTCGAATGTTCGCGTTCATCCCTATCTTATATACTTATATATTAAAATAAATATGGGCCGACGGATCTGGCTTTAATAGCCATCGAATGTTTCAATAAGATACTAGGTGATTTGTAATGTTTGTCTAGCTGTACCCTGGACATCGCCATATTATAGTTGCATCGTACTGTTTGTAATGTAATTTAGTGGAATATTGCATTGTATGTTTGATAAAGTGTGGTATGCAGCAGATGTTTATGCATATAGACTTAAAGTTCTTTTGTTTGTTATTGTTTTCGGGAGGGAAATATAACTTCCGTAACCGTTATTAAAATGTTTTAAAGAGAAACAACTGTAAATATAATGTAATTTAAATTGTGTCATGAGACTTTACAATTGAACGTGTTTGCGTTTTTTTGTGTCAAATATTAACTAGAAATCTTCATTGTTTATAGTTCGGACTTGATGAAAAGTAAATGAAGTCAAATATCACTTCATTCGTGTGAAATGGTTAAATATGCAGTCAAATATCGCTTCAATCGTGTGAAATGGTTAAATATGTAGTCAACATCACTTCATTCGCGTGAATTGGTTAAATTAACAAAAAATAAATTTTGAACTGGCCCTAATTCATATTCATAATAGATCATAGATATTTTAAAGGCACATAATTACGCTTCGCTTAAATATTATCTAGTGTTTAATGCAATAGAAAGTTAAGGCAGGCTTAAAACTTCAGGAAAAAGACACGATGTGTCCGAATATTTATTTTGTCTACTTAGGGTAAATAGTAATATACAATTCATGGGTTATTGATAAAAAGTATTTGTATATATATTTATACAACAATACAAACAGAGAATATCTAGATATCTAGTTACAAAGTCTTTTTGGAGAAAACCCTTCAGTGATGTTGTCATCTTCCAATAAATGATAAAAACATATATTTTTTATTATCGATTTTATTGCAACACACTTTGCATACATGCAAAAAGACGATTGTGTTTGTCTTTTGCATTAGCGAAAATAATTGTTTGATTAAGGAACTACAATATAACCCCTATAAAAAGCGTGACTGTTTCATTTTGGAAGTTCTGATGAATTGACGAAACAACATTTCGACCAATCGCTTATCTCGGCGATTCAGTGCTTCCTGTGACTGTGGGTTACTAAGGGCAGTAAAACTCGAGCAGACGACAATTTACAATAAACGCCAGTATTGTTTTATGATTTGTGAGTTGTGGTTAGTTTGTATCCATCACTTTATTGGTGTGACCATATGAAGAAAACAAAAACAACACAAGGGGGACATTAATGGTTGCGTTAATCACCATCTTGCTTTATATAAAACCCAAGTTTTTGCCCCGGCATTATCACTTTTGGAGGAGCATCCGACAGGTAAGCATCTTTTAGAACCAACTTGATTTGATGAAGTACTTTCTTTTCCAAAATTTTTCTTTCGTTTATGCTTTTTAATTAATGAATTTTGTATGCAGCTTTATATCGTCTGATTGTTGCTGTATTTTTGTTATTTGAGTGTGTTTTTTTTTTCTTTTTCGTTTGTGCTGTTTTTGTTGTGTTTTTGAGGGGGGTGGGAGTATGGGAGAGGGCAGTAAGGAAACAGTTAAGCGTACTTACACATCAAAGATTATAGAAGTCAGTTAAAATATACATATTATTTTAAACAAGTATACCAAGTATACAAAACAATGGTTCCTGTAAAATAAGTTGATTATATCACTGATTAAAAATACGCGAAAATAACGTAAGATCTAACGAAAGAAGCAAACTCTAATATTGAATTTGGTATAATATATTGTTAAAATGTATTTTGTTGTTATTTGTCTACGCGATTTACAAAGTTCATTATATCTCTTGAATAAATATGAATAAATATATATTTCAAATATTTTTACAGACCACCATGCTTGTCCATATACTGTTGCTTGGTTCTTCCTTGACGCTGATCAATGGCCAAGGTATGTGGTGCCATCCGTGAACGCTGTTTTAGATTGAGCTCTCATTGGGGGTCAGTTTTTTAACGCTTCGACGTAATATTGCATGTAAACAAAAACATATTGTGGTTATAAACTTGAACCTTATGTTCGCTAATTTGTTGCAACTGTTTTTAAAATACCGCGTGTGTCTTGATGCTCCTTATTGATTTAAAAACTTCGCCCATCTCAAGATCACTATCGGATTAATGGTTAGCGGATTAGTGGTGGGTTTAGGGGTGGGGTGCGTGTGTGGGTACAGGTGTCACTTTAACAAGAGATTTCAAGAATTAAAAATTATTTAATGAATAAATATTAACGTTAACAACAAACTCAACAAATTCCAACTTCCATATATAATATGTAAGAGTGATTAACCACATGGCATTTGTAACCTGTCGACCTACATGTACGCGGGAAGATGTTAACTGGTTAATCGGGCAACCGTTGCCATCTCAAGTAATTATCTTAGCATTCAATTCCTACATTTAGTATCTTGTGATAATTAAGCTTAATGAAAAGTTTAATTTTACCGTTTAACATTAATTAATTGAATCGTTATGCTGACTTCTCCAACTATACTCCAGTAGATTCAGACAGAACTATACTAAGTGACTAAACCCCCACTAAACCGCATTTATAAATACATCTTAAAAATTTGGTGGCATTGTATGAAAATGCATTTAACAATGCTGGACTATTTTTTATCATCAGCAGCATCAAAAAATTCATCAACAAACCCCTAATATCATCATCAGCAGCAGATTCACATTAATAGCTATCCTGCTGTCGTAGTCCCAAGTTTAGTTTTATTTATTTTAGCTGTCCTAACGTGTATTTGCATCAATAGTGTGCGTTATTTTAAGACATTTTAACGCACGTTTGGATCACGTTAGACCGAACGCAATTCCGGGACCATAAAATGCGTATCGCATTAACGGGCATGATCCCGCATAGTGTGTTTAACTCCAAAAGGCGCTCTACACGTCCTTTTCGCACAAGGCACAGGGTTATTTGCAGTCATGACCCTTTTTGTACAAATAAATCAGACCAGATAAGCTAAACAAAAAACAGAGTAGTGACCTATTTATCTTCATCTCATCATTATCTTAACCATTATCATATTGGTCGATCGCCTAACCATCAGCAGCATTATGACGACGCTGCTGCTGCTGTTGTATTATTATTTGTTATTATTTTTATTATTATTATTATTATTATTATTATTATTATTATTATTATTATTATTATTATTATTATTATTATTATTATTATTATTATTATCATTATTATTGTTATGATTGTTGTTATTATTATTATTATTATTATTATTATTATTATTATTGTTATTTATTATAATTATTATTATATTGATGATTATTATGATAATAATGATAATAATGATGATGATAATGATGATGATGATGATCACGATGATGATGATTAAGACAAAAAAAATCGGGAAGTTATAAGAACATAATCTGTCGAGCTGGTATGCGTTTTTCTGGCTTATGTTACTAGTTTACTAGTCTAAAATGTGTCTGATATGGTACACACTCGACAAATAAAAAGTTGATAATGTTCCTAATAACAATCGTCGTCTTATAGCCGACTAATGTGTACTATTTTTGTGTTGTACAGAACCACCATGGATCCGCAATATTATCGGCAGTACAATCACTGGTGAAGCCATTGTTGGTGGAGTCGGTCCATTTCCTCGCCATGGTGGCGCTGGAGCCGGGGAAATGTTCCGGGATGGTACCAGGAATGGTTTTGGTGGCAGTCCAGTTGGAATGGGAGCAATAAGTCCTTTTGGACAGATAGGTCCCATGGATCATAGTATGTTTGGACAGACAGGACAACATGGACCGATGGACCACGGTGCTCACCCAATGGATCTTCCAGGAATGCATGGCCAACACCGGGTAATGCACGGTGCAAATGGTTTACCAGTCCAAGGAGGAAGCCTTTTAAACAGCCTGGCTTTTGAACCTACACCACTGGTTCATTCGGGACCTTTCGGCATGCACGGACACATCGATGCACATGGTAAAGGCGGCCAAGTCGGAGTAGGTCATACCAAGATGGCGGCCAAACCAATTGGTGTGTTTCCGAAGAAAGGAGTGATTGATCCAAAAGGCGCGAGGAGAATCCATCACAAGACACATAGCATTGAAACTAAACTACCACACAAAGGTATCAGCCCATTTAATAGTGTTAAGCCTGGAATGCCAAGGAAGTCTTCAGTTGTGAAGAAAACAACAATTACAATGCGGAAGACGTTTCCAAAACGGAAATTCAGTAGACAAAACGGCAAGGGATTAAAAAAGGGACACTTTGAACAAAAAATTAAACCTTTCTTACCAGGACGTGGCATGAAAAAGGGAGTTTATAAACAGGTTTACTAGAACTAAAATCATCAATGATTTGGTACTATTTTTGTGTTCCTCGAATATTTTCTATAATAAATGTACTATTGCCGAACATTCAATAAAGCATAATGCCTTACTTATTATTTTGTCTCTACATAAGATGGCATAATACCAAGTCGAATAATATAAAAATATACCAAGCGTACTGAATTTCTAAAACGATGTCTTTGTGTTTTATTTTACGACATTGCTATAAATTAATCTCGTTAAATATCGGTATAAATGTAGAAAAAGTATGTTACAAAAAGAACATATTGGAATGCTTAAAGATATCGTTCTTTTCTACAGATCAGACTTAATATTGATGAGCCAAGTTTTATAATCCATTAACAACATTAATTTTGCTTCCGTGTTTGAGTGTCATTATTGTTTGTATCATAATTGCGATTCTAAAGTTTTCATAACATTGCAAAATGAAAAACAAACAAACAAAAGCACTTTCACGTTCTTAGTTACTGTTACCATTTAGTCAAGAGCCATCTATCATTGGGGAGCCTTATTTGCAAACTACATTGTCTACATGACAGCTTGACCCACACGTAAAGTCTTTTTTTGTCTTCCGATATAAAAACTATACTTTCTGCTATGGCCAACCCTCGGTATATATAGCTGTTGATCGTTTTGTTATAGTTGTAAAAAAAAAATGTTTCTTTGGGTTTTTATCTGTTCAGAACCGTGTGTACTTTACAGGTTGCATTTAACACTTCCTCGTTTGCCTGTAGGCACTTTAAGGTAGGGGCAGGGATTAATGAATGCTCTATTTCTGATTGATTTGAATCGGCTGGTTTAAATGGTCCAATCTATCAAATAAGTAGAAACATAAATACAAAACATAAATGCACATTTCTCATGTAGTAATAGTTGAAATTAAAATTATAAACGAATAATTCGACAATCTATTCAACATACTATTTAGAAAACTAATACAAAATTAAGTTGTTACCATTTACTTAAGTTCATAAACTAAATTGTGTTATACAATGGGTTTTAAATAACAGTATTCAAAATATTCATGTTAATTACAATATACACAGTACGTATTCAAAGAAAGTTTAAGTTACAAAACATTGTGTCCTAGATAACAACATATGTGCTTCTGGAGAATAACAAGTAACTGTGTACAATGTACGGATGTGTATACGTTGAAACACTCCACGACCATACACACATATGTATAGCGTTAGTAAATTATCATGTAATTATGACTTAATTAACACAGCTTGTCAACTTGACATGGAACATATGCTAACCCATTGTCCAGTTTACGTTTATCAGGCCGTAAAGCGGGGCAGACTTGACAGACGTGCTGTCAAGACGTCATAACGTCACAATACAACCTGTACGTTTAGCAGTTAGATCTATCGATGGCCTGGAATGATCTATTATAATACATGTATCGCCAGTTAAGATCACTTCAAGCCGCCATCTTGTCAGCTGTCAGGGCAAAGCAACTGTTTGTATATAGACAGTGATGACACATCGGTCGGACCTTTAGGGAGACGCTAAGAAGAAAGACGTGCTAAAAACTGGAGCTCGATCAGGAAAAAAGTTAAAGGTATTTCATATTTTGACAGCTGCATTTTGTATATTTAAACGACAATATTTCAATTGACTTTTTTATAAGTAAGAATAAAATCTTTTAGGAGAATTTATATATAAATATAATGCTGATCTTTTAAAACGTGTCGGTTATCGATTTGAAAAAATGATTGTGGCCTTTTACTTGCTCCTTGAAATGATAAGGCCTTAAATAATGAATACTAGATTATCCATGCGTTCTTTCTAACAAATTATTAGATACAGGTTATATTTTGAATGATTGGAAAGTTACGTTAAAACGGTTACATATGCAATTCGGGAAATTATAGAGGTGTATTGTCGATGAGTCATTTTTTGCAAATTGTTCACCGTATCCTTAACAACAGATTGAGTAAGTGGGCCGGAGATGGCAGGGTATGTGCAGAGGGACAGACTGGCTTTAGACAGAAAATGTGAACGTTTTGTGATATACGGTATACTTAAACATTTTATTAAGTCAAACAAAAAGTTTAATATTGTTTTGATTGCTTTCCGCTCATATTGTTATTATATTTAACCGTAGAATTCATTTGTCCTAATTGAGAACCTTTCCTCAAACACCAAACTGTATTAATGTGAGCCATCAGGGATGGAGTCCGGGCGGATGGGATATTGCACCCCCCCCCCCCCTCCCCCCCGTAGAGTTGTGAAAATAAAATACATACATAAAAAACACTAAGATTTTAATTTAAAGCGGGTCGAAGTTAGGGTCCCTTACTGTGTGTGTGTATACATATATATATTGTATTTTCTACGATAAAGTTAAATGGATTTTGCTTCTAACTCCTCTCCCACCCCCCAACTTTTTCTGAATCCGCCCCTATGCGATAAAAAATATCTAAGTAACCATACGCCTTACGAAATCATGTCAAAAGTGTTAAAATTACAGAACCATTTGTAAGCAGTCTTTAAAATGTAATTGTCTTTAAATTTAAATAAAGTATATCTTACACCACATTTTCCTTTGTAAACATGTAACATTTGAGTAATATTTGAGTAATATTCAGATTGTGTATCATTTTACAATCTTCTCATTTTCTTCGTCGAAAAAAGTGCTTTTCGGTATGATAGTTTTAAGAGGAAAAATATTTTAAGCTCTACGCAACTTCTAAGAATGGAATTTAATTATACATAATTACATCCTGTACTCTATTGCTTTAATCGCATTTTACTAAGACACAAAATTATATGCATTACATTTGCACTAACATATATTGCTGCCTTTAAAATACGACACGAAAAACACAGAATCTTATATAAAAATATATCGTTTTTGTGGTGGTAAACGAATTAGCAGCAAAATGGAAATCTCTATAAATAATGTGTGTGCTGATTTCTAGTGTGGACTTACTGAAGTGTTAAAATTAAGTTAAGTAAATTGCTCCGAATTGGAAACTAAATTACTCCGAAATGGAAACTAAATTACTCCGAAATGGAAACTTAACGTGTTAATGTTTTGTTTACATTGCTTCTGATATATTTTTCTACAATTTAATTATTTTATTTTACTTTTTTATTTTTGACATGTCACCGGGATAATAGAAAAATAGAACTACCTGTACTTTAAAGGTGGTATCCGACAGTTTGTCTGTATCTAATATATGCAACAATATCTGACCTCTGTTTGTGGTATTTGTGTAGCATAATTTCTGCAGAAAACAAACCTGAGTCTAAGCTTTGACGATTTTCAACAGTATCTTGTTTATCATCACTTAAACTGTATTTTCAAACATATAAATAAGAATGATTGTGATTCCTGTTAAAAACAGACATCGTCACCACAGCGGATGAAGTTGATGCGCTCAAACATGAGTGGCCACTTGGTTTGTTTTCTTAGTTTTAAAATAGCTTAGATAGGAAATACATATTTGAAATGACGATTGTGACGTTATGGTTCACTTTTCAGACAGGTATTAGACATCAATAAACAGCATTTTGTGAGATCTGTTCAGGTAACAGTGGTTTATTATGATGTTTAATACAAATAGTTTTTGTCCAAACTGTCGATACCACCTTCAACAATATAAAAATTCTCTCTCTCTCTCTCTCTCTCTCTCTCTCTCTCTTTATATATATATATATATATATATATATATATATATATATATATATATATATATATATATATATATATATATATATATATATATATATATATATAATTTGTTAATTAGATATGTACTATATTATCAATTACTTGAAAAAAGTATTTTTATTTGTAAATTTGTGTTTAACATGTACATGTTTGCTAATGCAACAATTTGTTTTAAATAATTCACAGTAGCAGTGCTTAAAGTGTAAGTATACAAATCATCCTTTATTATGTTGCACTTCAAATTAAAATAAATTGAAGAAAGACATATACCCATTCATTTTAAAGAGGATGAAGAATTGGAGAAGAAGAGGATGGAGAAAGACGAAGAAGAAGATGAGTATGATTGTAATGATAAGAAGGAGGGGGAGAAAGAGTAGGCGAAAATACAGCTTTAAGAAAAATATAGCAAAACACCAAACATGAATATAAATAAAACACATCCAAGAAACATGATAGTAAGCCCGCCATAGACTCGTTTACTGTGACTTTTTTTCTGAATTTGTTAATATATGTTTGTATTAATGTCAACTTGTGTCTGATCTCTATTTATCAAGCGTTGAATGCTGAATTGTTCGCCTTAGCTTACATGTATTTCGTAAACCCTATTCGGGTGTATTGTATGCGTGCAAAATAGCACAATGCTCTTTGAAAAGAAATACAGTGGAGATAAAGCTGGGTCAAAAATAGGTAACGCAATGAAGTATATATAGGATAGAGTCTATTAAGACGTTTCTATAGAAAATAGAGTGCAGGCTTCTATTTTCTATGGACACATCTTATTAGTTTCTATCCGACTTAGAAGTCCCCGCTCACTTCTACCTGTTCTACCAAAATGATATGTAATCCGCCCCATAAAACTGTCAATCAAACTGTCAATCGTCTTGACGTGTTCAAACTTGTCGTCACAAGGGGAGGAATCAAGCCAGAATGCGTGGTTTGTTGCACCTGCGCAGTTGAAAATAAAACCATTCAGTAACATAGATCGAAATATTTTGTTCATTGTAAAATAAAAAATAGAAAGGAGTTCTATTGAAATAAATTGGTGAGGAATTTGAATGTTCATAGCTGCTGATTAGCTAAAAATGTAGGGCGACTTCTAAGTACATGTTAAAGACAGAATATATAATCAATACACAGGAAGGTTGACTGTCAATAGAACTGCGGCAGTCAATAGACTTTCTGAAAAGAAAATGTAGCTTGCCTATATCGAATGTATGTAACCATATGTTCCACTATTCTCAAGTTTGAATTGGGGAACATCACATTAAAGCGGCATGCTGTCAATTTAGCGCGTGTCAAAACTGCACAGAATCACAAGATCTGCATATCATATATATACATGTACTTACAGATTTGCTTATTTTCGCCTTCATGCCATTACGAAAAAAGAAATATATTATTTAAAAACTGCATTCGCTGGTCCATAAATTAGTACATTTAATTTACTGTATTACATACCCGGTCTGGTAAATCCGGTATACTTAACCTGTCGATACTTTTTCCACCCTTTCTTCAGATTTCAGGATGAGAGAAATCGTTGTACGTTTGGTAGCAGTCCTTTGCGTCTCGCTGGTCCAGGGCCAAGGTAAGGCTGAATTTCAATTTATATTTTATAAACGACTATTAAAAGATGTTGAATGTAATATATAACATGACAAAATGTACAAGTACCACAAATACTACATGTGCAGGGCGAATCATTGCTAGAGGTTCAACCCTGGGCCATCCGATCTGGAGTCCAATGTGTACCTTGTCTATTGTGTGGGTAGCAAAAAAAGACAAGGAAATCTGAGGGTTTAGTAATATACTTAAATTAGCAGAAGTAATCACTATTACAAAGAGTGTTGTTGGTAGAATTAGAAGGCTCTCACAGATGTATAAATAGAAAAAAAAACACAAATGCCGAATATGCCAAACGTCCAAAAAACATGCATCTTCCTTACACTGTCGTTGGCAATGACCTGACAGCTGGACAACAGTCTGTTCACAACAACCAGCTCTCACAAGGCTCCAGTCAACTTGACAGTGGAATTAACTGTCTGCCAAAGACATAAAACCACGGTCATCACTCACACCCGTCTGTCTCTACTGTGATGGTTAGAAGCTGACTAGCTACTGTCTATAAACTAGATTAAATGGTTTAAAATAAAGTGAACTGTACGTTGAATATCCGACGCAAGAGTGTCAAACACGATGGCTTGTTTATAAAAAACTGAATTTTGAGGGAATTTGGTCACGTGACGGCCAAACACAATTAACAGAAAGGATCCAAAAGTAATGAAAAGAACCAAAAGGACAATATCAAGTCAAAACATTAAAACACAAGCTGTTGAAGAAAATATACACTTGGTTACAAATGCATCATAAAGAAACTAGGGCAATGTGACCGAAACTTCTTGATTCAAAGACTCCTAGCATCATCAATCGGAACTTTAGTTACTAATATGACAAGAGGACTTACAAGATGTATGTTAATATAACATCTAAATTATCGTTGATTAATCAGACCTAATAGAGCGTTAGCTTAAGATACATGTATAGGAGGGTTAAATCCATGGCGCGACTTACCGTAAGTTACTTACGTGTATCAACGTCCTTATACAATACAAAACAACATTTTATTGCGTAAGACATATACATGTTTATAGCGAAACAATATAATATAATATTCCTTAGCACAACTTCAAGTGGTATAGCTTTTTCGCTAACACTTAGTCAAGTCTAAGGGTTGTTTCACGACTCGGTGTCAGTACACTGTGACTAAGTGTTGTATCTTAAGGAGTTCACGAAATAAGCTATAAATATACAGTTCATACTGAACTTTATTTGCTTCAGGCTGAAACGGGATAACTTAAGATGTTGGTGGGGCGATACATCCAACAAACTACTTAATTAAATAGCTAAAAATTAAGAATCAAATCATATCAAGGGAGATTACTGCGTCACTGTGCCTTACATTGTCAGACGCCGTGTCAATTCGGTCCCTTTGTCACAGTAACAGGGCATTTAAGGTCACGTGATTCATATTGAGTCTAGGTGACGTCAGATTTAACGTCGGTTAGGAATAAGAAAATAAAAGTTTCAAATAGGCTACACACTAATCCTTCCAGGTATTGCACATTATTTCAAGTAATATGGAGTTTTCCTACAAACACAAAATGTATTTAAATTTGACACGATGTGTACGATATTCGCAATAAGCGTTTTACCTGTAGTACGTCAAAAATCTTGACATGTATGGACCTAAGCCCGTTGCAGCGGTCTTTGTGCGAGTAACGAGCGGTAACTCAACGCAAGTGGATTTGTCGGAGCGATTGAACGTAATTAAAATTCCCACAAGTGGCAATGTTTGCCACTCCAGAGAATGCAACTTTGCTGATTTCTCGTTTAATTAAAATTCAATCTTACACCAGACGAGAAACAGCTTTAATTTTAACAGATATCCTTTTTATTTTAAGAATATTGCAACTTCTCACTACATGTGTTGTTTAAAGCCGGTATCGTTATTGTACTATAACATAAACCAAAATGATGTTGCCTCACTTAGTTGCTAACATTATACAATCTTCGTGGAAAGGGTCGTTAATAAAAGAGCATTTGGACTCCAGCGTGCGTTTCAACAGAGTTATAAAGGAATCAAAAGCCTTTATGTCACGAGGAATATAGACGAGACTGAAGTAGCATCCGATTTGATCGAGGTTATACTATTAAATAAGTAAGGGGTTAACCTGTTCTATACATTACATGGTACTACCATTATACCATAGGGTATGGGGTTAAGTGATTGAGTAAAGCGGGCAAATAGGATCTCCTCACAAAGTGAGTTGTTGTAAGATTTCCATAAACTACATTTTTTTTTTTTACTTTCGGAGGTTTCTTGGCAAAATGCAATCTTTTCATGTTTAGTACATTTGTTTCATAGAAAATGGCTGCTGCTGCAATCCACACATACCGGTATACAATTTTTACGCATACACCATAAACGCGTTATCTCATTGGTCAATACAAGAATCTGTTGAACAGGTTAACCCCAATACCATATGGTAGGATGTTACTACCAGGTTAACTGTTGAGCAAGCAAACCCCGTAAAACCTTGTTCGTATTAAATAGGAAAACACTAGTTGTATCGGGTGAAAGTAGACTGGATTCAATAAAGTATACGACAATTGTAAGCATTTTAGCTTGGAAATTCGACGCAACGCACAGTCTGTGTTGGAAATAATTCTGGACCATTTAAAATTTGCGTAATTCAATGTTGTTGTTTTTGTTGTTGTTTCTTTTCATTTACCAATTTAAAAGCATTGCGAAGTTCGAATGTAAAAAAGAAACAATGTAAAATACACTCACTGTAATGTTAAATACAACTTAAAATATTTTTAAACGATTCTATCCTGTAATATTATGGCATAATGTTTTTGGATTACACAGAAATACATGTTAGTAATACTAATTAGAGGTTAATTTCGATAACCTTGACCCGTATATGCATTTAAGCTGACACCTGTTAACAATAAATAATGATTCGAAGCAGATAGGCACGAGATAAAATGAGGTGTTTCTCACACCGCTGACATGTTAATTAGGAGTTATAAATCTTACTGTACTTGTGGATTGATCGCTTTATAATGTTCCTGTAAACTTACCAATTCAATAATAAAGCAGGTGGTTCATAAAAAATAAACCACACGCATGACTCTTACATCGTGTCAGACACACATAATATCAAAGTGTTTGTACACATATATATGTTAAGGTAAATAAACGTCAATAGCCAAACAGAAATGCAATAAGCGTTATTTTGTGTATTTATGTATTAGGTGTAATCATTTATTCATTCAAAATAGGTGACTTTATTCGTATATCACCTAATTGTACTATGGACCTGTGACTGTTTTCAAAATATACTTCTCTACAAGATGCCACATTGCACTAGATTCGAACGAGATTTACGTTTAATTGAATTTGCCAACCAGCTGTTTGATAGAGATTGAACAAATAGTATTTTATCTTTCCGAATTTGAAAGAAAGAATGTTACAGAAAATAAAATGATTATATAGATGTACTTAAATTCTTGACAAGCGTACATACAAGTGCTCAATTTAACACGTTATCAAGCATGCAGGTATATACTGAACATATTTGGCACATTAAAATAATAAGACGCATGTTCTGGATTTATTTCATGAACATACAACCACACGATTGGACACCAAAGTAATCAACTCCATGCACGAAATGCATGTATACACACTTATTAAAATATGCGTGTACACAATAAGTGCATTAGACATGCACAACCACATACATGTGCATGTACGTATACAAGCATGCGGACATCAACTACCACATTATACATGTTTTCGCACTTCATGAAAGTCGATAAACCGTTGTAGGGATAATGCTGATTCTATATTTATCATACCATCATACCTTGGACATTAGATATATAATGCCCGGCGTGATGACATTTGCTTACCACCATACCACCAGTGTGAAAAACACTGCCACGCTATTCGGGACATACTACTTTTTAAATAACAAAAACATTTGTATTTGCATAAACAGAACATGTATGTTGCAAAATTACAAATATAAACTTATAAACATAAGACATGCACATATGGTGTTGTCATAATTTTGCATAATTTATTGGGAGAATAGTTTTTGCATTCATCCCTTGTTATTAAGTTATAAATGTGTTGGTAATAATAATTAAATGTTGTAATAAATTTCATTTCTATGTTTTATATACTTTCTGTTTATGTACCTCTCAAAGAACCTCTCACATAGTCTGTTACATTAACTTGTTTACAATAACACTAAAATAAAATCTGGAAAAGTTCATCTGACCATATCTGGGTTCGTATTTGTTACAAAAAAACACGCCTCTTAAATCTTGAGGCATTCAAGATAATAGTGAATTAAAATGGTTAATACATGTTGTTATATCATTTGAGCTACCTTTACAAACTTTATGTACATACCACAAAATAACTTGGTTGGATTTAGACACATAGACCCTTCTTCTATATATAAACACGTATAGATATAACATACGTGTAAAGTAAATCATAAGTCATTCTAAACGTCGTCAAATCATTTAAAATAATAGGCACTTTGAATTTGATATAGTGTGATTGTTGGATGTATAATTGAACGTTTTCATCGTTTCCTGAGACTGTAGAAAATGAGACTCAATCCGGTGGTTCATATAGCTGTCATTCTTTTGACGCTGTTATTCTGCACACCATTTTTAGATTTTGTACGTTCAGACAACTATATCAATTATCGTTACCTGGAAAAATCCTTCAAAATGCTGTTTAAAGATGTCGTACTGTTTTTTCCTACCTGAGTCACACTGCACAATCAGCTAGTTTTAAGCTAAGATAACCACGTTGACCATTTATGCATGCGATAACGTTCTATCATCATCCGCGCATTGCGCTGTGACGTCGGAATCAAAATATAGCAGAAATCCCCATAGTGCTTATTTGTAGATTTGGATAGCGTGAACTTTATGGACGATTTTTCACTTTTTTAACTGTCTAAAATTGAGGTAGTGTTCAAAATCGCCATTATACAGATAAAAGTATGAGTTTATGATCCCAATGTTGTCTAAGCATAGGCAAGATTTTAAATATTGTATAAGATAAAGGAAATCCGTGGAATTCCGCCTTTAACAATATGAGTGTCTATCAATTATAGAGTTTTAGCGATCGTGTCCACAAGTATTATCTTTTATAAAGTTAGGCGCTTTATGAAAGTCAAGAACTTGTATTTTTACATTTTTGTTTGTTTTGCTAGGTGTGTATAAAAGTATGGCATCATGTAGAACATAACTTATCAATAAACAACATAAACTGGCTGACTTCCTAGATGGATACAGCACCATAAAAACAACAACAAAAATAATAATAAAAAACTGATCATTGCTATCATTGTTGCTATTAAATAATTTCATATGTTTAACCTTGTATAAGCAAGTTGTTTTAAATATAAAGTTACTGGTGGATTAAGACCCAAGAAATGTGGATAAAACCATCGGCGCAACGCAGGTTAGCTGGAAGACCTTCCTCGCGTCGACTGTGTCTCGCAATCTCCCATGCAGAGTTGTCGTTCGTTCCTCTCTCAGACACCTCTGCAATGGGCTCACGTCAAGATTTTTGACGGAAATTTTAAAGTGTTATTTAAAGGATATTTTCAAATTAAAATAATACTTCTACATAAAATGAATAAACATCTACTAAAAAAGACATATATTGAAGTAAATAAATAAAGATATTTAATAAATTCAAGCGCACTTTTTTTGGAAGAATAACATATTAATGCGCATTTGTAAATAAACATGGACGTGATCCACGAAGCAGACTTTTTGAAAGTCACCTGGATCGAAAGTAGTTCCGACATTAAGTGAGCCAATAACAGAGGTGAATGTATGAGCCGATGGTAGAGAGTGTGTGTCTCGGTCCCACACGGCGAGGGGCTGGAAGTATGCGGCTTGCAATAACTTATTCGTCACATATTTTAGACAATGCAGCGAGCTACTAATGATACAGGCAAATTAATTAAATTCAAAGTAATTTGTTTTTATTAACCCCTCTCAAATGTTCGTATAACTAATTCCAGGTTTTCGACAGAGCAGTCTCGGCCAATCACAGTGGAGCGGAAGTCAGTCGTCATGGACTGGTTCTCCCCAATTTGCTGGTCAGTCGTTTAGCTCCGCTTCACAATTCGGAACCAGGCGTACGTTGAATAATGCGAATATACATAAAGTATAGATTTACTTTGCATGATTCTTAGAAATGACATTATGCATGTATTTCTATATGAAAAAGAAGCTGCATTTTTAGAAAAAAATGCCGCAATTAATTATCTTTTAAATTTTCACTTATATTTGTATTAATATTCTAGTTGTTTTTATGAAGTAGGTTTACCCGTATACAAACAAGATTATGTATTTCTTGTCGGCACAGTTGGAAAATATCCCCCATTCATTTGCAGCCCAAACTGTACATATGTTATAATATGATAAATATCGGATAGCATTTACTTTCCAGTCTCATGCTATTTTTGTGCACTTATTATTTGAATGAGTTTATTCTTCAGTATTATTTCTGCCGATTTATTTCAATAGTCATGTTTTCTTATAAGAATATATAAGCTATGAATTAATACTTAGATTTATTTTTGGAAAAGTACAGAAAGTGTGCATGTTTTATAGAATAAATTGTATACTGTAGAAATGTATGGGCTTGGGCCTTTAATGTTAGAGTAAAGTCCACAGTTATAACGTTCAAACACTTAATGACCACAAAATTGACAGCTCATGAATAACTAAAGGTGGTTTCCGACAGTTTAGACAATTTTGTTCAAAGAACCAACTACATTTTTGTGTCCCGGAAAGATCGCTCGAAATGTTGACTTTTAGAAGTTTCACATATGTGTAAAAATTGAAATGTTACACCCAACTTGCCATTACAAACATATATTTCCTATCTGAGTCACGCTGCACGGTTAGTTAATTTTAAACTTAAAAACAACAACACGTGACTACCTTCTTTTGGGATCACGTTATATAACCACATCCTGGTAGTCCTCTCTGGCGTAGATATCTATTTCAGTAGAATTTCCAGTCGTGGTTCTTTATATATTTGGAAAGTAGGAGAATTTTACAAGTGATTTTTAACGTCTTACAACTGAGGTAGTACTCCAAATGATCCTTGCTTAGATTAAAGTTTGGGCTCTTGCAGAAATTGTGCTGAATTATCACAACTTTAGAAATTGTCACATATTTTGATATTGTTAAAGGGTCGAATATCTCCTTTAATACTCCGTTTATTCTCTCCGCCGTGACAGACATAAACGTCTGACCGTTTAGCCTTGTTATCGTATACAATCTTCTTTTTTATTTGACGTATTATGCCGCACATAGAGCTGTGGTAATCACGTGGCTAACGGTCTGTCGTTTGTCTTTGTCACATCATGAAACAATATCATTCCCCTGTCTTAGGCGAAATAATGCGTAAACTCAAACTTTAGGTTAAGTAAAGGTTATTTTGAACAACACCTCTATTGTAAGAAAATACAGGTCTCGGAAAAGAAAAATCTTTAAATATCAGTGTTTTCTAAAGTAATAAGTAAACATAATTGGAGTTCTGCTTAAAATAATTATATTTCGGCGTCGGTGCGGTGTGTTCCGATGATGGTTAAATATCATCTCAAAAGTAAGTTGTCACGTGATTTTAAAAGTTAACACGTGAGTGGCGTGACTCAGACAAAAAATACAGGTTTGTAATGGCGAGTATTTCCATTCCCAGGAAATGTGAGGCATCAATAAACAGCATTTCGGGTAATATTTTTAGGTTTCAATCATTTATAAGTTCTTGTAGAAAAAAATGACCCAAACTCTCGGCCACTACCTTTTAGTTGTCATCGTTTATGTTTCCTGACATTGCGGTCTTGTGGTTTCTTGACCCCTCTATGATGTGTGTGATTAACTGGCGGAAGATTAAAGCCGTCTCAATTTCATTTAAAACATACATGTTGATAAATCGTCGATTTCAACGGATCTCAAGCATGCAAACACAAATGTACAATATTCCTTAATATCTCACCGCCTGGTAATTATCATAATTATCATAATATACTGTTTGAAGAAAGAAAATGCAAACCGTTTAATTATAAATCATTTGTAATAATGAGGAAATGATGATAAGGCATTCTAAGTTAGAGTAATCGGTATAAAACGATTTATTTTCTTTTAAAAGATGTAATATGTTGTTGATAGCTGAATAATGAGACAAGGAGTGTATAATGAGAGTTGACCAAAGAATGAGAAAAACCAAAGTTAAAGGCGATGTCCGAAAAAGTGCATACAGTAAATAGATGAAACAATATATTATCCCTGTTTGGGGGAATTTGGTTATAAATTATGCATAAATTCATACTTTATTCTATGTAAAGACGATTCCAAACACTGCCTTAATTGTTAGACAGTATAAATCATGAAATTAATAACTTTAAATGTTCACTCCTTTTAAATCTATAAATAATAACAATCGAGGTTTTCCGGTAAAGATATACAAGGAACACCGGCATCAGGAAGGATTTAAGGATGGTGGTATACTGGGATCACAGAAGTAAGACACGTAACCTTTTTAGCTTAAAAATAGCTAACCCTGCAGCGTTGCTCGAATAAAAATAATTCGTAATGTTTACATATATGTGGGATATAAATAGACAACATTTCCCAGGATGTTTCCTGGCAATAATAATTTATTTAGTTGCATGCGAAAAGAAAATCGGATATGATCTTAAAGCATATTCCCTCCAGAAACCATGTAAGCTCATGGCAGCAGCAAAATTGACGAGAAAAGGCGCATTATTGACTGTTCCCGTGGAAGTACATTAGCTACACTGTGCATCCCAATGCATTCTTTTCAGGAATGACAACTTTCCTGAACATATTAAATAATCTTAGTAATGTTCGCATACAAAACACCGAGACAGTAATTTTCTCTCGGCGCCAATACTATGAATATCGTTCATCGTTGATCTAAAATGTTTGTCTTTCTAATCAATCTAGAGAATAAATGTTTTTGGGCAAGAAGAAAAATGCCATGCATTGAATATGCACCGAGTATGGCCATACATTTCGTTGGTTTGTTCCAAAAGAGAATTCGACTTATAATAGGACAGTCTAGCTTAATGTATATTCGTATTTAAGCGTAATATTCAATGTACAATTTTGCATTAAGTATTCGTAAATGGTTGATTTAGATTTATGTATTTGTTGAAATTGTTTCTTGATTTCTTGGAACTGCCTCTGCTATTTTCACTCCTACAAAATCAGTTCACAGCGTAGTCGGTATGAAAATATTGGGTACGTGGCATGTAATTAAAATGGATAATGCCTGACATATATGCTGCAATAGTACACAATTTCACCGATGTGACATTGATCGCGTGCAATTAAAAGCTATAATGCCCGACATATATGCTGCACCAGTACACAATTCCACCGATGTAACATTCATCGCGTTGTTTGAGCGTGAAAAGTGTTTTTGTCGCAGTTGGCTAAATTTGCTTTTGTGTTGCTGCAAATTAAAACTTTTAAAAGCATAATGCATAATATAATATATTATCCCCGATCACTAGATAGTAGGGCGATTATTAATTCTTCTAGCTGTCAGAAACAAAAGCGTTACATCGCATTTCAACTTATCTTAGCCATAAATGTCAAAAAATAGGATACACATGTATCCATGAACTGCACATGCGGTTATATCCGTCACGCGCATGCGTCAGTCTTAACCAGTACGCTCATTGGCCAAATAGTGACGCAACAGTTTAAGCAAATATGAATAGCTGATTGTGAGGTCCTGTGTCGTCTACTGACATAAAACTATGGCCGCGTGGAAATAAATTCGAAAGCACTGTTATGATGCAGTGAAGTTTCGCACTTTTGTTTACAAAACATTACGGTGGTTTATGATGACAAACAAGACATCTTACTTAAAGAAGCACGACCTTTTTCATAGGCTGATTAATCTCACCTGTGTCATGTGAACAAATTACACAACATCCATAATGTGGCTTACACATCGATCAATTGTCTTATATTAAGTCTAATCCAGTACCTAGCTACGTAAACACAAACATAATATTTTATATACATATAGTTTTAATCAATACACTTTACTTATATCTAACCGCTTTTAATTTGATAAATTAAAAACGCAATTACTGACACAATGTGCATGGTGAACTTAACATCGGTTTATCCCTTTTTGCTATTTAACCATAAAGCAACAAAAAAAAAATAATAACCACACACACACACACACACACACACACACACACACACACACGCACGCACGCACGCACGCACGCACGCACGCACACACACACACACACACACACACACACCAAACAATCAATGAACAGGGAGTTAAATATAGTATGCTAATAGAAATTTTATGTATAAAATATACATCTCTGTTGCCGGGATAGCTAGATTCAATATTCTATTTATTGTTATACGACACGGTTAAGCCCGAAATTATCTTGCGTTTTGTTCCAAATTTGTTGAGATCGGCCATCTTATCGTTACAGGTAGCATTCCGTCGACGCGGTCCGCAGGTCGGCCCTGGAGCGGAGAGATACCCCGGCACATTGCTCAAGTCCTAGGCAGCACCGTTGCAGGAAGAGAACTCAGGATGGGAGAAATGGGTAAGTGGAAAAACGACAAATCGTTCGAATTCGCAAGCCATTCTTAAACATATCATGGGAGGTCGCGGGTCTGGTGATAGGGGGTGGGGGCGGTTTGGGGGTCACTCTTGGCCGGTAGTTTGAGTCATGTTTACAAAATGAGATTGGATATGCAAAGAATAACAGACACTGGCCGAATTTTGAATGTAGCGTCGAATGTGTATTCTCATGAACAATGCAGGCTATATGCTATCAAATAATGGCTATTTATTACAAATGCAGCAAGTTTCTCCTCTGTAACACAATTTGTTTTCTAATTAACCGGAAATTCATGTCTGGTATATGTTGTCTTGTGCTCATTTGACCGAGACCCATTTGGTCAAAACAAATATTCCACAATTCCAAATAAAATAAACAAATTTATAAATCCTCGGAAAAAGAAAAGTTTTTACCTACAAGAATGATTTGTGTTTATTTTTAGTCCCACCCTACTGACAATAATTTAAGTGAACTTTCTAATTGTTTCTGCAGGCCTACCCCGACATGGCGGCGCCGGTGCTGGTGAGCAATATTCCAACGGTCTGATGCGGGGTTGGGATGGAAACCCCCAGACTCTGGCTAGTCACAGGTTCCGTGACCAGTGGAGGGACCCTTTCGCAGGGGCGCCCATTCCCCAGCTACCTCTCACCTTTAACGGAGATTTCGGCTCCGTGAGGAACCTGTTTGGATCCCACAGAATACCGCCACTCAGAGTGCACAGATTTTGTGAGTACAATGGCCTGGAATCTATGTCCTTCAATAAATGACGGATTGATGAAATTTTCTTTTCGGAGCAGCCTTACTACTGACCTACTTAACAATTGCTGAAACAATGTCAGCCTGAATGAATATTAGAGTGGACCACATTAGTAGACATTCCAGATAAAACAATATATCAAATTATTGCGCTAAAACGTACCCAGGGAGTAACAATAAAAAAGATGGTTATTAAAGACATTAACAATTCGAAATTAATTCCCTACAATACTGGTGTGCATATTGCATAAAAATCTCCCGATTCAGTAAATGTGTATTATGTAAGAACTTAAAAATTAAGAGGCGTAAATGGAGCGAGTGTCAAAAGCGTATAATCTTTTTGGTGCTGAAAAAAATATGATCAAATTATGTAAAGTTATGCCTAACAAACACCGTTTATCTTTTTACAGATATTAATTAAGTAAATATTAATAAGTTAATTAAGTGCAATATTTACTTGATAGTTTGCACTTGTCTGGGTCCAAGAGCTACAGAGATTTTGTACGGAGTGTTTTAATCCAATTAATAGCCTTTTCATTGTGTTTTGTAATAATGAAGTTAAATCGGTTTAGGGTAGTTACGTTATGCGTTTTCAGTTAATACAACATCTTTGCGTTTGGAAACTATTGGAGTACATGTAGAAACAAACCGGAACCGTTTTGGTTGTATTTTTTTTTTTGATAAAAGATAAACTTACAATCGGTTACTTAATGAGTGCTCGCTCATTGTAAGTTGCAGTTGAAACACATATGCTTTCTTTCTAATAGGTTCTTTACACATTTATATAATTATATAAGAATTGCGGACGAATGAACATTAATCATTCTCTGTTAGGTTTAGTGCTGTCCTAGACGATCCAAATTTTAGTAAAGCTTTTCTTATAGCAGCAATAAAATTTCCAACTTTTATTTGGGCATTATTGTTTAAATAGCGTCAATCTTTTGTTTATTACGTCATTATTTCGATTTTAGTTTACTTTATGGCTTGGAAAGTTTGTTTCAAATGGATTCGTTTTCTCTTCACTGTTTCCTTAGGAAACACCTCAGGAATAACGATGTGCGATGTTAGAGCCCTTGGAACTTTCCATGGCTGCATCTGTTTGTTGTCTGTCTATATATGGCTGTTATGTCTGGCTTACTTTGTCGTCTGTAGTATCATATTTTTATTTACAAATAAATGCTCACCGGATCATGCCATTTTCGTAAAGGTTAAAACATGCAACTATGATGTTGCCGATATCAGACTGTGAAAATTAGTTTAAACATTTAAAGTCGTATTGAACCCTTCTTTAACTAATTAATAGTGCCGCTTAAAAAACACCAACCGTTCATTCGATAATGCAGTTGATTTCATTCTCGACCTTAACGAACAAACACTTGGTGTTTTATGTGTTTATGGTATGTAAACATACAACCAGACATACATAAACGCTCATGGAAACAAAACTTAATAAAAAGAGGAATCTGGTTTCTTACTTTTGTCATGTGTATGTTGCTTGAATAATACATCTGTTTGGTAATAGTTTAGCTTATGAATGCTTATTTCAATTAAAGGCGTCAGTCAGTACTAAAAATTAATAATTTGATGTAATTATTTCAAATATCAAAATCAAACATATATACAATCATGTTTAAATTTTGTGTGTATTTCAGAATCAGCCAATCTTCTTGAGGACCCCAACGAAGCATTTATTGATCAGCGATAGCTAACAATGTTTTTGCTTTTGTTTTGTACATATTGAATTTTGTTATTTAATTAAATCTAAGAAAATACAACTGTTTTCAGTGTTTTTTGTCTATGTAAAAAATATCTATAATAAAACAGTTTTAAAAATACGATAATAATGACCCCGCTTTTCGCAGGCGAAAAAAACTTTATTGTTGATATACATGTAATAATAATGAGTTGCTGGAAACAATGAAAGCGACTTATCATCATACACAACGCAAGCAAGTCAAAAACGACGTGACAATGATACGGTTTCGGTTATTATTTTTCCCCATTAGCGATATATATAATCTCAAAATGTTTATATATAAATAAAATCGTAGTTATCTTCGGCGAATAACCAAAAATCTTTACTGATA
Organism: Sinonovacula constricta; assembly: GCA_007844125.1. Classification (NCBI taxonomy): domain Eukaryota; kingdom Metazoa; phylum Mollusca; class Bivalvia; order Cardiida; family Solecurtidae; genus Sinonovacula; species Sinonovacula constricta. The sequence goes on along the minus strand of CM017559.1, from coordinate 26,744,231 downwards.
TACTGTATAAGGAAGATTAAAATTACGATTAATAACAAGACTTATAGACACGCTGCTACTCATTATAATCTGGGATAAAACATAATAGCGCAATAAGGCACGTTAAGCCAGAAATAACTTCAATTAAAATGCAAGCAACGTATGATTCACTTGAAAGGTTTTGCTAAACGCCGTTTGATGACATTCTAGATGTGTGTGCGGGTTGCGATGTAAACATAACAAGCATGGCTTTAGTTGTAGGGAGGGTGGGTGGGGTGGTTTGGGTGTTGGCGGGAAAATCCTATCTTTGCACACGCAGCATGGTTAGATGTTTTTAGAAATAGCCACCAAGAGTTTGGAACCGCCCGACCATATACGAATGGGTAAACAATATACTTTAAGTAAATGTGTGGAAAAATAATAATTCGATCGCAAAATTATGCCATTCTACAAAACTATTTCTGTCAGTGATGCTAGACGGATTGAGTAGTTCAAGGTTAAAGTGCAGTATAACTCAATTGAAGTCGTATCAAAATCAGCGTAACTAAAAGATATCTGGTCAATTGTTTATCTCAAATACTCTAAGGCATTGTGTAGTAATATCGTTATGTGAGAAAGTGGCTTTATGATTAAATCAGTCGAATCGTCGGTTGCTGCCATTAAGAAAAGTACAAGTACGTAAGAAGATTAAAAATAAATATGTAAATGTAATCCGTTTAAAAACAGAACACCGACAAAATAACTGTGATCTGAGCTGCGTCAATGATAACAAAGACAGAAACAAAGTCCAAAGTTCCCACACTTTGTATTTTAAATTTTCATTATCATTGAGTGAATCATTTAGCAAGAAAACAAGACTTAAATTCAAAGTGTGTGTTTAGTCGCTCCGATACATGTACCGTAATATATTAGCCCATGCACCTTCAGACGTACTCTTGTTTTTGCAACTGTTTGTATGATTTAGTATTTTTAAAATATGTATTATTATTATAATATATATTTAATTTTATAATATTATAATAATATTATATATATATATATATATATATATATATATATATATATATATATATATATATATATATATATATATATATATATATATATATATATATATATATATATATATATATATATATATATATATTAAACATAATTAAAGTAACCACACGAAGATCGGCAATATTGAGATGTGTGTAAGTTTTATAAAAATATATACGATACGATTCATCATACCATTTATGACCGATGACGATTGTATTTAAACAGTGTAGATCGTTTCTCATTTGACAAATTAAAAAGAGTGAAGCCCCTGGCAATGAAAGTGACAATTTACAACATCATACCATATTGATCACAGATTGTGCCTGTCATATTAACGCTTTCATGTCCTTGTCATTGATGGTTAACAAGATTTGTTACTAAAACGCTCTTATTTATTCATCAAACGAAAAGGTGATTGATCTCTGGTGTCTAACATTTTCCTTGGAATAAATTCACATAATAAATGATGGTGAAGATTACTGAAGGTCATTCAAGTTTTTCAGAATATTTGAAATTTCTAGTTTAAATATTCATAAATTATAATAAATATCATTATATATAACATGTTATAGTAACTTTATTAAGTTATAAGTAGCATTAAATACAACAGAGTTTGCTGTGGACTTCTCCCTGGAATCTTTGCTTTCTGGAAGGCAGAAAAAGCGTCCTGGCATGTATGCGTTTTAAAATCAGTAACTATTTATAAGTGTCCAGATAAAGTTCTTAAAGGCTCCACCGGCTAAGTAGTGTTCGTTAAAATGTTACACGAAACAACTGAGTTTGATTTTTGTTGTGGTTGGTTTTTTGTTACATTGTAACCGACACAAATGTTTGGTCATATTGACGACATCCGGATAATTATAAGATTCCAGACATATGTCTGGGTAGAACCACCGGCGCGTCACAGGTAATAGTTTGTGTTATGCAAGAACATGCGATTACCGAATAACAAGAAATGGGGCAACATTAAAATATAAATAAATTGTTCTAGTGTTCTATGAACGATATTTCATGCGAAAAATGAGTTATGCATCCTAATGAAAATACTTTTTATACATGTAACCGATTCTAAAAAAAAAAGATCTTGTTTTTCCCCCCACAATCCGTTAAAGCGATGTCTTACAGAGGCAACTTTAACGTGTTTAGCAAAGTTTTCTAAAGGTTGCGAGAACCAAACCATTTGCGACTGTTTCAAACACGTTTTCAAAGGTGATATCCAGCAGTTTGCTTATATTTAATTATAATACACGTAAGAAAACCTTACCCCTGCTCTGAAGAATGTATGCATAATAATTGCATACACATATACTCAGTTTAAGCAACGGTTGTTTATAACACCACCTCAGCCGTAAGAGGGTACAAATCGGGAATTAAATCGCTTAAATTGTCCATTTTCCCAAATCTATAAATAAGAATGATGGAAATTTCAGCTGAAATAAATACCGCCGATTACCCAGATGTTCATGCAATGCGATCTCTGTAGTGGTCATGTCGTTTTCTTTGTTTAAAAATAGCTAACTGTGCATCGTGGCTTGGAGAGGAAATACATTTTTTGTTCTGACAAGTGCAGTGTTATGCTTTACTTTTCACATGGATGTAGGGCACTAATAAATATGTTTTTGTGGGATCTTTTCAGCTAACAATAATTAATTTGGTAGCATGAGAGGAAAAAAAAAGAGCCCAAACTGCCGGATACAACTTTTAACTGTTAACGAGACCGGACCTGGTAGCGAAATCGGTAGAGCGTCGGCTCCAGGCACGGGAGGCCCCGGGTTCGATCCCGGGCCGCGACATACCAAAGTCGTTAAAAATGGTAGTGATATAGCTCCCTTGCTAACGCTCAAGCAAATATAAGGGTAGTTCCACGACTGGTTGGCCCGGTGTCAGGATAATGTGACTGGGTGTGGTATCATGCCAGGTGTTCACGGCATGCTATACACAGTGAAGGCAGCACTATATCTGCTTCAAGTGGACACCGTCTCCAGATAACTGAAATACTGTTGGTGGGACGATAAACCCAACAAACAATAACTATTAACGACATTTCCGAATAGCACATGCCGTGATTTAAGTGCTGTGACTAAGCCATAAATAATACACATCCATCAGCTGATTAACTGGCTCCCTTACACGGAAGGTTCATTACATGTACCTCTGTTACACTACTTAAGGACCGAACCCAGGAGCGCAATCGGTAGAGCGTCGTCTCTAGGTACGGAAAACCCCAGGTTCTATCCCGGGTCGCGACACACCAAAGTCGTAAAAGATGGTAGTGGGTTAGCCCAATTGCTAACGCTCAAACAAATATAAGGGTAGTTCCACGACTGGTGGGCCCATTGTCAGAATAATGTGACTGGGTGTGGAATCATGACAGGTGTTCATGGCATGCTATACACAGTGAAGGCAGCACTATATCTGCTTCAAGTGGACACCGTCTCCAGATAACTGAAATACAGTTGGTGGGACGATGAACCCAACAAACACTACTTAAGGCCGCGTGATCTACATGTACATTATAACGTGGTTAGGTATTTGCAAAAGAAGACAAATTTTGCCTATTAAATAAGCTTTTAAAATATTAATGGGGGTGACAGTGAATTGTTCGAACATTTTTAAATTAAACGATATTTGTTTAAATTCATTCAGTTTTAAAAATTTTAAAAAACTCTAAATGTGTGTTTGAAATCTATGATGCTATTGTGCATTCTTATTTGCCTCGAGAAAAAAAAATACAGTAATGATTTCAAAGTTTTTGCTATTTTTTAAGTAATTGTTATGTTAACAGAACAAAACACAATATCTTTAATTGAAAAGTGTATAATACACGTGCAATCATGTAAACATCCTAAGTGCAGATCGTGTGTTTATATTTGTCATGAACATGCGCTAAACAACTGACCAATGCGTTTTCAAACATCTCAGATTGACACATAAATCTGCGATGACTAATATGCCCACTTGAACTTCAATCGAGGTTTGCACTTTAACATTTTATTTTATTCAAATAATCTGTTAAAATATGCAGATTGAGAAAAGTGTGGTTTTTCGCGGGATTGTCGCTTAAATATCAAAGTTGAAGTCATGCATCATTGCATCATAATTAAAACAAATATACAGCGAACTTGTTTAATTCTTCGAAGTCACACATAAGTTGCCACTTGCCAGGCATATGTCAAGCGAAATATGCAAATGTTTAGATGAATATGACGCTGTTGTTTGGCTCGGTTAAAGTTTTAAATGTAAAAAATGCTGATAAAGGCTATTGCTATACAGTATACACCAAACAATGACAAAAGTATGACAATCTTTTAGACTTGCAGGTATCATTCCTAGATGAAAACCGCAGACATATTTCTTGGTAGAACCACGAACGCATCACAGCCCAGCTTGTACTCGCCACAAGAAACAGTTTGGTCTCAAACCTGTGCGATGAAGGTCTGATGACTAAGCCTCTAAACCATTCGGTACCATGTTTCCTCTCTTAAAACAAAATGAATGACGTTTGATTTGTAAGACATTGGAATCCAGGGTATACTGAAAACAACAGAATGCATATATTCTTTAATGGATATTCTGAATGAACCACGTAAAATCAATAGAAATTTCTCTTTTGATAAAGACATTTTCTATAAGATACTGTATACTAATGTGCAATTTTAAAATAATATATTGTGTTTAATAATGTTGCGGCAAGCACTCTGAAGTGAATGTTTAAGTGCATTAACATCGTTTTCCTGAGATCAGAATTTCAGTTAAAAGCTAATATGCACATATACCATTCTTTCCCAGTAATGCTAAACTAGGTAAAAAAAGCATTTACGTACTTTAAGCTTGGTTCTTTAATATTTCATCTCAGAAACAGTTTGCCTTAAGCGTCCTTTTAGCAATTTACGAGACATTTAAATAGAATGGTAATTAGATGTTCAAAGTTTCAGTGAGCAGCTAGCTCTGACATCCTCACCCTAAACAAACATAACTGTTTATTTTTTGTTTGTTTGTTTTAAATATATCACATCGACCAATTATGATTATTTTAGAGACGTCTATTTTGGTAAAGGAATACTCGAATCAAATGTACAGGTAGAAACACCGGCACACCGCTGGTCAGCTGGAAAACATTCCCACATTAAGTCTTTCGTCCCGTACGAGACTCGAACATAAGCGGTGGGAGTTTAAGCATGAAGAGGAGTTACAAGTCGGCGACTCTAACACTACGCCACGGGCGCCTTTCCATAACTGTTAAAGCGTTTGGTAGGATATGAATAAAATGAAAACGGAAAATGCTTTGTTGTTTCAAAACGAAATCGATTAGAAAATATTCTTTATTGCTAGAAGAACAAAATACAAACATAAGATCCTTGTTCTACTCCGGGCCAAAACATATCAAAGTCTTTATACAAAAACGGTAGTGGTATAGCTTCCTTGAACTAATGGTCGTCCACGTGTTAGGATAATGTGAGTGGGTGTGGTATTATGCAAGGTGTTTACGACATATACGGCTATAATCAGCGAACGCAGCACTATTTCTGCTACAAGTGGACAACGTCATCAAATAAATGAAATTACGTTGGTTGAACGATAAACCCCAGTAGATAAAGATATATTAGAAGAAAAGCAATTATTTTTACTTTTTTGAAAGCCATTTTACTACTGTGGCAAACGGAGCTCATTTCTATGTCTCATGTCTCTTATGTATATTCCATTTTTTCATAAGTGTTAGTAGTTTAAGATAAATATATATAAATTCAAGTAAAACCATTAGCAAAAGATATGTTACTTAATTAAAATCCCATTGAGGGGCTTATCTAAATTAATTTTCATGAACAATTTGTTTAAATAATTGCAATCTTTTATCTGTAATTAAAACATCTTTTTAGAAAACAAAATTGTGAAAATAATACGTCGAAAGGACATTTTTTGCCTTGTCAGAACATATTCGGCAAAATAAAGGGGACAACACGGAAATGTGGCTTTGTTTTAGTTTAAGTACACATCTATTCATCAAAGGCTTTTAAACTTCAAAAAGGCAATTACAACAACGCCATAAACATAATACATTAAATGTTTTTGTTTTTATTGTTTTGTTGTTTTAAATTATTGTTATTATTTATATAATTCGTTTAAAAGATACGAGTTCATACATATGAAAACCAGTATATATACAAAAACACGTTAACAGTAATGTAAATGTCTGTATCATAGATGAAGTTTTCACACCTGGAGATGACGTGTACGCATGGCGGCTAGGTGTGTGTGTGTGGGGGGGGGGGGGGGGGGGGGGGAATGGGGGATTTTGTGTTTCTAAATGGAACGTGGTGGCAAAACCGTATTTGCATTTATGTACATATCTCTCTGCAAGATACTAAAATGTTGGGATCGTCCTGAGGACCGAATTATCTCAGACGTTCTGATTTGAATTACGTGAATAAAGAGGTTTTTTTCTCATCGAAAAACGGGGTACGGTACAGAAAATACTTTGATTAAGTATTTTATGGTGCAAGCAGGGATACTAGTTGATCGCAATTAATATACAACCATACACCTACCCACGACCAGGATTAAATTATCTATTGAAGATTTACGAGTATTTTTATGTTTCCATTTTGTGGGGTGGGGGTGGGGGTGGGAGTGTACGCAGCTGCGTAATCTGCCTACAGGCAGCTACAGCCTGCAAAGCCTAACATTAAGTATATGACACAAATTGTCGACCATACAATTATGAATGCCCCCTCATTTGATCTGGTTTTAGTCACATATATTAGCACTGCTCGAAACAGGTCAAAAGTCATAGCATAGGTGATGTTGAAAACTGTGTGTATGTGCACGAACTTAAATTAAACATGACTGCATCCTTCACTTATCTCGGTACATATTTATATCACGAGTTACAAATATTTGATACTTTAAAATACTCATAGATAAATATGCAGAAATATATCACCAACATCATCCTATCCCGCAGATTACATATATTACCGTTTTCAAACGTGCTAAAGCTACATTAGATTCTAACTATTGCTCTTCGAAAAGTGTTATTACTTTACTTTTTCTCTCTATTTTCTTTCTATTTTTGTAATAATATAAACACACAACACATATTACATCCTACCCTAATTATTAAAATGTGCTATAAACCTAAATTGTATGTTTAATGCGTTATTTAATAAAATATAAAGTATGTTAACGTTTTTGGCACTCTCAATGTTTAATAAAACAGCATGCAAATACAAATTCTCATTGTCGCAATATGTACATGTAAATTGATTAATTGCCATACAAGAGGTCAATGATTCGACCCCCATATTTTTATTGTCCTATTATTTCTACTATTTTTAACCGTTCACCATTTTAAAATATTACTACTAATAATATTATTTCGAATGCCTTTAAGAAGGTTATGTACTTGTATTTGTACTTTGGGTTTTACGGAATTCGAAGGTTAGTAATGTATGCTATTACATTTAGCAGCTAATGTATTTTATAATGGTGACAATGATCTTTAATTTTGATACAATGCTATTAAGTTCATTAAAAGCAAATTTATACTTGAGTTAATAGTAATTCAAACTTACTTACTTAATTACTTACTTATGCGAGCATGCTTTATGTCATAGTTGTGTAAGATTGTTTTATAACTTCCGAAAACCCGGTAGCATAAGAATCACACATGCAGAAAGTTAATTTTTGTGCAAACTTTAAACAAACAACAACTCAACTTCTACTTCTCAAATAATTTGTTTTGCCATTTATTGTTCTCGTGTAAATGTAAAATATTTCTGTGCTCTGCAAATAAACCTTTAAACTGTAATGCACTGGATTATAAAGTTATAACACACAATGTAGACCCAGATCGCCACTTTCCCAGGGAGCTCACTGATCAGGAATTACACTTTTTTGCAGTAACATGTAAGCATATCAATTTACGTTTATCTATATGCATGCACTTGCTTGCAAGTATCAAGCATATTGGTTAAAAACAAGTGCAGCCGGATAACGTTCATAGTTCATTATCATTCCGGTAATAATCTAGCCTTGCATAAATTATCCAATTACAACAACAGATGCACGCGAATATCTAAAAGATGCGGTGAAATAGTTCTATACCTTGCTGAATATGATACTTGTGTACACCCCTGTATATTTAATTAGTACAATTGGCAGGTGAGAAAACCTGGCCATATCAATCGTCAGTTATAATAACCCAACGCACTAAGACCAATTTCATGGTCAACCAGCCGATACCGTAAACAGTTCGTACATTTACGTCATTGTACATGACGGCGGAGGGTCAGCCGACCAATCAGAAGCGAGGATTTCTTGCCCGTGATTTATTTCCTGCAGTCGACAAAAGATTGTATTAATAATAAAAATGTCCCGGCTATACGACAGCAGTCCTTTAACGTGTTTTTCAGTGTTTTGCCATTTGCACGAATTGTAACTTATTTCTACTATTGCGCTTTTGTCTAACGCACTGATCCACTACAAGAAATAGTAATTGCCACTAGCATTTAAAAAAACCCACTAAAATTACCTAAATATTGTTGCTTTTAATTTGCATAATGTAGCGCTGACGTTGACGACAGGTGAAGGGAACGTTGACAACGTTGATGATGTCAATCGCAACACAGACCGCCGCGCGTTCCCATAGGTTAACCGAAAACCTGGGCCTGTATATATAGACGGCGCCGTCCGATGGAGAGTCAAAACACAACATACTTTAGGGAGGGAACATAGGAATAAGTAAAGAAACTAAAACCTGGAACAAGACTTTTCGGGATCATAACATAAAAGAGAATTCAACTAAAAAGGTAAGTCAACTACGCTTTTATTTAATTTCTCTTTGTCACAATCTTCATTAAACCTTATGACATTATGATGCTATGACTATACACATTAGAGTATTAAGCAAGTAGAGACATTGTGCCACATTCAGAAACATTTCTTAGTTGAGATTTCGCTCAAGGTTAATCTTTTGATTGCACATTATTTATTTTTAAGCAGTTCATTTTAATATCTTAAGTAAACACAACATTTCCAAGTTGATGGTTTATAAAAGTTATACCATTATGTGTAAAAGTATTTTTGGGGTTAATATTAAAGCTTGAAAAGATCTCAACTAACAAGTGATTCTGCGAGTGATATATTGTCATTTTCCTAACTGTTGTTAAGCATTTAGCAAGGCAACGGTTTGTACCTAACTTAAACTTTGAAACCAAAGCATAATTATTGAGACGTCCAGTTAGTTTTTGGAGGAAGAACCCCGACAGCTGTCTGGGTAGAACCACCAGTACATTTCAGATCAGCCGAAAGTCCTTCCCACATTATGTCCTTCGGCTCGAACGGGACTTTGTGAAAGTCCAACTAATTAGAGAGCACAATATCTTACAACCGCAGAATATAACGAGTATCAAGAACAAATTAATTCTGTTTTTATGTCTTCTTTTACAGAGCATTAACAATCAAAGAAAAATCAACGGGAATACAACAAGAATATACGAAATATACGTACTACGTCAAGATGAAAGCCATTGCAGTTTTCTTGAGTTTCGCTTTCGTTGCCGAAGTTTTCGGACAAAGTATGTAATATCAACTTATTTTATTAGAGATACGAGCATGCAGAATCAATGCATATGATCGTATAATTTACATAATATAAAAAATGTCTCTTTAATATTTAATATTTTTCCAATTCTGTTGAATACGGCGTTCATTCGGTTATCAATGTTTGACTTGTCAGTAGTGTTCTCAGTATTTGTGGAGAAAGTTACCTTTTCAACGTCTTGTACTTATTAAAAAACTTTAGATAAAACTCAAGAACTGTGCTGAAAAAGTGCAATTAAAATGTCGGAGTTCATTATATTACGAGAAAAATATTTTTCTCGCTATAAAATTACTTATTCTGTTTGTATTTGATATTATATTGTCTTTTCTAAAATACAGTAACATTACAGCTGATTTTCATCTCTAATTTTTGTACAATTGATCATAATAAATAATGTTTTTACCAAGAAAAATAATTAAAAATAGAAAAATCAGTGTGAATCTTGTAACTTCTGAATGAATTTTTTAAAACAGTAAAGACGATGGTAGGGCTATATCAATCGTCATAATTTCAAACGTTCACGTGTGCGTGCATGCTAAACTATAAATCTGTTTATGTTGTTAAAATGTCGCGTGTTGTTGTCAATTACCGATCTGTCATTCGATATTGCTGACGCAATAAGCGTCATTTATACAATTAATCACCTCGAAATGGATTACTGATTACAACGACTCGTCTTTATGTACAGTCATTTATAATTTATGTAGTAATTACATGTTTAAAGTTTCTTTGTTACTTTAAATCACTACCATTTACAATATATGGTTATCGTTACGTTAGTATTGATTGGCATACATTTATATTTGTATTTTTAAATACCGTATTGAAATTAGATATATCAATTTGCTGGTCCATATCTGTAAATGAGTTTTAATGGTTACACCTCGTAGTTTTTCATGTACATGTAATATGATATTTTCATGAGATAGTTTTGTTATAGATGCACGTTTATTTACATTTACGTAGACGTATTATATTTTGATATAATGTTATAACATATCAAATTTCATTGTCTTTATACGTATATTAATTGGTTATTTGTCCCTTCTTTCAGCGTATGTCGGTCGACCGCTTCCTGGCGCCAAGAAAGTAGTCCCATTGCCGAAACCTGTTCCTTTTGGAAACCCAATGGTTGGTCCACCTACTGGGCCCTTCGGTATGTCTGGCGGTCTTATGGGTCTGCAGGGCGGTGGCGTGTTGCCTCCACACATACAGAGCCTCATTGGATCGACCCTCAACGGAGAAGAATTTATTGGTGGAGTGAGAGGTCTGCCACGCCACGGGGGAGCTGGTATAGGTGAGGCTTTCGCTGACGGTCTCAGAAACGGCTGGGGTGCTGATCCCAACATGCCGGTAGTGCAAGCTGTTAGCTCTTGGGTGGATCCCCTTGAAGGACGTGCTTTCCCACACGATTACACCGGTGGAGAACTCTTCTACGATAGTGCCCTTGGACAATATGTTGCAAGACAGCAACATGATATGGCAAAGAGCGTCGGAGCTGTCCCAGTTGGAGGTCCAGTAGGACACAACATTGCCAAGGCTCAGGTGCATCACGATGCCGCCAAAATGTCAGGCGCTGTTGGACCCATGATGCCAGGACAGATGCAGCATGATATCGCAAAAGCAACATCTGGCATGAGTCTTGGTCCAGTAGTTGATCCAATGAGACACAACATGGCTAAGGCTGAAATTCAACACGATATGGCCAAGGCTTCTAGTGGCATGATGATCCCAGTCGACCCATTTAACCCCACTGGATCCAACCCAATCAACCACAACATAGCTAAGGCCGAGATTCAACACGATATTGCCAAAGCCTCTGGCGGCGTACCACCAATGGGAACCCCAATCTTCGGAGGCGTTCACAACCCAGTCGTCGCCGGACAAATCCAGCATGATATGGCAAAGGCATCTTCTGGCATGGGCCACATTGGTATGGTCAATCCTGCAGTTGAGCATAACATCGCTAAGGGCCAGGTTCAGCACGATATGGCCAAAGCTTCCGGTGGCATGATGATGCCAGTGGACCCAATGTTCCCCACTGGATCCAACCCAATCCATCACAACATAGCTAAGGCCGAGATGCAACACGATATTGCCAAAGCCTCTGGTGGCGTACCACCAATGGGAACCCCAATCTTCGGAGGCGTTCACAGCCCAGTAGTCGCGGGACAAATCCAGCATGATATGGCAAAGGCATCTTCTGGTATGGGGCACATGGGTATGGTCAATCCTGCTTCTGCTGGTATTGGCATGATTGGAGGAGGTGGTGCGATTGATCCATTTGGCCACAGTGTCGCTAAAGCATCTTCCGGAATCAACGTCATGGACCCTTTGAACCCTGTTGGCATGGGAATGGGCTCTATTTCTGCTGGCAAGCCCATCTTTAATAACCCTGTTCACAATGTCGACAAGGCTGGTGCATCTGGTATTCCCGCCATTGGTCATGATCCTCTTGCTGCCCAGATTGGACACGGCATCGCCAAGCAGACCATCAGAGAAACTGCCCAGATCGTTGATATGGGTTCCGGTGGCGCCCTGTCCATGGGAAATCCTCTTGCAGCTTCTGCTACCCACGGCTTGGCCAAGGAAGCTGTCCATGTTGCTGGCAAAACCCTCAATGTCGCATCCGGAGGAGTCCCTTCTGTATCCGCCACATCTATTAAGAGAATTACTGGATACCAGGGTAGACAAAGAAAACCTGTTGCTCCACCTGTAATGAAACGTAAGTTGACAAATACTCAATCGAAAATAAATGTATATTGATTGTCTACATTTTCATATCAGAAGTTAGTGTTTTGGAAGCAAAACATCTCGTTATTTTTAAAACGTTTAGTTAAATAGCTTGATGAAATTACAAACAACAAAGTCGATAAATCGTCCAACCCGCATAACTTGTATTGTAAATATTCACAAAACACTTGATGATGTTTAGCGGGTATGTTAGAAGGAGGCGGAGAAGGATTAATAATAATAATAAAAATAATAATAATAATAATAATAATAATAATAATAATAATAATAATTATTATTATTATTATAATAATAATAATGAAAATAATAATAATAATAATAATAATAATAATAATAATAATAATAATAATAATAATAATAATAATAATAATAATAATAATAATAATACCTTTGCTTTCCATTATATTTTCAGAGTGGTAATAACTCCCACATACAGGTTGAGGACACAAGGAAGGACGAAAGAGGCCATTATGCTTCCAGTGCAATATCTCAGACAAGCGAGGAATGGCTGGCGATGCCACACCAGACAATTTGTGTATAAAGTTTGTCCGACTATTTAAACATTATTTATTTGAAATGAAAATAAAAATAGGAAAAATAATCAAAGGGTTGTTTTTATCTTCTAAACCGATAAGAAAATAAAATTATTCACTTCAGACGCATGTTTTGTGTAAGATGCAAACTTAAAAAAGAACGGTTTACGTAAACGTAAAAGACAATTTTATGCTTAATTTTAAATTTATCATTAAATATTCCTAATTGAACATGCCCGTATTTGGATTCACCAGCTAAATCAAGCCGGTTATGCCTAACAGAGATCAAGACAGTCTTGCCTGATTCCTCGAATGCCAATTTCTAATGCCTTTACCATAGACAAAACATTCATATGCTTACTGACAATGATATAAAAATACAAAATGTAAGTTACACAGTTAGTAAGCTTCTAGTTACGTATAGCCAAACTCTTTACACCACCATCATTGATAATTGACTTTTATGATGTATGTAATCAAACAAGAAATCGTTGAGCGATTGCGAAGCATAAACAGCGACGCAAAGGATTAAAACAAATTTAAAAGAAGTTGTAACACGATTTTTAAAACTTAATTACAGTTGGTATCCTGCATTTTTCTTTGTTCAAATACATGTAGACATATAAAATAAAATAAAATAAAATAAAATATGAAAATTAAGCTTAATGTACCGAATTATGACCCGTATTTTTACCAGGGTCTTGGAAGTCCGCAAAAAAACTTTCCCCATGTGCAAATTCCAGTGAGCATTCCATATGAAGCGCGTCGCCAATTAAACAAGCATTTGATAGTATTGCGGGCAATACAGTTGTCCCCTACTGGTCCCTCAAAAAGCTCTTTAATTATCATACGCTCCTGTTTATTGCCATTTATAATTAATTTGAGGTTGAAATCTGTATTTGTATAATTACGGCTTAAAAATGACGTAATAAACAAGGAAATCTACAATAGTTGGGGTTCACATAATTTTTTTTAATTCACCTGGCCTAAATAATTGTTAACTTATCATGACATTCATTTTTGGCCTTTATTTAAGACATTTAAGGTATCGACCCAAATGTTGTTCGCGACACGTCATCTCAATATGGTGATAATTTCTTTGAAATAGTTTTAAAATCTGACTTCAAATAACGAAGTTATGGACCGGACACGATTTTGCTTCAAGGTCATGCTGTGACCTTGACCTTCAATGTAGCGACCCAAATCTTCCTCGCGACACGTCATCTCAATATGATGATCATTTCTGTAAAATAGTTTAAAAATCCGACTTCAGTTAACGAAGTTATGGGCCGGACACGATTTTGCTTCAAGGTCATGCTGTGACCTTGACCTTCAATGTAGCGACCCAAATCTTGCTCGCGACACGTCATCTCAATATGATGATCATTTCTGTAAAATAGTTTTAAAATCCGACTTCAGTTAACGAAGTTATGGGCCGGACACGATTTTGCTTCAAGGTCATGCTGTGACCTTGACCTTCAAGGTAGCGTCCCAAATGTTGCGCGTGCATATTGTACACATTGCTACCTATTAACATACCAAGTTTCATGCGCCTAGCTTTAATAGTTTTTAAGTTATCAAAGGATCCAGATTTTTAGCGGACAGACAGACAGACAGACAGACAGACAGACAGACAGACAGACAGACAGACAGACTGACAGACTGACGGACGGAGGGTAAACCTATAGTTCCTTCCGGTGTAAACAACGGCAGGGGACTAAAAATGGGTAGTTGGGGTGTCGAGTTACAGAAGTAAATGGCTTATGACCATCTCAGCGTGCTTGATAATGCAGATATCACCGGGCTGTTTAAATATGTCCGCAGTGATAATGGGATATCGCATATGTGTGCATTCTGTCGATATATCAACGTTGCTTCCTAACGTTTATACAACGATAAAAAATCGTTGGGACAACGTTGAGTTTAACGTTGCGAAATCGCCTCATCGCACAACTTTAAAAATCATGTTATTTCTACATTGAAGATGGGCGACGTTTAAGATTCACTTAAAATCATATCCTGAAAAATCGCTCCGCTATCTGGATCTGACGACGAGTCAATTAAACCTTCCTAACCAATCAGATCGTCGCCTACCAAATCGCAAAAGTAAATGTAAATGATGATTATAAGCGTTCCGAACTATCATTTTAATGGCTGCGCCCATTATTGGTAGAAACAAGTCATATGATAACAACTGATATGATAGTGACTTTCCATATCTTGTCGGTATCTTGTCGGTAATATTGCAATACAGTACTTCTTGTCCATACTGCAATAAAGATTTTGCTTCTGAAGTGGTTTCAACGAGTCAAACACTTTTCTACTGCTTCATCGATAGCGGTCATTTTGCGACTCTTACCGTAAGCGTTATACATTACGCCCTCTAATTGACTGTTATAAAATAGAAATCAGGGAAGACCATTCTTGTTGATAGAAGGTATTTGCGGGCCGACGTCAAATCTTACATTTCGTAATATCTGACTTAAGTGAGATTGATGTCGTAGTGTCTACTGGATTACTATTGACCATTTGAGAATGCAAACACAACATTTAAAGGTGGTATCAGGAAGTTTGCTTATATTTAATACATGTATCAACATTTTACCACTTTTCTGTGGGATTTATGCATAATTGCTGAAGGTTAAACTTAAGTTTTCAGTAAACGCTCTTTACAACATTGTTTAAATTGTTATGACAGTACAAAATTTTATCGTGAAATATATCGCTCAAAAGGTCCGATTATTTTTAAATCGATCAATAAACACGATTGGGATTTCAGATTGAAATAAATCGACATCAGAACCGATTTCCCGAATGATCAAAAATTAATTATCACGTGGTTTTGTTATTCATAAAATGGCTAACCGTGCAGCCTGGCTCGGATAAGAAACACCTTTGAAATGACAAATTGGGTGTTATACATTACTTTCTCATGCATTTAGGGCACCTATCAGCAGCATTTCTTTGGATCTTCTTTGGTAACATAAATTGAATTAGTTACTCTAGAGAAAATAATGGTCCAAATTGTCGGATACAACCTTTTAAGTCACAGGCATCTCTTGTTGTTTACCTTCAGTCTTTATTATGGCTGCATTTAATATAACAACTATCAAAAAATATTAGTTGTCTATGTACAACACACCGGGCCTGGTAGCGCAATCAGTAGAGCGTCGGCTCCAGGTTCGGGAGGCCCCGGGTTCGATCCCGGGCCGCGGCATACCAAAGTCGTGAAAAATGGTAGTGGTATAGCTCCCTTGCTAACGCTCAAGCAAATATAAGGGTAGTTCCACGACTGGTTGGCCCGGTGTCGGGATAATGTGACTGGGTGTGGTATCATGCAAGGTGTTCACGGCATGCTTTACACAGTGAAGGCAGCACTATATCTGCTTCAAGTTGACACCGTCTCCAGATAACTGAAATACTGTTGCTGGGACGATAAACCCAGTAAACAATAAACAAACTATGTACAACATAGGTAACAATTAAACATGGAAAGGAAACAATAATTGTAGATTCCGATCATACAACTTTCAGTGGGAGCTCGTTGAGCTGGATCTACATTATTTGTCCAAGCTCGATCAGTGTGTGCAGAGCAGGCTAAGGACAAGTTATTGGTTTGTTAGTACAGATATGTCGCCATAAATCGCTCAGATAGAACATAACTGTCACGTGTTGAGTGTTGAAACAAAATTGTGAATAATTTCTTAATATACTCAAGCTTTAGTGTAAATAAAGACGATCTTGAGCACTACCTCAAATGTTAGAGAGTATGAATCGTGAAAAACACGCGCTATATGTGCATTGTTTTTAAATCTATAAATAAGCACGATTGAGATTCCGGCTAAAAATAGATACCGACCTTCGAGCGGATAACCCCGATGATGCTATACCGTAATCTCAATGTATGTGCTCACGTGGTTTTGTGAGCTTAAAATAGCTAACAGCGCAGCGAAGCGCTAATCGGAAATACACGTTTGTAATTACGAGTGTGGTGTTATGCTGCACTTTTTACATATGTGTATGACATCAACATACAAACATTTTACGGATCTTTTCAGGGAAACAAAAAGTATATGAAAAAAATCTGGTCCGAACTGTTGGATACCACATTTAAGTCGGGATTTGTTTTGCTGTATATTCACCTTATTAAACGCATGTGTGCTATATATTGTAGCAACTAAAAGCTAACACCCAATGACGAGCTCTTTAGCAGAATGTTATTTTAGTAAGTAGAATCTTTTAGGAATAGACAAGACACGAGTTCGGATGTTTTTAGTGGACGAGCAGCACTGGTGTCTACGATTATAGGATGGACAAATTCAATGAAAGGTATTTTGTCTGCAATCAGTATACATTCAAGATGACTTATAATTATATGTATCCACTGCATCTGTTGATAGTGATTTGTCTGGGTAGAACCACTGGCACATAGCAGGTCAGCTAGAAAACCTCCCTACATGGAAGTTCCGATCCGACCGGGACTCGAACCCACTCGGCTGGCGGCTGTTACCGCCCCCTCCCCATCCCCCGTGGATATATCATACGACGCCGCTATATTCATACCTAGAACACACAAGACGTCGATATACTTTAGGTATTTAATATGACCGAGTTTGGAAGTTGCGGATTCGTAAACAACATATGTGTAGTTATACAGATACAAGACATTGATAAATAGCTGCGAATTCCTTTTAATGCATGCTACAATTTTTATTATTGCAAGCTACACTTTATTTTACACTATCATCTCCATAAAAATGCATTCTATAAAAGGCAGCGCGCTCCAGAGGGAGATGGGGGGGGGGGGGGAGAGATTGGGGGAGATTGGGGGAGGGGGTAATAGTCGCCAGACGAGTTGGACAAGGCTGGTGTTGAATATATACTGTTAAACTAAGAAAAAGTTGATGGAAAATAATATAAAAATAGAATGTTGTGATCAGAGCATTAAAAAAAGAAAGAAAATGTTTAAGAAATGCAGTTACGTATATGAGCCTTGACAATCTTATACCGCGGAGCAACATTTACGTTATTAATTAACATAACAACCCATTAAGTATATATACAGGTCCTGCTTTAATAAATAAATCATTATCCAAAATCAACCATCCATAAATTAGTCTTAATACAATATAATTTACCCTTTAATACTAAAGACATTTTCCCGAACTGTTGGTCAGTGCCTGTCTTTCTTGGTCATTTTTGGTCATTATAATGTTAATTCGTAACGATATTGTTTCGTATATATGCTCACTTACTTTGTATGTACATGTAAAGCAGGCGCGTTCCTGCCATTACGCACTTTACGCACGTGCGTAACCTACGTTCGAAAGATCTAAAAGTACCAAAAGCACTATGAAAGTCGATGCCTTACCTGGGTTAGGAATGCTATATTTTATTTTCATAATTTCTATGAATAAAAAAACTTATTACCAGACCAATCACGTTGAAAAGGTTTAAAATAATTAAAATTATATACAGTACAAGTCAAATATTAGTCGTTCATATTTTGCGTTAAGTTCCTCGCGTGTCCGCATTATACCTGTTATTCATTAGAAAAGAACCGAATATATTAAAAAGTATTACTACAAAGGTTATTCTCCTTGTAATTGTGCGTAACTTCACAAACGGCCCAGATACGCGCCTGCATGTAGATGTATTGACCCCAGTAGTACTTCAGTCGTTCAATACTTGTCATTAAATGTAGAGGTATGTTAGACCAAAATGTACCTCTCTGCTATCCATAGCAGATCATTTTCAGTCGGAATCACATTGATCTCTGTATCTATATGTAAATTCATATTTGGCATATTTTTTATAAGCACCAAGGTAACACCAATGTCTGGAAAACCAAACGGATGGAAAGTACAATATGCGTGGGAATTGGCTTGTATACTAATCGCGAATTGTCAGGCCATTTCTATAGTAAGTGCACAGGCACTAAAAACATATTAATCATAGTTTACATCCAAACAAAACTTAAATGACCAAGAAATTTTACACATCTATCTATTAAAATGTTTCTGTAGAAGAATGCGATAATTAGTGCAGTCTGCTCCTGCATTTTACATTTTACTGCTGAAATAGCATAAACATAACCGTTAAAAATACTACCGCTTCTCAAAGCTGTGAAGTCATCCCATATACATTTCCAAAATAAACAATAAATGCAAGAAACAATAAATAAAAGAAGAAGCACGGATGTGAGACATCCAAGGCGCCGTAGAGAGCATGTGCTGTAAACAAGAAGATGGATATCCTGGGGACCAAACACTCTGTATACCGTCTAATGTTTTCATAAATATTTTACTGGAACAACCCGTAACACTGATGGGAACTAGCCTGTCGCTACTTTGCTTGCTTCCTTGATGTCTGCTACATCTGTAATTACAAGATACATTGGTAAAATCGGCATACTTGGTTTCTTTTGTTAAAAATACCTCGCCGCGGCTGCTTATTTCTTTTAATGCCAACTACTTTTTATAAGTGCAAGCTACACTTTATTGCGTCAAGCTACAGGTTTCTCTGAAAAGGATCTCACAAAATAACTGCGACATTGTTTTATTGACAGCTATGCTATCGTCCCCATGAAATAATGCATTCCATAAGAGGCACCGCTCTTTAGAGCTGCGCCAATAAGGTTCGCCGTTCTCGGCGACCACCCGAAAATTTAAATCGACACACCTCGAGATATCTATCTATTTAATTTATTGGAAGAAGTCAATAAAAGCAATAAAAATACCGTGTTGAGTTCGCCCGAATGAATACGACAATATTGCTGCTGCTGTCGCAGCTAGTGGTGGGTGGTGGTGGTGCTGCTGCTTATGATGATGATGATGATGAAGAAGAAGAGGAAGAAGAAGAAGAAGAAGAAGAGAGTGTAACTATGGCAGACTTTACGTTTTATGTTTACTTTTGTACAAGTTTACTGCTTTAAATGGTGAGTATAACGCTCCTTTCATTATTAGAGGTAAATTACCTGTACAAGCCTTTTTATATTACGGCGAATCGGTCCATCAATTGAATTTCATTTAATGTTACTAGAAATAGTAATTACATATTGATATTCTGCACAATTATTTGGAGGAACACTTTACGGCTCCTATGTTTTTATAAGCCATGTAATGCTCATGCTGATTGCTTTAAAGGGAGATTATAATTTCAGACTAAATGTGCAGTTTAGTAATGGTTACCTCCCCTAGAATACAAATATAGATAGCCGTCTGAGGCCTACAACAGTTGTTGAAGACCATTAAAAGCACAACGATATTAAACCTGCTAAAATGTTACACACGTTATCGAATATACTCCTAATTCATCAATTAATGATACAACCGGCCGATTTTGAAATGTTATTGGCTTGTTTTATATACATATATTTAAAAAGCCTTAAAAGTTGATTCTGACAGTTTGGCTTTATCTAATACATGTAACAACATCTTACTCCTGTTATTGGGAATTTGTGCATAATTGGTAAATAACTTAACAAGGTTCGAGTAAAAACTGTAAACAAGCCTAATTGTTAGACAATACAAATCGAGACAAATATCACTTACAATGCCATTTTCTTACAAATCAATACACGAGGGGGATTTAAGCTAAAATAGTTACCGATGTCAGGGCTGATTTCCCGGTTGGTCAGGTGACGTGATATCAAAATAAGTGATCACGTGGCTTTATTAGTCTTAAAATAGCTAACTGTGCAGCATGGATCAGACAGGAAATGCATTCTCGTAATGTCAACTGATTTGTTATGCTTTACTTATCACATGGATGTAGGGATAATAAACAGCATTTCACGAAATCTTTTCAGGTAGCAATAATTGGTTTGATTGCATGAGAGATAAAAAATAGTCTAAATTGTCGGATGCCGCATTAAAAATGCAAAGTCTCAGCAAGTACGTGTATGTTTTTAAAAGTGGCATTGTGACATGCAACATAAGTACATGCATACATACTGCGCATATATGATTAATGAAACCTTTGTTTGCATTTGATGCAACATATCAAATTCGACGTTTACAGTGTGAAGTTGAATTATCACGCATTTATTTGTCACAATAAGTTGCAATTATAGTCTGCATAGCACCTAGCCAGCTTACTGCAAATTAAACAGGCTTTAGCAAACAGCGTAATTCCTGATCAGTCAGGAGCTTTCTGTTCAATATCTGCACCTTTTGCTGCTGAACTTTGAGGAATATTAGTGTATCTCTACGTATCATTGTGTGTTGATGAAACAAGATTTAACATTGAAGAATGATAAGAGTTTATATCTCAACATACGGAACACAGTTTCTACACGTATTACATAATAAGGCTTTTATTGGCTCTAATGAGAGCGGTGAGTCTAATGGAATGCATTTTTTATGGTGATGATAGTGTAGAAGACAATACCAGGAAATCGCAGCTGTTCTGTGATTTCTAAGACTTTAAGAGAAAAAACCCGTGCATTCAGTTGTTCAATTTTGAAGCTTGCAACAATGAAGTGTAGCTTGCAATTAGCTTGCATTATAAAAAGGTAGCAGGCGTTAATAGATTTTCGCATCTGTTTGGCGAGGTCTTGTTTAACACAAGAAACCGAGAATGACGATGTTAACAATGCAGCTGTTAATTGCTGATGTAGCAGACAAGAAGGAAGAAAGTAAAATACCAGACGGTCTAGTTCACATCAGAGTCACGGTTTGTTACTGCCAAATATTTATGTAATGAATTGACATTTTAAGAGAGATATTAATTCCTAAAATAGTCATTTTCTTGTTCAAAGCGTATACTCTCTGCGGCGCCTTGGGTGTCTCATGTCCGTGTCAGTTTGGCTTATGATTTGAATGTTCTGAGCTGTAAGACAGTGTCGGTGTGGTTTATGCGTCGATTGATCGGGTCTGTGAGGCAGCGTCAGTCTGGTTTATGATTCGTTTAATTTAAGCTGTGAGGCAGTGTGGGTGTGATGTGTGAGTCGATTGTTCTGAGCTGTGGGAAAGTGTAGGTGTGGTTTATGAGTCGATTGTTCTGAGCTGTGAGACAGTGTAGGTGTTGTTTATGAGTCGATTGTTCTGAGCTGTGGACAGCGTCAGTGTGGTTTTTGAGTCGATTGTTCTGAGCTGTGAGACAGTGTAGGTGTTGTTTATGAGTCGATTGTTCTGAACTGTGGACAGCGTCAGTGTGGTTTATGAGTCGATTGTTCTGAGCTGTGAGACAGTGTAGGTGTTGTTTATGAGTCGATTGTTCTGAGCTGTGAAACAGTGTAGGTGTGGTTGATGACACGATTGTTCTGAGCTATGAGACAGTATAGGTGTGGTTAATGACTCGATTGTTCTGAGCTGTGAGACAGAGTAGGTGTGGTTTATTAGTCGATTGTTCTGGGCTGTGAAACAGTGTAGGTGTGGTTGATGACACGACTGTTCTGAGCTATGAGACAGTGTAGGTGTGGTTAATGACTCGATTGTTCTGGGCTGTGAGACAGTGTAGGTGTTGTTTATGAGTCGATTGTTCTTAGCTGTGAAACAGTGTGGGTGTGGTTTATGATTCGATTTATCTAAGCTGTGAGGCAGTGTGGGTGTGGTGTATGAGTCGATTGTTCTGAGTTGTGAGACAGTGTAGTTGTGGTTAATGTCTCGATTGTTCTGAGCTATGAGACAGTGTAGGTGTGGGTTATTAGTCGATTGTTCTGGCCTGTGAGACAGCGTCAGTGTGGTTTATGAGTCGATTGTTTGGAGCTGTGGACAGCGTCAGTTTGGTTTATGAGTCGATTGTTCTGAGCTGTGAGACAGTGTCAGTGTGGTTTATGAGTCGATTGTTCTGAGCTATGAGACAGTGTAGGTGTGGTTTATGACTCAATTGTTCTGAGCTGTGAGACAGTGTGGGTGTGGTTAATGACTCGATTGTTCTGAGCTGGGAGATAGTGTAGGTGTGGTTAATGACTCGATTGTTCTGAGCTATGAGACAGTGTAGGTGTGCTTAATGACTAGATTGTTCTGGGCTGGAAGATAGTGTAGGTGTGGTTAATGACTCGATTGTTCTAAGCTGAGACAGAGGAGGTGGTTTATTTGTTGATGGAGGTAAGGGATGACGGTATGAGAGATCGTGGCTTTACAAGGGCGTGGGAGAGAAGAGACAATCACAAAACTCAGTCGTTTCCTGTCTCACATTATCGATGAAGAAGTACTCATCCCCGATGAAACCATGATTGTTATCGGGTGTTTTCGGAACATCTTTTACGATTGTAACAGTAGTGGCCTAAATATTGCCGAAGAATCACGAGATATACCCAGTTCATTCGGATCTGCTACGGATATTCCGTAATTCCTCGTCGTCAATATTTAAACACTCGTTTCGAAACAGTCAAATAACGCCGTGTCCATTTAGTTTAGGTTCTAGCTTTATGGTTTACTCATGCAACAGAGTATAGACAGAAACGTGCAGGCGTAGCAGGGTTGAAGGACGTGGTGTCCAGCTTTATACCTTTGCCCAGACATCAGTTACAAACCTGTCAATTGTGGTCAATAAAGCAACATTCTTGTAGCAATGCACTTGCTGGGTCAGAAACAATGCTGGACTTACAAATATACATATTTCTTACAGATGTCGATCAAACCACAATTTGCATAAACAGCTTGATTTATTTCCTATTCAAACTGAAGTACGACATTGAATTTAAGTTCGTAAAGAAAACAAATTGTTTTACAATTTTATTTGTACACAAACATGTTCTAACGTAAACAATATATTTGTTTGTACTTTATGAATAACATAGTAACAATGTCACGGACCAATCTTCCGCAGACTATTTTTAAAGGAACCAAGTGTAACAGTATATTCAGGGATGGGAAGGCATGAGATTAGCCGGCGGTTTTGCCGATACTGTGCAGCGACATTTCAATCATTAGAGAACAGGGGCACTTATGAGGTGCACAGGGACTGAACCCGGCCGGTCCATTATACTTGACACCGACGAGTCAAGTCGTAATACTGTCAACTTAGCCCCGAGCGTTAGGAAGGAAACCACTACTACCAACTTTAAAGTCTTTGGTTTGACCCGACCGGGGTTTGAACGCGCAGCCTCAGTATATTAAGGTCTAGGATAAAGATTTTAGTGACCAGTTTAGAACCTTTTTAGTTCACTCTTTGTGTCATACATTGCTGAAGCATAGCAAACCTTTAAAATCACGTTGGTTATTATTATTGATTATAATTGCCATATCTTTGAATGTGCAGACACAAGTCATAAATATATGAGAAGAAATTAAATTGTTATTTTAGTATGGTATCATCAATTGATAAAACAAGGAAAATTAAGCATAATTGAGTCATAGTTTGAATATTGCGCCAGTTTAGGATTCTTTGTCGCCTTTGCATTCGTTTGTCAGAAGAAAATGTTAAATAAGAAATTGTTTTTTGAGGGAAACCCCAACAATATGACCGTGGTCGATATTAACGGGTGGGGCTGTGATTGATGTAAAGTTAGACCTTTTCAAACTCCACATTTTCACATCTCTGGACATAAACATGTACATTTCAAACACAATCTATTTACTGTCAGTTTTTTTAATTAACGTTTAATAAACTGTCAAAGAATGTTTCTCAATGCACGTTTATTTATTGTTTTAATGAATTGCACATTGAGTGTTATGTAGTAACATGTATTCGATTTAATTGATTGGTATTGTTTATCATTTTCTTCTACTCAATCAAAAAGCTGTTCTGCTATATTTAAAACTTTCCACTCCCTACCCCCGCCCCCACCGTAAAGCCACCACCATCAAACACGCCGCCATCCCTCACATCCATCGACTCATAAACCAAGTTCTACATATATCGGAAAATCACATTTTTGGCTCTTTATTGTTTTACCTCGCTTTATGTTTAGTCTAATTCCACTTCAAAGAGACTTTCTAATGGTGAAAACATAGTGTCACATGATCGATTTTATTGCTTCCATTATGCTACCTACATAAAAAGACTTTAATTTATCATCAATTACGATTTAACAGTGACCTAGCATGACTTTTTGTGCCCGTATTAAATTGACAATAAGCATAATTCATATATTTAATTTAGGATACTTACTAGATACATACTTAGGTTTCTCCTTTTGGAATTTCATTTTTATTAAATTTTATTTAATTTCGGACGGGTTAACATATGGTAAAATTGGAATGCTTTTAGTGAGCGGTTAAACGAATAAGTGCTTTCGCGGAATAAAGCACCGTAGAATCGTTTAATTACATACACTCTAACCAAATAACAGAATGCATTACTCAGTTGCGAAACATCATTAATGGTAACGGACTTGAAACCCGCTTTCGGATAACAGTTTTGTACTAAACATAACAGGAAGGTGGTTTGGGGCACTCGTCCTCAGGGAAAGATGTCGCCAAATATTTTATAGCTGTCTGTTCATAATTAACACACACATAGATAGTAAAGTATCTTGACACATGCCTGTTGCGTCACCTTACAAATGAAACGGATGTGTTCAAAAAGATGGGACCGACGTGGAGAAAGCGGTCGAAACCTTGTCAATATTTTCAGTCATTGTGACGCCATTGTAGTATCACATAAGCGGTCTGTGTTTTATTTCACTTTCGCAACAACACTTAAAGTTTGCTTTGATGTATGTGTATGTGTTCATGTATAAATGCTGTCATAATTGAGATTGTCACGTTAATCGTCGAAAGCGAAAGCCGTGATGGAATGCACGCTGGGTTTCAGAGCCTTTTGGTGTCGAACTCCATAAGCTGATATGGGCTCTTGGGGCTCGGGCTTTTAAGTATGTTTAGTCTTACACACTCTGGGTTCCGCTTTAAAACTGGACCCAAAAATGTTATTTCTGGGCTCAACACCGATGTCATAACTGACATGGGTTGTTCGTTACTAATGATTAATGGACGCATGGCAACATTAGTTTAATATGATCGTTTTAATACTGGCGGTCATCATGAACATAAAGTCATAAATTACCATCTGTTAACGATAACGATGATCACTGACTATTGAATTTAAAAAAAAAAATGACGTCTAAAAGAGGGCCTCAACGTGTGTAATGCAATTTCAAGCACCATATGTGCTTTGGACCCTATGGTGCTTTCCAGTGGTTCTATCTAGCCATTTTTCTGGGGTCTTCCTTCATTAAAATAGTTGGCCGTCGCATTATTGAGCATAAGTGGTTGGTATGACGTATTAAAACACTTTGAAATTTGTATATTATTTGCTTAGTCTATAAACCTACTTCTCGGTATATAGTACGTAGGTCAGCCAAAGCTCAATCTAATTAAAATCATATCCTGAAAACCGCTCCGCTATCAGGATCTGGCGACGAGTCAATAAAACCCTCCCAACCAATCAGATTGTCGCCTACAAACTCGCAAAAGTAAATGATGATCCGAAGCGTTCCGAGCGTATCATTTTAATGGCTGCGCCCATTTACAAAGAAATGTAAACATCGACACTTATGTTGCAAGACTTATGTCACTGAAGACAGGTGCGTTGTATGCGGTATCCCATTTGTTTCAACATCAGTAGCATCTTCAGGTCGAAAGTTAACTAACAAACAGTTGCAGAACAAACTTAAACAGAGTGACGAAAAACTAAATGATATTTTGCATCGATAGCGGCCATTGTGCGACTCTTACCGAAAGCGTTATGCATTACGCTCTCTGATAGGCTATTATAAAATAGTAATTGGGGAAAATAGTTCTTGTTTATAGACGGTATTTGCGGGCCGTCATCAGATCTTACATTTTGTAAGATCTGACATTAGTGAGATTGGCCAAAGCTTAATGTAACATCACTATTACAAGAGGTAATCTGGCTTTATGTCTGCAATCATATTTGTATGTATACATGTATATTCAAAACGATGTCAATATGTGCATGTCAACGTTGTATACGTGTAATGTACTGATTATCACTGGTTTCATCTTATAATAAGATTAGCATATTTTTTTATCTTTTATGCTCTAAAACGGAAATATGGCTTCAATAATCAACGTCAAATCAGGCTATGTTTATTTTAATTTCTAGCCACCATTTTAAAGTTCAACAACAAACAAATATTTTACCAAATTAACAACAATAAATATTAAATAAATACAACACGTTTTGAAGTTCTAACACTTTTTTGTACAAGTTCACCTCCTACATGATCACCCATGGTTTTATTTGTATTTAGAACGGACGTTTTGTACCCGCCAAATTAAGATAAGGTTGCATCGGCACCAAATGAATACAACCAAGACTTGTAACAGGAAGAATGTTTCAACATACTTTCCATATAACGAATTTAATATCATTTTCTTCCAGACACAGCACGCTCGCCAAAACCTATGACTGAAATGACAACAAGGTCAATGGACAAAGCTAGCTTATGGTGGCAAAGACATGGTCAATTTAATGACAACGTCCCTAAGACGTTTGACAATCATTCTCAACAGCTGAACAATAATTCTGTAACGTTTAACAATGATTCTGAAATGTTTAACAATAATTCTGAACAGTTTAACAATGATTCTGAACAGTTTTACATAACAATAAGTTTGGACCGTTTAACATTGATTCTGAACGGTTTAACAGAACAATAATTTTGAACCGTTAAACAATGATGATGAACAGTTTAGCAATGATTCTAAAATGGTAAACAATAGTTTTGAACAGCTGAACAATGATTCTGAACAACCCAGCCAACCAAACACAACCCGCGACTCTGTGATGCGCTTCTTGACCACCCAAATATCTTTCCACATTCTTATCCATTTGAGACAGCTTGATTACTGACACGTTTCAATCTGACAAACTGACACCATTGTTTATGATATCTCTTTCTAAAAACAAGTTTATACAATGCCCTATTCCAGTTCTCTTCTGAGATCACCTCTCACCGAAAGTCGCAAAAGACCATTGTCTTAGCTCCAGGACAGAGAGACAGATTAACAGTTTAACACAATTAAATTCATCAATTGTTGTTATTACTGCTACTACTGCTACTTGAAGACCCGTCTCTATTGGCTAGGACGATAGCACCATGTAATGTTGCGTGGTCGGCCATAATGTCCTCCACGGAAAGGACTAACATAGCGTCCATTGCACTATTGAATGAAAACGGGTCGTTCCATACACTATGTCCTGAGTTACTATTATGCATCATATTATTATTAGTATGACCTAAAACTGGAAGTTGGTTATCACGTGACACATGGTGTGGTTGATGGCGGATTCTAGTGGGTAGTTGACGAAGTGGTTGTTGCGTATGCTGTTGTAGGTGCTGCGCGTCCCACTGCGTGTAAAACGGTCCACTTATTTGACCATTGTTCAATCTAGAACTAGGAGTAAATTGTCTTGGAGCAGGCGACTCCCGCGGGACCTGTTTTTGAAATACTGGAGGGCGATTTTCTACCAAATCCCTGCTAATACTTGGCTGCTGTGATTCACTTAGCATTATATTGTTTTGTATGTTAAATCTTTGAATATTGTGTAACCGAAATCGATTGATATCATTATATATATCGGCTAGAGAAATTATACGTTCTGATGGCTGTGATATGGGTATTATTGGCGATGGTTGTGATTTTGAAATAGGTAAAACATTAGGCATTTTAGTAACGGTGTCCTCCTTTCTAAATTGTTCAGCGGAGACAGAGGTGGCTATGTTAATATTACCAACACCAGACATTGGTCTTTGACTTTGGGCTGATGTTCCCCCAGTACGTCCTGCAAAAGAATTTGTCTTTTGGAATTTGGCATGTGATTCACCGACAGTGTTAGAAATAGGAAGTAATGTCTTTAAACGTTCGGATGGCACTGTATTAGGAAGAATATTCACTTTAGCAGTTGGGCCGGTATGTGCAATATTTTGGTGAGGGTATGTTTGAGGTTTCAACCGATTCCTGTTTAGAATTACAGAAGTAAGTTGTATGTCTGAAGTAGCTGGCTTGGTAAAAGCTTTGAATTTCGAATCTTTAGAGACGAAATCATTCATATATTCATCTAATAAGCTTGTAGCTTTTGTAAATGTCTCGATTGCTTTTGGAGTTGCAGTTGTTATATCTGGAATGACAGGATGCATTGTGGTTACGTTGAATGTAGGCCCACTCGAGTGTTTCATTTTGATAGATGTTTTCAACTCTTCATACAGAGCCCTGTGTAATTCTGAATTAAAACCTAATGACGGAGTGGATGTCTCATTGTCCATATCTTTTGTCGTCCATGAGTCGCTCGTCGTACGTTCTTCTGACGCATAATCAGTCACTGGTGCCTTTGTTGTAGCTTTTTTCTGGTTTGACATAACGTCATTGTTATTCCCTTGAAGCTTAATTTCGAAATTAAAGGTTCCAGAGGAAGAATCTGTACCATTCTGTGTTTGGTTTGCAAGCTTTGCTATGATCGTTTTAATATCCTCAAATGGATCTGTAGCATTTGCAATAAACGAAACTACTTTAACATCGTTGTCATCATCATGCCTTTTGTCAAAACTTGTTTTTATCTTTGGATATGGAAAAACATCGGAAAGATTAAGAGATTTCCATGGTGATTTGAATCGGTCGAGGGAAGCACTTGGTGTCTTTGGCTGGTCTGAATGGGAATGATGACTGTGAGATCCATGGCCGTGGTGGTCAGGAGACATTGGCGGGTGATGATGGTTTTGGTGATTACCAAAGTCGTTGAGAAGAGCTTCAAACTCCAACAGGGGATTTACTGTTGGTGCAGTTTTCGGTACAGACGTTGTGGTTGTCGGGTGTGTATGACTTGCTTTCATATTGCCATGTTCGTGATTATGATCTATAAATGTGGGCAGCGTTTGAATTACCGTCGATGGTGTCGTCTCGGAGTCAGGCGTTGCTGTTTTAGTTGATACTTTAAACTCCATCGATGTAGGAACATCTTTTGTATGACTTATTAACACATCGCTGACAGTTGTCGCTATACCTTGTATAAAATTTGGTTGCAGAGAAATCGGTTTATTCCTCGGAAGTTTAAGAAGTTCTGTAGAAGAATTGACTAGGTTAGAAAAACTACTATTCAGCCTTAAAGTTTCATTTTGCATTTTAATTGTCACTTCTTTATTGTTCCCAAATGGATAAACTACAAGATATAGATGGCCGTTTCGAATAACCGCCGTTCCGACAATGGTATCTGTTAAGTCTGTTTGTTTACTTGCCGAATCTTGCGAGCTCAAGTCACTATTTAACACTGTGGATTGTGCGTTATCAATGGCTGCTGTCAAATGAATGGTTGGTATGTTAGTGCTGGTATTTTGCAAAGCATTCGAAAACATGATATGGATTCCATCTAACCGCACCACTTCGGCCTTTCCGAGTGGTGTTATTGGGTCAGTCGTTATATTTTGAGATGATTTATTCATCGTAGCTTTGACTGGCTTTACAATTTGTTGCACTGGTGGTTCATTTTTTCTGGTTTCTGGAGTGGCAGGGGTCGCAGAAAAGTGATCAGCGTTTGTTTGCGATGTTTGAATTGCTGTGTGCAGATGCCCAGCTCTTACTTGCTGTGGCTTTGAAGTGTGAAGTGACTGCTGATTAGTTGTTGTATTCCACACGCGGAGATGAAAAAAGTTTTCAAGATATGATCTGGGTGGTGGTGTTCTTATATTAGCAGAGAAAGTTCCGACATGTGTAACCCCACGCTTTGTAATACCTCCAGGACGTTGTGTCGTCAAAGAAGGTGGTGGAGTAAAGTTATCGAAATTTAATGTCGGCGCAGGAATAAGCTCGGCTTGCGCAACTAGCTGTCCAAGTTTGGTTCTCACTTCAGCAGGGTCTGGCTCATTCGCGTGTTGTAAAAATGTGTTTGGTAAAAAATGGCCGAGTCCGTCAAAGTGTCGGTGATGAAGATTCCTGTACTCCGAAATCAAGGAATCTACATCAATCTGCTGCTGTGAGTTGCTTCCTCTGAATAGCTGACTGCCATGTCTACTGGCTGTATTGATATTTGGCGCGCGTCCCGTTGGAGAAGCAGACGGTTTTTCAAAGTCCCGTTTAATATGGATGTGGGCTTGTGGGACACCTCCATCGTTGTGATAGTGAACCACGTGTTCCGGTCGTCCCGCCAACCGATTGACCAAGGGCAGACCTGAAAATTATAACCAAATATATTAATATATTTGTAAAAGTTTAAGCAGCGATAACATGTAGTTGAATTGTTGTACTGTCGTTACTACCGAAGTTTTGTCAGATTTACTTAAATGCACAAAATAATGTGGAGTGATGCGTAATATCAATGTATGGTAATATATACAGTTTCCTTATTTGTTCGTTTATTTTGACATCTAGGTCGCACCGACAAAGTTATGGTCAGAATAGCAATTTTTTTTTAATTATATCAGTGTCCACTTAGCTAAGTCCCATGGCAATGTGGCCTAAGTATCTTCAAGTTGTTGACGATTCTAACCACCTTGACATTGCCAGTAACCGAAACGATATATAAAGAAATAACGATGTACTTCCTGTCAGTGAAAAGACACGAACTGTGCTGTGATACACTCTACAAAGACATTGGGCTGACTATTGCAGCTGCAAGTTGTCTGACATACGTGGGAATATTAATTACCGAATGCGTCGGTTAATTTTAGACTACAATAGGGTCTGCAAACGAAGCGGGTCAATGTATGCCTGTATTATATTGACTGGGATGTTCATGCTGTATGCGTTTAATAGACTGTGGGGACCAGAAGCTGGTGGAGACTTGAGCAAACATGTATAATTTGTCATACAAGACAGTTCCTCTCAGTGGTAGTATTTAGTACGCTGTAATTAACAAATGCATGAACATCATTTTGTGCAGCAAGATAGTTCTAACTATGGCCTAGTTGTTTTATGTAAGCACTTTTCGCATTTAGCATACTAAGTCAGTTAAAAATGTCAGCAAAGGTACCATGATAAACGTGGCATTATAAACACAATAAACACATTCTTATTGTTTATATCATTATGAATGGTTTATTAATAGTATATATATATAACACAGGCCGGCCTCTCCAACGGCCATTTATCAGTACACCAGCCATAGTAACTGTTGCTTAACTGCGAAACTTCGGCAGACGCGTAAAACCATGTCGCTAAAGAAGTAATCCAGCAGCGAGGCTGGTTAAAGAGCTTATATTTTAACCTCTGTGGTCGTTACGTATATATGTAGTTTTTAAAGTCATATTAATTGTTTATGATTTTCTTAAGTAATTATTTAACCCATGTCTTATAGTGAAAATCCCTGCTATCATAAAAAAAATCATACACTACAACTTAAAATACAGCTTGAGATATTTGTGTCATACAAATGTGTTAGACTTTTCTGGAAACTTTTTGTTAGAAAGCTTCGTATACCAAAATTGTGAAGAAAGTTTCTAACATCGTGAGCATGCCCACTTATTAAATGTCTTGGCAAAATAAATCTAATAAATCAGAGTGTATATGTTTGACATGGCGTTAGATAGGGAAAGACGAGATTAAAAAGATATTAATACATGAAACAAATTGTGAAAACTGAATTCTGAATAACGCTCTCTGTGCTAAATTCGTTTCCATAGGCGCTTTTAGACGTCAACGACATCCATTATTTGAAGTTATTCTCGCGGATTCATGATTGTTATGCATGAGTTTAGCCTTGGGTTGACAAAATAATTAATGAAGCAGCCATTTAGCGTCGTGTTTAATTAACACGCAGCCTGTCAAGCATAAAATGATTAGACTTGCACATAATATAGATCCATATAAGCCATCTCCGACTGGAAGGTGTCTGATTTGGATCTTTTCAATTTGCTGATGAGTCTCTAGCAATTTTACCGTCTCCAGATAACTAAAATACTGTTGGTGGGACGATAAACCCAATAAACAAACAAATCTAGCAAATTTTATGTCAAGGCACTATTTGCTGGACGATTAAAGAGGAAGAAATAAAAATGAAAGAAGATAACACAATTTTTAAAGCATAAGTTGTTAGTCCAATTTATAACTATCGGTGTTAAATGAGATGTTCATATAGTGATAATTAAATATTAAATTGCCATCCTCTTTAAATATATATTGATTTCATTAACAAAAATGATCATAAAATAAAGGTATGATAATTAAATCCGGCCATACCGTAAATTATTAAACATCAAGGAAATAAGAATGTTATCTTTTGGAACGTTTCTTATTGATTTAAATAACTTCCTCATATTCTTTGTTTTGTATTAAATAATTGCCTTTTCACTGTAAAATCGTTGCCTTTCTATGTATTGGAATTATGAATGAAGGGAGTTTTTTGTTTGCATATTTTCATTTTTTGTAATTTAAGTTTAAGTTATACATTAAATGTTTTTAAATACAGGCAAGAAAAAAAAAGTGTCGGTCGTATGTCAATGGATGTATAGATCAGGGTCTAGATGACATAATACGGTCTTTATTTATATGCAGATAAATTAAAGAGGTTGGTAATGCCGTTTAATTTTTGGTAAAGTTTTTTTTAAGATAAGCAAACCTGCAAAGTTTTTTTATCAGCTGATTCCACTTGTTTTCCGTGCAATTCACTTATTACATATTTTCTTATAATATAATACAACTTTTTGAGTAGTGATGTCATCGACGGCGTCATAAAGCAGATCGTCTCATACCACTTTATCACCAAGTATTGTTTGTTATAATATTGTAAAATCGTAAAGTGTCGACTAAATTCATGTGATAAAAAGAATCTGAGAGATATTAAACATTTGTTTTATCAAACTCGTTCAGGCTCGCTTACCATTACTTTTTCTGAACCCGTTTAATAGATGATTGTTTTTAATGAAAAACTCGTGTCAGAGTCTCTATCTTAGCAAACAACGCCGTTTGCTACATTACTGCATATTACAAGAACACAAAAACAAACAAAAGACTTAGCAGAAATTCAACAACATGACATATAAAGTGGCATCACTTATATTTTAATGGTAAAGAGCCGCGTAAAAGCGATACAAATATTGGAGAAAAGTAAAAGAAAGCCAAAACGTGTACCTATTATGCTTTCGAGGTTAGGAACACAAATTTAAGAAGACTAAACGCAACTTACTTCAACAGACGTTTAAAAACTGACTAAAGTTGTATTGATAGTGTACATTTATATATAAATCTTATATAAATAAAAAAGAGCACAATCATTAAATAAACATTTTTGGCCGCTATTGAGTAGAATCGTTGTAGCTTGCTTTTTGCTGGAAATATCTTCGAGTAAGCACGATCCTTTCAATTTTACTTAATCAAACACTACAATTAACTTAATATGATATAATTTTGGAAAAAGCAAACATACCTAGGCTAGTGCAGAAAATACCAACTATTAGGGTAACATCCAATAGACGCATGGTTGTCCGGGTTTGGAAGCAACTTTGTATCCGAAGTTAATCACGTTCGTCAATGGTTGTAAAAAGATTGTTCAAACCAATATCCAAATACAAGCGAAACACTCTGGGGTACATCGTTACGTCATACCGATCGTCGTGTCGAGGAATAAGTCACTAACATTGGGCCTCTTGCAGAAATTGTTAACTGATTGATGCTTAATAAAGTCAGATTTTAAGAATAAGCTCTTGATTCAAATTATCAAATAGTGAACTTGTCGCACTTCTATTCAGTTTAAGTATGTCTGTTGTTGGTTTTATCAAGTTGTTGTTTGTAAATATATATTTGTAATGAATTTGTCTCAGTTAGATAACGGACCTTTCCGACAATATCCAAAACCCCGCACGTTAACACAGCGATGGTCCTCGAATCTAATCGTCAGATCCCCTGCAACAGTGTTTGGCCTGCTCAAGCTATGAGACGGAAGTATTTAAATATTCGTGCTACGCGTAATTTATACCTGTTGAAGTGCATTGCTAGGGAAAGCCCATGACGTTTAAAATAAACTACTCTGTCTGGGGTGAGTCGCCTTCACAATGAGTTGTGTTCACTTCCTCGATATCAAGTCCTTGCGTTGTCTGTCGGAGATTAGTTATGGCGCCCGACTTCAACTACTATTATTTGCTACACTTATTTACAGATGAAGCAGCCGGGCAATAAAGTCATTCACCCCTGGTTGCACAGAAATAAGTGCGCGAAAAATAAGCTGAGAAGTATCTACACTAGATTCTGTATGAGTTTTTCTCAAAGTACTTACGTTGGTATTATTTTTGGCGATAATATATTTCAAATAAACTGAAAAAAAACTTACTGAAAATGTCCCCTTTGTAATTATATTCACATCAACAATTTTACCAAGCTCTTTTCTTATGAAAGTGTCAGCTTTATTAAACTATACATCTGAAAAAAAGCACGTCCACTCGGCTATATCCTCATTTACAAGTCTTCGCTTTTCATGACTACAACAGAAACTGTTTCACTAAGTTTGCTTGATGTGGCAACTGCGAATGATGCAAAACACAGCAAACACTTGCCTATAAAGCACAAAACACATGCCAGATAAACGATTACGGTGAGGATAACAGCGAAGCGAGAGGAAGGCCGACTGTTGCTAGTTGTGGCTTGTAAGACGACTGATGGACAACGGACTTGATGGTGTTTGACAACAGTTAACAACCACTGACCCGTCGAAGCTGCTTACAATCAGTGCCGAACATATGTCAGGGCAGGCAGGTCAAGTCCGCCGAATGTCACACTACCAGGTGGTCTGAAGTCGTAAAATAGACACGATACTATACTAATCAATCCGACAAGATCAAGATAAAAATACATTCGTTATCATCTTCTTCGTCACCATCATCATCAGCAGCAGCAACATCGTCAAAATCATCATAATCATTGTTATCGTCGTTGTGACATAGAATATACTGAGCTTACTAATGTGTCTCCAGGGAAGAAACACATTACTTGTATATATGTTATATGTATATATTATATAATATATTAATAAATACAACAAAAAGCTACACGTATTTTACACATCTTACATTGTGTATTGACTGGCTGAACGATTCCAGTTTATTTTATTTTTACACTTGTGTTTAGTATTACATTTTGATAAATCTATGCCAAGTCAAGTCAAAATAACTTTATTTTGGCTCAGTTTATCAATGCAGATTATAAGTATACAAAGACAAATATATTCGGGTTTAACAAAAACATGTGGCATGAAAGGTTAATACTGCCAAATATTAATAAGCTTCTTTGTAAAATATTATTTGTATTTAATGAAATACTAGTACTAATATTTTTAATACACTAGTACATCTAATACTTATACTAATACAGCTAATACTTATACAGCTTATACTAATACTAATACAGCTAATACTCATACAGCTCATACTAATACTAATACAGCTAATACTTATACAGCTCATACTAATACTAATACAGCTAATACTTATACAGCTCATACTTATACTAATACAGCTAATACTTATACAGCTCATACTCATACTAATACAGCTAATACTTATACAGCTCATACTCATACTTATACAGCTAATACTTATACAGCTCATACTAATACTAATACAGCTAATACTTATACAGCTCATACTAATACTAATACAGCTAATACTTATACAGCTCATACTAATACTAATAGAGTTAATACTTATACAGCTCATACTAATACTAATACAGCTAATACTTATACAGCTCATACTCATACTAATACAGCTAATACTTATGCAGCTCATACTAATACTAATACAGTTAATACTTATACAGCTCATACTAATACTAATACAGCTAATACTTATACAGCTTATACTAATACAGCTAATACTTATACAGCTCATACTAATACTAATACAGCTAATACTTATACAGCCCATACTAATACTAATACAGCTAATACTAATACTACCAAAAACAACTTTCTATATTAATTGGGCAAACAACAGAATTAATCGAGATACTTTAAAAGACAGCAATGCATAGAGTTGTTAAACGGTGGTAAAATGAATTCTGTACGTTAAATTAGCTTTGACATCTGACTTAGATTTGACCATAATACAGAGACGTGACTACATTAATACAATACGGTGTTGCCTTCAGCTTGGCAACATGTTATGACTTCATTTGCAAAAAAAAAAGTCCGTTTAGATTTTGCTTAAGCTTAAATTTTCATAATGCGCATTATCTACTGTTTGTATCTTTAGTCTTTCATTATGATGTCTGACTATCTCAAGCTTTTTATATATGATGATACATAAAAATAAGATACTTTAACATTAACATTCTGTTTAAGGTTTTCTAGGAGTCAATATAAGAGCTAGAGAATAATCTTAACTTAGAAATGATTCAGCAAGCGGGGCATGACCAGTTGAACCAAAACTAATCAAGCCAAATTATTAAACTAACGTAATTGGTCGTCCTCTATGCGAGTTTTACATAATGTTATATAAAGAACAGCAACATATTAAATTACTAAACTACCAAGTAATCATATTTTACATGTAGTTTTCTTTGTTTTTATATGAACAAAACAAAAATAAGAAACACGAAATATGAACAGTGTATGAAAACACAATCACGCATATATTAAAAAACAAGAAAGCAAGCTTATTTAATAAATATATTGATGAAATATACTTACAAAATGTAAAAATACTGTGTTACAGTATTACCGTACCGATGCAATTTCGTTGTAAAATAAAATTATTCTATAATATACTAAAGCCACAATATCTCGGGAAGGCAGATTCTTTTTCCTTAGCCACAACATTTTTAAAATGTCATAAACCTACAATTATTTGTTTACATTGACAGGTTTCAACACACAGTTGTCCTCTCGCTACCCTATTGGTTCTTTGTACACGCCTGTTACATAAAATTTTATTATACATTTCGACATTGTGTTACACTCAAATTTCCAATACATCCTTTGTTAAGATTCGGACGATCTTCCACCTGTGATCATTTGGAGGGACGTCGGGTCAAATGAGAGGTCACGATTACGATAAGTCGTTTGTACCATAAATACTTGATGTTTTTAATGTTTTGGTACACATTACTTTGTTTCTCCCAATGTATTTTGGTTTTAATATTTAATACTTGTATCATCATCTGTCGTTCATTAAGGCAGAAACACGGATGGTGCAACGCAAGAACCATTTTATAGATGTTGCGTAGCTCAACTCGATTTACCTTTGACCTGTTTTCACGCGGACTGACCATCCCACACCCACCCTCCCTCCAAACACACACAGCTGTTTTTCATTACACTACCTGTATATGAATGAACTATTTTGTAGTCGCACCTGCAATATGCATTTTCTCCTACACGTTTAATGATATGCACTGACCGTTGACACACCTGCTATAATTAGACATGCTTATGTTATAATCTATTAGTAGACTGCATAAATTATGCAAATTGTGTTGTTGTGACATTTTCGTTTGCATAATCGCATAATGCATGATGAAAACATGCGAAAAACTTGAGTATGGAATTTGTGGTAATGTCCTCGCAAACACATCTGTTTAAATAAACAGTTTAATTGTGTTTAAATGACGCCGTGAAATTACTTATAGTGTTCAGCGATAGTCGCTTTTCTTATATAGTACATACATGTAAACAATATCCAATATATAATTTTATGGTGAGGCGTTTTCATTATGTTTAAACGTTTTTCCAACAAGCACTAAAACGCCCGGGTTTAATTTCGATTGTTACATACATGTAGCCAAGCATTATCAAATAAATAAAAGTTTAAACAAACATAGTTTTGACTGCGTCATTAAAGATGGAAGCCGAAATTTTGCCAATTATAAATAAACTTATTTACATGTTACCATAGCAACTCATTGGCTTTTTGTATTGTGGTATTTATTACTGAACAAAGTTTAAACAAAAATAAACATTTTGAGTGATTCTTTAAAGCTGGAAGCCGGCGTTTTGCCAATATTAAATAAACTTATTTATACTGTTACCATAGCAATCCACTGATTTTATTTTGGTATTTGGTATTTATTTATAACCATAGGTTGATAATAACTACTTTTTTACCAAAACATAATGTGGTATTTTTGTACCGTTCTGGAATGAAGGTTAGCTCGGGGTCCGAGTTAATAAATCTTGAGCTGGAGTCTGAGATCATCTTCATGCGTCTGATTGGTCAGAAATATTCAGCCAATAAAATTCTTGCGGGTAGATCTCATACTCTAATGTTTTATTACCTCGCACCCAAGTCTTGAGCTCAGTTTCTGAAAGCATTTATGAAAGTACCAGCAAACTTGCAAGCACAAAGTTTAGCCAAATAGTTCGATAGCCTATGAATTGCAAATCGCAACTGTCTATAATTTCGAATGCAAACTTTCACGACTCATTGTATATAGGACCGGGGGCTTGACATATGCGGACTTTCGCGCGTTTTTTGTTTAAGATACATTAAACTGACCCAGTTTTATCGAAGCACGAAGACCCCAGACAGATAATTATGCCTTCGGCGCAACGAAGGTCAGATGGGAGACCTCTCTACACGAATGAAACTCGGACCTTTTCTGTAAGGGGATTAGGAGCTTCAAGTTTGACTCTAACCGTCATAAAAGTTGCACCCAGCCGCACGTTCGTGCATACTTATTTTGCATTTCGTGCATATGACACACATTCACGTCCTAAATATTGTTAAAAATGTAGAATATTTGGGCGGCGTCGCTTCCAATAACGTCCAGAGTTAAGAGAAAGCTGAATTTTGGAATCACGAAGGATTGACTCTGCACAACACTGACTCCTTGCCCTCAGTAATTCATGCCTGGGAAGAAGTAGTGCGTCTAGCACATGTACTTCTAAGGAAACTAGAGGTGTCAATTGTGTCCAGGTATGCTTTAAATGTTAACATTAATATTTTTACCTGTTTAAACTCGAAGTTCAATATATTGTGTAATTCCGACAAAATGAAATGAAAATTTATGAATGAATAATGCCGCATACAACTACCACGGCACAGGAATGTCACTCAGTGACTAGAGGAAAGGGTCGAAACGGGGAGCGAACAAATGTTCCACTGACTACGTATATTCTACTATGACGTGCTTGCTTTCCAGTTTCCAATGCGTTGTAAATTTGATTTACTACGGAGTTATTATGACCATTCTTTGCACACATGTAATCTCTTACAGAGAAAAAAACCAACTTACACCGCCCAAACTGCGCTTCAGAGCGCTTTGATTTTTCCAGTCAGTTACTTGGATGTTGCCATGATGGATTTGCCGAACTCATTCGTCATGATAATCTGTCTCGGAGTGTTTTGGGTGTAAGACCTTTTGTGTTTTTGGTTTCGTATACCTGCCGCAAATTGTACGCTAAGTGTTCCGTCCCCAGTCTGTTTGAAGAACACAAACAGGCTACATCTGTAGCAATTATTCATGAAATGTTATTCAATCTTAATATATCAAAATTTATCGACTACCTATTATCAGACTAGATGAGTTACAATCCAATATATAACAAAAGCTGTAGATTCTGACCAACACGATAACATACTAATATGGCTCTACAATACTGGCGATGTTTTGCGAAAACAAAAACGACCCCTGCGTAGCTGGTTGACAGATAGTAAATAGAGGGGAGGTTGGGATTTCGTAATGTTTGTATAATAAAGGTAACTCTATGGAAGTATAATGGACAATACATTGCATAAAAATTATAGTAAATATATACTTCCAGTGTCCCAATCTTTTTAATAAACAATTAAGGACAGAAACAAACTAAGATTGTCATTTATTCGTTTAACTCAATGAATCTTAAAAAAATCAGAGTTGTCGCGTCCTTTTTTCCTGGTTTCATGGTTTGAGTCGCAAATGATTGTGTCGTTAGTAGTTTTTAGTATATAATGTTGTTTTCTCTTCCTTATGTGTCTGTTATAACCATCTAGCCAGGTAAAGTCCCTTACATCTCCTTCGTAGTGAATAGAATGACGTATCATTTTGCAAACCTTTGTAAACCACTCCACCCTATATTATGACCTATAGAATTGAGGCACATTATTCCTTAACGCATGCCCATACAATAGTAACAAACGGGCTGTGACAGTTATACCACCTTTATCCGGGATATTTATATAAATGTTTATACTTGTTATTATTTCCGTTTATTTGGGTGACCATTAAAAGCATTTCCTGTCCGTTATTTTAATGTCCAAGGAAATAATACAGTTATACTAGATAAACAAAATTTTACAAAACCTTATTATGGATGTCATTTATCATCAAGGATACGCTTCGGACATCCGATGTCATTTTAAGCACATAAACAAAGTGGGCTTATTTATTAAAGTAATATAGTCATTACATATAGCGGAGTACGAATATTTATTATTATGATAATATCATATATATACATCATTCGTTCTTCGCAAGGTTTCAACATGGTCAAATACGGGCCATATTTTTATTAGAACAGAACAGAACGTTTAATTAGTGTATAAAGACT
This sequence comes from Sinonovacula constricta, assembly GCA_007844125.1. Classification (NCBI taxonomy): domain Eukaryota; kingdom Metazoa; phylum Mollusca; class Bivalvia; order Cardiida; family Solecurtidae; genus Sinonovacula; species Sinonovacula constricta. Next base: position 26,702,960 of record CM017559.1, on the reverse strand, counting down.
GCAAGGCCAATACACAAAGACACAAAAAGGATAAAACACATTGGCCATGTAACACAGGCTGGTGCTCTTCAACGGTCACCCATCTGTACACCAGCCACAGTAACCGCTGCTGCTTAACGGGGCAACTTTGGAAGCCGCTTAAACCGCGTAGCTATAGAGTTAACCCAGCAACGAGGCTGATTGGAAGTGCTTATCTTTCTGCCACTGTGGTCGTTTCAGTCAAACCAACTAACGGAAGATAAAGCACAAAACAGAAACTGTATTGAATTAAACAATTATTAATTAATTAATCAATTTATTAAACTTTTCATATGAATGATTTTATTTACATTTAATGTCGATTAAAAACGTTTAGGAACACTTCAAAATACATTTCACAAATTCTTGTTAAATCGACCTTAAAATGGTAAAAAAAATATTGTAAAGGCTTTAAAAGTAAAATAGCTTTTAAACTATGCAAGAAAATAATACATGACAAAGACAAATGGGCAACAGAAACGTTAAGTTAAGACATTACACCGAGGGAAAATCAGCACAGGAACGGTCTAATGGCAAGAAGACTGTAAGTGTGGAGGCGCCCGATTTATAATTCCTCTGACTGCTTTGCCTCTCACCTCGTGGGTTCGAGTCCCGTTCATGGCGAAGGTCTTTCAGCTGTCTTGCAGTGTGCCGATGGTTCTACCCTGACTTGTGTCTGGGGTCATTATCCACTAAAAAGCTGGACGTTGCTGTAATGTATATCATAAACAAAAACAAAACAAAATAGACTGGAGGTGCACATGTAAGAACTAAAAAGGTATATCGTACTAGAGCACTTACATTTTAAATACTATATGTGCAACAATGTCTATATGTAAATATATGTATGCAGCAGTAAATAAAAAACAACATTCCTCAAATACTACCATAGGGGTCACATGTCACAATAACCCTTATCATTCTACATGTACAATTACATTTGTTTATCAACAATATAAATCATACAACTACTTAAAATGTGCAAGAACAATATTGCTAGCAACTGCAGCAAAAAGTGCTGATCGTACTGGAAACTGTCTGATCCGGATTTATGGTACTTGTCCAGGCTTTATCAACACATGCTTAGCTTATAAATAATGAAAATTCACATCAGTAGAAAGACAAGCGTTTATGGTAAAAGGTATGGGCGAATATTACGAGACAGGTTGGTGACCTTTAATGGCGATGGTTACAGTAATCTTGACCTGACCCTAAAAGTCAAAGGTCAAGTGTCAAACATAATGCCATAAAGAAAAGTGCTTTGTCATAGTGGGTGCCCGGTTAGAGTCGCCGACTTGTAACTCCTTAGCCCCTCGTCGCGTGGGTTCAAGTCTACCAAAAATTGGCTGGACGTCCCCAATATGACCAGTAAACATTTCGGTGCCTATGACGTCATTAAGACAAATGAGATCAATGTTTTTGTTATCTCTTTTGAACGTGCTGAAACAGTTGTAAATATCAGGAAATGTAGGTTTTAAATTGACAAATGAATCTTTTTAACGGTGTTCGACAGTTTAAACCATTTTTCTATCATGCAGCCAAATAATTTATTGTTAGCCGAAAAGATCCCGCGTTTATTGGTGTCCTACATCCATGGGAAAAGTAAAGTATAACAGCGCTGTTGTCATTACAAGAATGTATTGTTAGCTGCACAGTTAGCTATTTTTTAAACTAAGAAATTTCAAAGAAAACCACGTGATCACTTACTTTTGATATCAGTTTACATGAATATCCAAGTAAACAGTAATGACGTCGACATTTGTTTTAGCTGAAATCCCCAATGTGCTTTGGAAATAATGCCCATATTAAGCGTTAATTTTTAGGATTTGTCCTGTCCAAAAATTATGTTAATGAAATTGACCGCCTTTTGTAAAACTAATGTTTATATTTATGCAGCAATTATGCGTAAACTGTCCAGAACAGATATTGTTACATGCCCTAGATTAATTTAAAGGTTAACTTCCGGATACCACATTTTAAACGAAAAAAAAAATCATATATGTACACTACGCTACAAAAACACCAACAATTGCGGGCTTTCGCCTAATCACTTTATGTCTGCTTTTTGAAGAACTTTTGTCGCTCTGTCGCGTATCTTATTCCGGCAAGCAAAATGTCTCAATTTTGAATATATAAATGCACCAGAAACATTAAAGAGTTGGTCGTCTAGAAGATATGATAAGCCAAATATTTCCGACTGGTCATCTAATATGACGTCATAAGTGTCAATTCAAACTGTGATTTTAGCTGTAGAAGAGCTAATTGAGTAAATCTCACCCCAGCAGAGATCTCCTTAAGATTTATATAGGGGCGCCCGTGGAGAAGTGGTAGATTCGCCCACTGGTAAGTCATCTGACCACTTAGTCTCTCACCGCGTGGGTTCGAGTCCCGGACTTAATGTCGGAAGGTTTTCGAGCTGCGCTGCGGTGCGCCGGTGGTTCTACCTAGATATTTGTGTGTGGTCTCTCTCCACCAAACTAGCTGAAAGTCGCTGTAATGATCATAATTGGTCACTGCGGTGTATTTCCAAAACAAGTTCAAAAACAAAAACAGATTTCAAATAATATCAAGTGAGATCACTGCAATGGAGATTGACCTCCTAGCAAAGATAGGCCAAGGCTATATATTTATTGCAGATTCTGTCGTGTAGGACACGTTCCTGACGAGATTTACAAATTGACAAATTAAGTGGTACTATCTATTAACACGCGCCCCTTACATGTCCCATAATGAACCAAATCGACGGACTATTTGCGGTCAAATCAAGTATCTGTCGTAGTCTCCATACTTACCGGACATTGAGCACTCGCTGTTTTTGTATATCGGTACACGTACATGGGATTGTGGGGATGAAAGCTTATTCTTGCTCGGTGTCATTGACAAAGAGACGCTTTTGATTACTGAAATAAACCGAAATAGATCCAGAGATTGTCCGCGTAATTGCACAATTTAAATAAATAAGCTATGAATATGTTCAATCTGATATCTCCCACATGTTGCTATGATGATTGTGCCGACACATGCAGTGTGTCATAATGGCATATGTTTAATTAAAGATGTTTAGAATTATGACATGTTACAAGGGACATACATGTACCCACGAACTATAACTCTCCCGCCTCTTTACCATGTATAAACCATTTTATTATTACGTGTGTTTATAAACAAATAAGTAAGGAATTGTGGATTTAAACAAGTTTACACATAACTATTTGAACAGACATACATGTCTGAGTATATTTAGATACTTTCTTTCTATGGCCTTTATTCACCAAGCATTTCGAAGCCCAAGTCATGACTTGAGCTCAAGTCACTATTTTCACACCTTAGACAAATAGGCCTTTAAATGTAGTTAAAATGTGATTTTAAGCTCAAAATATCAATATTAAAATGTCTATGTTATACATGTAATGGAATGTACTTTGAAAATATTGTGAATTAATTCACAGTATTTGACAAATATTTTTTTAAGAATGCTTGATTAATACGGGCTTTAGAGTGTAAATGATGATCGGTTATCCGATCACTCAAATTTGCTTTATTATGGTGCATATTAATCTGCGTTTTCAATTATAAAAGATTGCTGAGCAACTTTTCAGTGATACACAGCATACAAACAAAAATTGAAATATGCCATGAAGACAAAATAGGTCGTGCCAACGGGTCTCTGATTATTAAGAGTAGACCATGTTAGATTGGGATTTTCTTTTTTATTTTATATTGCATCACATTGTGTTGTATTCTGTCCTAAAACGTTTGCTATTTTTTTAACTTTTAATCAACACTATCAAAGAAGCATATATGTTGCGTTTTTTGTCATTTTTATATTTGATTAGATTGCAATGCCCTTTATTTTTTTTACAGGAACACGTATGTGCGTCACATGGTATGTGGATATACTGAAAGTGTTCATATAGAATTTTCATATTCATATAACGTCTTTTTTAAAATAAAACGCAGCGAAACCATTATTGTCATTATAGCGACGTACAGCCATGTTGTAGGAGGAAGACCCAGTACAAATGTCAGGTGAGAATCACCGGCACACCACAGGTCAGCTGGCAGACTTCCCACACTAGTCCGTCGCCCCAAACCGGCCTCGAACCCACGCGGTCAGAGGCAAGCAGTCAGAGCAGTAACAAGTCCGCGGCTCTAAGTCATGGAAGAACTTATGGTACTGACATCCCGCCAGATAATATTGTGTCATGGAGAACCTATAAACGTCTATCACCTCTTAACACGGAGACCTATGATCAATCAAACAGAGAGATTTTTACACCGCACTTGTGACAAGTTTGGCATGTCTCATCGGCATTCTGCCGCACGACATCACGCACACCACAGCTAGTGTCTACATTGAATTCTATTTGAAATAAGTTCACCCATATAAAATTCTTACGTACTGTTATGTTAAACATAAGTGCAATCAGGTAAGAGTAGGAATAGATGAAGTTCGTCATACATTAACTTTCAGATACGTCACTCACAGCCGTTTATTAAAAAACTACAACAGTGTCCGCATGAATGAGCATGTTAAGCCATTGTTAATCTTGAACTTATTTCAGACAACATGACAAAAACGCTGACAAGAAACTGTACTATTATAGAGAAGCAACTTTTACATTCGGCGCCGTATGACCTATCAAGTGTCGATGTGCCGAAAAATCCAAATCCAAAATAAAACTGTTGGAGAGTTGTAAAAATCAGTCGACAAAAGTACTTTTCATATCTTTTAAAAATAACATGCATTTCGCACTTTAATGTTTTATGAGACAAAAGGTGTAAATATTAACAATTCATAAAAAAGACAGCGAAACTGTTAGCCCTGTTTCGGCAGTAAATGTTGAAACAAGAAAAAATCTATTTACAAACACTATATAAACAAAAGCAAGTGTCGCGATTAGGAGGATCTTCAGATATCGTTCAGTAAAATGTAAAAAACAACAACAACTATGACATGTATACTTTTGCTTTGAGCTGACATGGCTCAACCGTTTTATGTGTTGACCTGTTTTCAATTATAATTTATTTTAATAACCTGATAGTTTTTATATTTTTCTATATTTTACTTGCGTAATTTGGTTTTAACCTGATTATGCTCTTCTCACATTTAACTTTGTATTCGGCGCCGTATGACCTGTTAAGTGTCGGTGTGCCGTAAAACCCAAATAAATAAATAAATCAGACATGGCTCTGTTGCCGACTAATTCTTTCAATGCGATTTGAATCACCAAAGTAACAAGGTGGTAAAAGCAACGATTAATGATCATTTTATTGGGTTATGTCGCTTGCGATAATATTCCGGATGTAAGAAAGCTGAATTTCAGAAGCACAAAGGATTACCCTTTAGACATTTACTACCCGCGGTCAGTCTTCTTGCGTGGGAGAAAGTTGTGTGTACAGAAATACATTTGTATGCAGAAGTGACTAGACACGCGTCTGTCTTGACCTGCTCTCAAATGGTAATATGAATATTGTAATCTGTTTTAACTAAATGTTCAAGCAATTATATTGTGCGATGCAGATATACGGGAAATGCAGATTTATTAATAAAATCACTGTGCAGGACTATCACTCAGTGACTAAAATGGCAAAGGGAGAGAGAAAAAATAAAATAGAGCAAGTGTTCCACTGGCTATGCATGATATACTATGCCGAGAAATTTGCGATATTGCGATAATAAATAACTAGAAGTTGATATTGAATTCGGTGTATTTGGTTGTGTCCTGTAGCTCCTATGAGACATTAAGTCATCAGTATCATACAGGTTAGTATGAGTGTACCTAGTCACGAAATTTCGTTTCAGGTAATATGAGTACTGATTAAGTCACGTCGTGCAATTGCCGTTATTTATGACCACCTACTTACAACCCCCGCTGACCATCAACATGTCCTAGTTAGGGCATAACTTCATAAACCGAGGTCTTCTATCTGACATCGCAGATAAATAAGTGAAGACAATTATTATAATTTAAGAGGGAAAACACTTGTCATTCAAATATAACTATGGCTATACTATGTATGCTATGATATCCTACGGTATACAATAATAAGGTAAACTTTACGTCAGTATAGAAAGTAGAGGATAGTGTAGTATTGTGTGGTCTTGTATGTTGTGGTTTGATATGCAATTTTATGATATGTTATGTTACAGTACAGTAAGTGCAGTACAATACAGTAAGTGCATGACAGTACAGTAAGTGCAGTGCAGTGTAAGTGCAGTACAATACAGTAATTGCAGTACAGTAATTGCAGTACAAGACAGTAAGTGCAGTACAAAAAAGTAAAATACAGAACAGTACAGTACGGGCAGTAACATACAGAGAGTGTTGTACAGTGTAAGTGCAGTACAAAACAGAAACTGCAGTCCAGTGTAAGTGCAGTACAATACAGTAAGTGCAGTACAGTGTAAGTACATAACAATACGGTTATTATAGTACAGTAAGTGCAGTACATTACAGTTAGTGTAGTACAGTACAGTACGTGCAATACAATACAGTATGTGCGGTAAAGTACAATAAGTGCAGTACAAAACAGTAAATGCAATGCAATATTTTAACTGTAGTACAATACAGTTAGTGCAATACAATAAGTGCTGTAGAGTAAAATTGGAACAATGAAATAAGTGCTGTGCAGTATATCACAGTAAGTGCAGCGCAGTACAATGCAGTAAGTGCAGTACAGCAGATAAAGTACAGTACGGTAAGTGCAGTACAGTACAATAAGTGAAGTACAATACCGTTAGTGCATTACAGTACAGCAGTTGTAGAATAATACGGTGAGTGCAGAACAATACAGTAAGTACAATACAGTAAGTGCATAACAGTACAGAAGTACATGCAACACAGTACATTTAGTACAGTGCAATACACTAAGTACAGTATAATACAGTAAGTGTAGTACAGTACAGTACGTGCTGTGCAGTACAGTAAGTGCAGAACAGTACGGTAAGTGTAGAGCAGTTTTAGGGCAGTACAATACAGTAAGTGCAGTGCAATACAGTAATTGCAGTACAATAAAAATACAGAACAGTAAAGTACGGGCAGTACAAAACTGAAAGTGCATACAGTGAAAGTGCAGTGCAATACAGTAAGTGCAGTACAATAAAAACTACAGAACAGTAAAGTACGGGCAGTACAATACAGAAAGTGCAGTACAGTGTAAGTGCAGTAAAGTTAACTTATACAATGAATCGTTCGCACTGCGGCTTGGTTCGAAGACCTTCGCACTGATACTCCCGGCAAAGGTGAACATTTATGGATAACTTTTTTGAAATGCTAAAAACATTTTTAGCATGTCATTATGACGGTGAACAATCCATCAGTCTATCATTCGATAAGATTTATTCATGGTAATATATCACCAAGCTGCCTGAAACATGTGGTCCAACAGTATGTAGCATTATACTCTGAATATGCAAGTAAATGTTTTCAAAGTGATCACATATTCGCAGTTTGCTAAGGTTATGATTCTCGCGCAAAAAAAAAATGCAAAATTACAAGTGAGATTAAATGTAGTGACTCAGCCGTTTTATTGTAGAGTCATTTAACAAGTGTGTTTAAACGGGTTATGTCGCATAACTTACCAACATTTAACTAAGTAATTAAAATTTAGACAATATTATTCAAACACGTATGTATAGAAAGTAGAGGATAGTATAGTATTGTGTGGTTTTGTATGTTGTGGTTTGACTTTGTATGACGTGTAGCTGAAAGTTTGAAACATGAACTATAAATAGACAAACGTGTATATTACATCAACGTTCCCCTGATATTTTGTCTTAAGTGTCAAAGTTTGCAACATGTGACATTTGCGTTTGTTAAATAGGCATCACAAAGTTTACATTTAATTTGAAGCAATTTATCGTGTTAACCTAACACAGATTTTAATTAAATTGTAAAATAAATAGGTCAACTTAAAACAATTATTCACTTTCCACGATTGTTTGTTTTTACAAATAAAAAGGATGATTAAAAGTAGGAGAAAAACATGAAAGCTATGATACGACTTATTAAAACCTTACTATAAGTCAATCATTTGTTATGTGTTTAGGATAAAGTATCTATAAACTGATACATATTGTCAGTACTGTAATCCTGTATGGCATCTACCTGTAATACATGCTTATCCTTTCAAGACGTCGTGTAAGTACATGCATTTACTATGTGATTTGCTCTCTCATACTCATCTTTATCTGGCAAGTCGGAAGGACAAAAAAAAACAAAAAACAGTGACACTGGAGAAACATGACAAATAGGTGTTTTCTCATTTATCCCGAAGTAAGAAAAACACACCATACAATCTCCTTACCTGGACAACTTGATCAGAGGCCGATACTTGTCGACTTAGATATATCATATGACATCAAGGGCAGAAAGTCATTAGGCGAGAACCCTGTTTTGTTGGTGGTTTTTTGGTGGTGTTGGTGTTTTTGTTGGTGTTTTTTGCAGGACATGTAAACACTGAAGGTTGCATAAATGGTCAGAACTTTTCGTTTATAGGTCACACATACTTACGCACGTTGATCCAAATACTAGACAATGATATTAACAAGGGAAAACATGGACTGTCCTTATTGTAGTTCTTTTGTTAACTTTTTTCTTGCGATAATTAGCCGACTTCAGTCTTCACCTGTTTTAAGTATTGTGTCCCTGTCAATTAAACCACCGTATACAGATATGTACATATACTCCGGATAAATGTTCCGTGTTTTTCTCTGAATGGGATAAACAAATAATTGTGTTTACATGTTGTTGAAAAAATTAAAAACACACCTTCGCAAAATAAATGGTATACAGATTAAGGCATAAACATAATCTGTTATATACATATTGTGTAGAAAGTGAAATGTTGGAATTGATTTCGGCATTGGAACGTTTTAGATCTAGGTCACTGTGACACTAAAAAGTGTTCGCTCTCTGTGAAAATGAACCTATGTCAAAACTGAGATATCAAATTCAATTGGTAGAGATTTCCCTCCTACGACGAGCGGGTCTTTCTATAACACATATTGACGAAGTTAAATTTTCGCGAAATAATTTTCTGTCAAGGTTTAGTGTTAAACTATGTGATGGTCCTAAAAAGAAATTCGCAAGATTCTGTATAATTTGCTACACTAGCACAAACTATAGAATCTAATAAACATCTGCAGATTTCAATTCAAAATGAATTCAATGAAAAGCTGCATAAGCTCCACAAGTAATTAAAGCTGTCCATCAAATGTGTGTGATACAATTTATGATAAACATTATTCGTATCTCGTGCACCTAAAAGGTCAAAAATCAAATATCATAGTTTATCTTTCATGTAAATGTATTTTTTTTTCCGGATGACAAATTAATTTCACACTTAACGTAATGAAAGGTTAAGACAGTACAAGGAATCTGGCCTTATGGTAAGCGTGGTATTTAAAGATGTTAATATATATGAGTTTAAACATCTGTTCCTTGATTAAATGCGACCTGGTAGTTTTATTCGTTATGTTTACCATCCATTATCTTGCAATATGACTGTCTAATCGCTCATTTTTTACGCGAATGTCTACTTTTATTCTAATTTTATTCGTGTTCAATTTATACTTAATTAGATAAATTTCAAAACTAAAAATACGCTAAGTAAGCAATAAAGAACATTATGCTTGGCGTTAATTTGATCAAACAATAATTAAGTCTTCTGACATCGATGGGAAAGCATCTTTATAGTCTATTCTTTATACGTGTATATTTAAAAGGACTGAATATATTCAGTTTTGCCTTATTACTTTTGTTTGAATTGTAATTTATTATTCAAGAACAACACCTCAAACATCAATTTCATTAAAATCACATCCTAAATTTCGCTTCATTACTTTCCGCTGGTTAGGATCTGATAACATCCCGATAAAGGTCGCCTCGAAGTGACCTTTAAGTTATAAATATTAATGTGCCGATGACGTCAGACTTGACCAAACTTGACCAATCAGAAACCTCGTTACACCGCGGTATCGCTGTCAGACAGCGACAAACACTTCACTGCCTTTTTCATATTCTGAAGGCGTTCTTCATTGATTCTAAGTTTTTGTTTGAACTGTTTTTGAGTGTGTTTGCTCCCACTACCCGTTATCAGAACCTGGAGAAATGACATCCCGGAAAAAAGCACCGATCAACTAACGAATGTAATTTCTTTGGCTTTTGTTTTACTGGATCACAAATGTCAATGTGGCATACCTTTAATCGGAATACCTTGGACATTACCGCTCAATATGAATTTCCGTAAATAGCCGTAATCTGGCGAATATTCATGAAGTTATACCCCAACATTTTGCAGCCGACGATTTCATTGGCTAATCAAAGGTCAAATAGAGGTGACACCTAATGCGATTTCATCAGATCCTAACCAGCGAAAGTGATGAAGTGACAGTTAAGATGTGATTTTAATGAGATTGCTCAAACATATACATTTCGCACTTTCTTCCATAATATTTTCGTGAAAACATACATAAGTGAACAAGTATAAAGAGCTTTAATTGTCTATCAAATAAGATGGAGGACTTTCTCAAATAAAACAATATCGGCACGTATAAACCTGGACTAACGACGTTGAGAATCAAAATAGTAATCAAATTATTGTATTATCACATAATAACATACCTACTATTCTAAGCCCTCAGAGCTTACGCTATCTTACCTTTGAATCAATTAAGTGTACACTATTTTTCTATTTTATTGCATCGTCAATGTCAGCTTGACCTCCGACTAATTGACCTGATTTGCATGTTATTTGCATATATTTTACTTTGATTGACATGCTAGAAACAGTATTCCTGTCATAGTTACAAGCACATGATGTTGTTTTGTTTACATACCGCACATCAGATAGCCTTTTTACATAATGTACATAATGTATCTTAAAAGATATGCAAATTATTACGTATAGTCACATATATCTTATGTTACGTGTACATGAAGGCTATGCAAACATTGTTGGTACGCAGAAGGAAAAACAATGACATTTGCGAAATATGATTTTTAGCGGGTTTTAGTATTTATCTCAAGTAAGATATTTTAGATTTAAGAGAAAAAAGTACAAAACCCGACAACTGTTTACTTGTAGAAGGAAAAAAAAACAATGACATTTTCCAAATCAAATATTGCATAATGAATCGCTCAAAGAGAAAAGAATTAACATGACTCTGGCAAGATCCTCGACAAAAAAAACGCAAAACTTTCCACCAGTCTCCGTCAAATACATGTCTATCGAAAGAGATTTTGGTCTAGACCAAGTCGGCATCATAAATTATTTCAACATTTGTTTTGATCTTTTAGAATTAAGTGCAATAAAATGGAATCTCTCATATTACACTTATGTGTAAGCAAACACTACACATCCTAACAGCCGGTGGTTGTTTAAATTTTATACTCTTTATTTTTCAGTTGTTCGGCACTTCGACACAGTAAAGAGAAAAAAGAAAGAACCCAACTACATAAACTATCAAAGAAAATATGTTGTTGTGATTAAACAATAAAAAAATACAAATAACGAAATGTTGTTACGATTGGAAAACTAATATTCATGTATCAATACAAAGAAAATATACTGTTGCGATTGGCATCAAATACAGCAATCCAATGAAGATTTAAAAAAAAACACACAAAATAACGAAACATTTGGACAAAGTGTGGGTTATTTTCATGGGATAATTTGGTCTTGCTTAATGGGCGATTTCTGACAAATGATGCGACATTGACTGGGCATGATAAAGTGACCAAAAACAACGTTGATATATTGGCATGTCATCAATATAAAGCATGGCCCTATACTTACTGACGTCATTTTACAATAACAAATGGCTTACGCATTTCTTAAAAAATACAGCCAGAAGATCGAAGTCACTAATTAAATACCAGAGAACAGAAATAACATAAACCTTAATGAAAAGTCATAAAATTTAGCTTAAATGTACTATCGGCAACTGGCCAAATCGCATTAAGGAAATATAATGTTTGAACGAGGAAACTTTTAAATGCAACCGTCAGCTTGTAAAGTATACACGGAACGTGAAGAAACCGTTGTTACTACGCATTCAGGATAACAAAGTCAATGGCCATACAAACGAGAGGAAAACGTGGGCAAAATATATTTTTTAGAAGATACTTTTGGCCTAAGTCCGGCCGCTGAGGACAGGTTTAGTCTGCAGGTACGCATCGCAATTAACTTAGATAGCCTGTGAGCCTAAAGCTCCAGCCACTAAGGGTGTGGAACAGTTAATTGACGTACCGACGGCAAAGCCCCGAAACAGCTATTTTCTGGGACCTGACCTATCACAACAAACAAACAACAAGAGTGCGATTCATGTCCACGTGGTCATTTGTTTACATTTGACAACCCTGACAATTGAAGACAATTGTTATGTAGCGTTTGTGATTATTTGTTTTACATGATTTAAACGACACAATGCTTTGTGATTACGCTAATAACAGTTTGTAAATATTTTCAACAGTAGTAAAATGTGCAGATCCTGAATTTGGTTGTTCTGTGGATCACCAGGTTTGTTTAATGAAAATGTCCATTTGCGGTAAAGAAACAAGTATTTAAGAGTCGGTGGTCCATAGACTTGCCGGAGAACACAGAAAAACACCAAGAAACAGAAAACACTTGGATTATTGTGAATATGAAGGTAGTGTTTCTCATTACGACGTTAAATATTAGTTTAACTAAATTTAAAAAATTCAAAGAACCAATAAGAACAATTTTAAGTCAATTTGTTAAGTTTTATTATAAAATATATTTAATTGATTTTATAACATGATTCCCCTTGTTTTCCATTCAATACACTCGTTATTAAACTCGTCCAGGAAAAATGATACTAAGCTCGCTAGTAAACTTATTCCTGAACTCTTTAAAATGTTTGTATTAAGTTACAACGAGTATCAGTTCCTCCATTATTCTCACACACCGGAAAACCCCACATATCAAGTGTACTGCAGCGGCACCTCGCATCCTATGCACCCTTTCAGAGTTAGTTTCATGATATCTGAGCATACTTCCTTCTGTTATTCTAATGCGTAATACTACAAATATAACAATAAGCGGACGGCACAGCACACAAAGCATCGCTAAATAGGGATATGATTCAACAATTGCATTTGACAGTTTAATGTTCGTCGAAATTGACTACTCACCTTTGGGAGTGATTAAACTGGCTCTTTTGAATGGACAACTATTGCTTTCTTACTGGTTAAAATCAATTTGCTTGAAACGTTCCTGAATGAGTAATATACCGACAGTGTTAAAAGACATGCTAGTGTATTTGTAATAACATGAACGTTGTTTAATTAAACATCTGGAATACCTGTGGTTTAGTTTCGAATTATTTAAGTCATAACATGACTCATTAGAAATTAAATCATTGAAGGAAATAATTTATTTAAATGTTATTTTGATGAACCATTTTGAGACATGTAAAATTTAATTGTACTGAAAGGGTTGTGAACATGTTAACGTGTCAAACGAATTATTCAGGTGAATATGTATGGTGCTAAGATTCAATTCAATTCAATTTAATATTTTATTTACACAAACTTATATGTTTATGGCCATACATAAATATGGCGACAAAAATACACATATTAAGTATAATTAATTACATACATGTTAAACATAGAGCCAAGTATGTAGCAAATGTACAAGGTATGTGTATACTTTTAAGTCAAGTACAAATATATTTCATGGTAACATCGAAATAAAAAAAAAATATTATACATTTTTTACAATTTGCAAGGTAAGCAAATCTAGCTAGTCGTTTAGTTAATCCTATTGGTTGCATTTCATTAGTTGTTTGAATTAATAACAATAATTGACCAATTGAAAAAATAGTATGGTAATATACTAGTTCTCAATTAATTCTCTATATAAAGGACATACAAGAACAAAATGATATTCGTTTTCGATGACATTCATTTGACATCAAGCAAGCACTGCGTGTTGTGTGTGTTGCGTAACAAAATCATCTAACGTTTGTTTGTTTGTTTATTTATTGGGTTTATCGTCCCACCAACAGTATTTGAGTTATCTGGAGACGGTGTCCACTTGGAGCAGGTATAGTGCTGTCTAACTGTGTATAAGATGCCGTGAACACCTGGCATGATACCACACCCAGTCACATTATCCTGACACCGGGCCAACCAGTCGTGGAAGTACCCTTATATTTGCTTGAGCTATACCACTACAATTTTTAACGACTTTGGTATGTCGCCGTCCGGGATCGAACCCGGGGTCTCTCGTACCTGGAGCCGACGCTCTACCGATTGCGCTAACAGGTTCGGTCGTCTAAAATTGCAAGTTAATTCGTTCACTTCTGTACATAAAGTACTTTGATAATTTATAGGTGAAGTACATTTAACACATATAAATTAAATTGTTTTTTGTTTAAAAAATGAACAAAAGTTCATTAAACGTTAAAATGGTTTACACATGTATAATTACTTCCAGAAAGTAACTACAAACGGTAATTATAGAGACTAACAAATCGGAACGCCTCATATTATTCACGATTCATCTCTCGGAAGTATGACGGGAAAAAATCCGCGAAAATAAACATGCCAGTGCCTATGACGTCATCAAATCAACGAAGATAAACATTTTATTATCTGTACTGAAAATGCTGTAAAGTTGTATATCTAAAGAAATGTGAACAATAATAAATAATCCTATACACTACACCTATCGCTTTTCTGAATAACTTTTATTATGGCGTATTCTTCTTCCGGCGATAAAAACGATCGTGATTCTGTACCATTGCACCAGATATATATGAGGGAATTACTAGGCGAGTTCCGAGTGAGAGACTAAACTGTCATATGAGGGGTTAAATGCGGAAGGATATAAGTGAATGTTGGCCGCACAGTGGTTTATAGTCAGTATTTTTGTCTCATTATGGTTATGTTTCTCATACAAGTACCATCTATTACAATGAAGTCGTAAATCGGTTAATTGATGTGTCAAGAATTATTTATGTTTATAATCTACGAATGTTCTAATTAAATGATATAGCTCAACAATGCTTCAGCATAAATGTCTCATTTTAATAGGCACGTTTAAAAAAGTAACGCGTGGCAACTTAAAGTAAACTGGTTTAATGAGGTGATGATGATGATGATGATGACAGCAACAACAACAACAACAACAACAATAATAATAATAATAATAATAATAATAATACGAATAATTATAATAAAATACTACCACTACTACCACTACTACTTATACTGCTGCTACTACTACTACTACTACTACTACTACTACTACTACTACTACTACTACTACTACTATTTCTACTACTACTACTACTACTACTACTACTACTACTACTACTACTACTACTACTACTTCTACTACTACTACTACTTATAATAATAATAATGATAATAATAATAATAATAATAATAATAATAATAATAAATAAATGATTTGATTTTGGCCCTGTTACTTGTTCGAGGGCAGTCGTATTGGTCCAAGGTCAAAGACCAGTTCATGCCGTGAATGTTTATAAACTTAGAATAATTTATTTAATAAATTTATGCAACCTGTCGGCGTCTACACATAGACCGAGTTAAAGCAAAGTGACTGCCATTTCCCAGAGCTTCCTGGTGAAATCTATATCATTTTGGCCATGCCTAATTAGCCAATCAAATAACTTCAAATGCGGGCTTTATATCAATATCACTTGAACGTGGCAGGGTTTTATTAAAGGAATAATACCTTATAGTTATTTAATAATAATATCTTATTAAAGTTATATGTAATATTGTACTAGATGAACACGTGTAACATAGGTAAATATGACAATGCCCTGTAAGAAATCCGAATCGGAACTCCGTGACTAAAAGTACGTCGAAACTTAAAACTGTGTGTAGAATTTAGCACTGACGCGAATGTTCCGCCAAGTCCTGCTCAAAGGTAATATAGTACTTTGAAGGTAGTATCCGAAAGTTTGGACCAAAATATGTTTTCTCAAATAACAAGAAAAAAGTCATTGTTACCTGAAAAGGTCTTGCAAATTGCTGCAAATTCACGCCATAGATCAGCGTAAGGTGTGACACATAAACCTAAACTCCTCATTGCAAACAGATATTTTCTGTCTGATCCACGTTGCAGAGATAGCTATTTTTAACCATGAAAACCACGTGACAACCTACTTTTGAGGTAATGTCAAATCGTCGTCCGGGTAATCCAGTGTGACGCCGATATCTATTTTTAGCAGAGATCAGTACCGTGCTTATTTATAGATTTGGAATTAATGAATTTTCAGAGTGTTTCATCACGATTTGTACTTGTCTTACTATATAGGTAGTGTTCAAATCCGTCTTATATTAAAGTTTGAGTTTATGCAGAAATTATGCCAAAATTCGCCAAAGCAGTGGTAAGGTATTGTTACATGAAATTGATATAGGCGAACCACATTTAAAACAGAGATCTGCAGACAGAAAACGAAAACGAAAATCAATCACTTTAAGCTATCGTTTATGCGCAAGCCGATTAATCTCATATTTTAATATTCTTTTGAACATGTATCTGTACATGCTATAAATATTAAAAAATGAAAGCTGTCTCAGTATATGTCACTTTTATTGACTTGAGCAGCTAATTAATGTTTAATATTGGCTTGTACATTTTAGGTGCTGTAAAAGCCGGAACTGCATGCGCTGTATTTGCATATTGTCATAAATAACTGAAGTAATAAGTGCAAACCAGTGGTGAATAACAATAGGTGTTGGCTGACACTTTAATGAATACCTTTAATGTAGTCATGGCAGTTAAATACTTTTAAAATGTAATTTTATAAAGGTGTACATTGTAGTTAATTATCCTTTGTAATTGCATACCTTAAATGTAGTCATGGCAAATAAATACTTTTGAAATGTAATTTAATAAAGATGTACATTGTTTTTAATTATTCTTTGTAATTGTAAACCTTAAACGTAGTCATGGCAATTAGATACTTTTGAAATGTAATTTAATAAAGATAGACATTGTATTAAATTATCCTTTGTAATTGTATACCTTAAATGTGGTCATGACAGTTGAATACCTTTGTAATGTAATTTAATAAAGGTGTACATTGTATTTAATTATCATTTGTTGTTAAGACAATCGTACACGACACAGCTGGGCTGAGCTCTGGTAATATGCTGGATGGCAGAATAACAACTTCGAAGGCCTTTACGTGATTTTGATTTCCTTTTCCTTCGGCCTTTTTATTTTTAAATAATGACGTACGCCGTTAATGATTTTTGTGGCATGTCAAACCCAACATAAAATATGCAAATAGCATGCATATCAGAGCAGACTAAAAAAAACGTCAGTCAATATACTTAGTTGACCATGTAAAGTTACCTTATAAACTTTATATCAATATACAAATACATTCCTTAATGAGCAATTGTGAAAACTGTGCATATTCCCGATCATTAAAACAACTTTCTTAACTTTTTAACTTATTGAACATGCCTTTTATCGCAGAACTTTGAATAAATATTTAAGTTATGTTTTGGTTTTAAGTAAGTAAATAAACTAGACGTTGATTCCTTAAAGGTAACGTGCCGGCCTCAGGTACGGAAGTCCAAGTTCAACATAAGGTCGTGTCATTCAAAAACCTTATCATACTCTTTATACTTACAGCAAATATAAAAACTAAAATGACTGCCAACATCTTCTTGGTTACGTAATTAAATATATGTGTTCAGCAGGAACTAGACAGCACCAAGCGGGTTGAACAGGATTTACACCATTCGGCGATGCCAGTTCAATATCGCGCTAAGCTGGGTTGGAAATAATTGACAATGTACATGTAAGTGATACATGGATTGTTTTCTTAATGTACACGTGCACTCCATCTTGCAATTGCTGTACACGTGCACTCATCTTGTAAGAAAAGTTGGCATCATAAAAGGTTTTTAAGTGATGATATCAGAGTGATTTCTGCTCTCCATTTGCTTCCATTGCATTAGTTATATTAGAGGGTTTGGGATTGGGATTTGGGTTAGCCGGCACTTTTGCCGATACTGCGCAGCGACATTTCTATCATTATAGCACAGGGGCACTAAAGAGGTGCACAGGGACTGAACACGGCCGGTCCATTATACGGACACCGACGAGTCAGGTGTAATGCTGTTCCCTTAGCCCCGATCGTTCGGAGGGAAGCCACTACTACCAACTTTAAAGTCTTTGGTTTGACCCGGCCGGGGTTCGCACCCAATACCTCCCGATCCGCAAGCCGACACTCTACCACCTGAGTTAACACAAGTAACAAAATAAATTCAAGATTATTACAATAAGAACCACAAATAACGTGTACACATGTGAACGATGGCTTCACTAGACGCCATTAAGAGAAATAAATGACTTAAAACACGCTATATGACCAAAACACGCGTAAAGTATAAATGTGATATTTAGACCAAGGTGTGAAGATTAATTTTCTCAAGATAATCGCGTGGTTCTGTGGTTCCTTAGTTCAATGATAATATAAAAACAAACATAGAAAACACCTGTATTTTTATGAACGCTAAAATCTTATCAACAAATACTGCAAAGAAGAAACTGCGTCTTAAGCTAGAGCTAAATATGACATTATATCACCACTTCCTAAAAAAGTCCGTTTTCGCTCTGTTATATCTGTAAAAAGTCGCTTCTTTGTGAACATTTGTGGAATAAAGTAATAGTGCATTGTTAAATTGCAAGTTTCTTATTGTTTAGACATACACATAATGTGTAGCCCATAACCTTATCATCTTGGTATGGACATATTTAGATAGATGTGGACTATATCAGCTACAGTATACATAACATGTACAAACGTTTAACCAAGGAATTTGTTTTCCCAATTCTACATACAACACTGATATTACACGCACCCCCTCTATGTTAGCCAACAGATGATGTATGTCCACTCAAGGAGAAAATATAAAATTGTGTAAACTTCTGTTTGTCATTTGTTGCTATGCAAATAACTTTAAAAATTCACCATTCTAACATTCTAACCACCTGTTGTCGAAGTATGAGCTGTCGGACCTGTCAACATTATGACGTTGTACACCTAGTAGATAACTTGTTCCATGTCAAGTCACATTTATGTAACGTTATTCAACTCAAAAGTTTGCCAAATCTTAAATCACTAATTATTTATGCAATGTGTCACAAGACGCGCGCGTATTTAGCGCAGTAAACTTGCTGTAAAATGTTATCAGGCAATTCGCTTCTTTCGTGACATTCACGTTTGGTCAATTTTTTTTTTCTCACCAAAAAGGAAAACAAAAAGAATCTGACATTGTGTGACATTTTTTTCTTGAAATTCGCAAGTAAAGGTGATGTGTAATTATTAAAAGTCAGAACAAGTTTTTATTTAGTTGTGAGATGACTTTAATTACAATTTTGTAACCGCGTGTAAAAAAGTAAATTACCATATTTTTTTTTTTATGTGTATACTTGGAATGTTTTCGCCGGTATATCAGGATTTAGTTAAAATCGCTTTCTCCTTTCTCTCAAACTGTGTTTTGTGCACAAGAAATGTCGTGTCTGTTTGATTTTAGAAGTCGCCCTACATTTGTAACCAATCAGAGGTTACCAATTTCCCAGCGATTTATTTCAATAGAACTTCTTTCTATTTTCTATTTTACAATGAACAAAATAGATCGATCTATTTTACCAAATGGTTTTTCATCTGCGCATGTGCAACAAACCATGCCATCTGGCTTGACTCCTCCCCGTGTGACGACAAATTTAAACACAGCGTAATCAGGAACACATCGGCTATTCGTACATGCACGGAAAATGCCGAAGAAGCGATAAGAGTGCATAAACGTTTGACCCGAACATTAGTTAGGATGGAGCCCAAGATGTAATCACAGTTGTGTTTAGCATTACCCACTCGCCATGTAAACTGTATACGTTTAGGGCGAATTTCTTATTCAATAGAATATGTATGTATTATAAGTCAACTAACGAGGGGGCGCCCGTGGCTTAGTGGCAGAGTCGCCGATTTGTAACTCCTCTGATTGCTTAACCGCCCACCGCGTGGGTTCGAGTCCCGTTCGGGGTAAAGGACTTAATGTGGAAACGTCTTCCAGCTGACCTGCGGCGCGCCTGTGATTCTACCCAGACATTTTCTGGGGTCTTCTTCCATCAAAAAAAGTTGGACCTCGCTATAATGATCATAATTGATCGCTGCGATGCATCTCCAAAACACAACAAAACAAAACAAAACATCAACCATGTAAATCCAAAAAGTCTGCCTCATACTTGGACTGACCGGTCGGACTAGCGCATGCGTGTGAGCCATCACGGCACAAATTCCTGAGCAGGGGGGCGGACGGGGGGGGGGGGGGGGGGGGGGAGGTCAGCCTTTTGTTTACGGAAGATGTTGTCTAAGAAAGAAGTGTAGCAGATGCTATGTCAAATCTCTATGACCTTAATCGCAGAATCTGATGCAAATAAATGTACAGTTGTGAACATTAAGTCCTTCGCACATCGACAGCTTATTGTCTGCATATACCATTAGCAAACATAACTGTTTATATAATGAAGTACGTGATGCAAAAAATGCAGAAAAACAAAAACAACATAACAGACAAGAAGGTCACAATGACCAATTTGACCTAGACCGGGAAAAAACAAACAGCGAATTGACCATTTGGCTTACGGATACATATACATTTCTGCAAATGTTCCTAGTCAAGCCATTCATCGCTCGCTGATATCACAACTTATTGCTACAGAGTTAAGATGGTTTTATCTATCATTTTCATGTTTTATTCATTTAAGGAAGAGAAACTTTGGATACGACTTTGTAGTCAGGTGTTCAATTTATCATTTTTTATCAGCCATGGAGTGGCTCACTTGCTCGGAGTGTCCAGGCTGCGAGCCATTACCTGACATTTATTGTTTTCCTTTGGGCAATAATTTTTCCAAGGTTCTGTCCTATGAATTTCTTACCGGACAACGGCATCTACATGGAAATTTGACCGTCCGTAGGGAAAGATTTACGTTTAATGGACTTATTTCCCAACTGCCTATACACGGTATAAATCACACTTACACATTATAAACTTTGCCTGGCATTCGTTGGATAATGGCTTTTTTAAATTATAGATGATATGAGTTTAATTGTTCTTTTATTGTTTAGAGGAAATGCTTTCGACGCATTATTAAACAATCTCTGGCGATGACAACGTTACCTTAAATGCACTAAATAACAAACTCAGTGTAACGTGCAAACATGCACACGTTACTTCGCATTTTACATAGTTTATTTTTAATAGCTGGCAGTATGTGAAATGGGCGTAATTTATCACGAAAATTCCACAGGAATGTAAATGTATATTGTCTCCGCCTTCAGTAATCCTTTCAGGAAAAAAAATGATCAGTAAAATACATTGTGTCACTTATTTACTTATCCGATATCTTGAACGTTGGAACACATTTTTACCTACTTTTGATCCCCTTGGGGATAAATCTGAAGACTGGAAAGGAAGAAAAGAAACATAAACATTCATTATGTCCCGTTGTTCTCATATACGTCCGTAAATATTTAAAGCAAATAACGTACAGCTTTGTCCGTGAAAGTATCAATGAATAAACTAAGAATACAAATCTTGACATGTTTATTATTTAAAACAAGACACACGCATTTGTCCCCAAAACGGTATGCTCAAGAATGGAATGATTCCTCTTACCTGGAACTGCATAATACATGAAATACGTCAAACAACTTTTTATGTTTTGATTTTAAGCTAAAAGAGCAAATGCTTAACACTATAGCGGGGCGGGTTGGGGCGGGGACGTTCTGTCCATGCATTAAATGATAATTGCACTGTTATACCACCAGAAGCAGACGTGATACCATACAAAGTGAAATTGGCCTGGTGCTGGAGCGACTAGTTCATAATCAACCAAGATTCAGATCCATGCACCGGTTTCCATGCAAGGTTTTGCACACGAAATCTCATCCTGCTTTTAACTAAGAACGACGCGTTAACCCCATCGTCATCTGGCCCAGTAAAAGTGCATCACTATATCTGCTTCAAGTGTACACCTTCTATAGATAACTGAAATACTGTTGGTATGACGATAAATCCAATAAACAAACAAACCGGAAACCCTCCCTACATAAATGTTCTCGCTCCGACCTGGACTAGAACGCATGCGACGAGGGGCAGTGATTCTATAATGATACTTTCTGTTTGCAATTTATATTTCTTTGTATGTTGATTTCACTCAAAATAAATATAACCTGATGTAACACAGACCATCACTTTCCTACCCAGTCAACAGTCACCAATCCAGCAATCACGGCAACCGTTGCTTAACCTCCCAACTTTGCATGACGCTTGAACCGCGTCGCTAAAATGAACCCAGCAGCGAGACTGGTTTGAAGTGCGTTTGTGTCTATCACGGTGACCGTTACAATGAGACCTTCTTCATGGTCGCAATAGCTTCGGTGAGAAATACAATAGTTCTTCCTTCTTACCAAAATACTCGGTGCTTTTATAAATTTACATGTTGTTTTGCAGTTTATATGTTTCAATTGTAATTTGAATTAAATAAAAGTGAATGTAATTCGAGTCATTTATAAGTATTGCTAAAGATAAGGAGTGCAATATACAGAACGGAAGGCAATAACACAAAAGTCACATTTAGATCAATGTAAAATAAAGTTCTCTTTAAAATAATATTTTTGTGTGTGTGTGTAATATTTCATAAAATGTTAGATATGGAAAACGTGTCAAAGTGCAGACTATTTATTCATCTTCTAACTGTTCATAAATAAGAATACTTCTAACATCAGTAGGCGTGTCGTTTACGTAAAATGAACACCTGACTTATACGTGTTTTGTAAATCATGCTAATTATGACAGAGAGCGCACTTTTCATACCAGTAAAACATACAAGACAAGTATATAACCTAGATTTAAAGAAAACAAAG
Source organism: Sinonovacula constricta (assembly GCA_007844125.1). Classification (NCBI taxonomy): domain Eukaryota; kingdom Metazoa; phylum Mollusca; class Bivalvia; order Cardiida; family Solecurtidae; genus Sinonovacula; species Sinonovacula constricta. The sequence continues at coordinate 26,679,982 of CM017559.1, read as the reverse complement.
AACAATGTTACGGACCAGTTTGCGATGCATGGCTTGTCTTGTCTGCATATGTTATCTGCAAGAAAATGCCATAAGGGATATCTCTACTGTTTATTTGATATTTTGCTAACAGGGGGATCCGAAATAAATAGAGGATTTGACACGAGTTGTCATTTAATACAAGCATTTTTTGAACGATGGTAAAGTGAGAATAAGCGCATTTGATAGTTGTTTGTATTAAATTACAACGAATTTCAAATTCTTTATAGTCGCCAATATACGTTTTTATGAAGTTTTAAGAATAATACTTGAAATATAGGTATGAGACAATCTGCATTAGGATAACGTCGATGACGTCATCAATCAAAAAGCTGCATCGCACTAGTGTAATATAGCAAAATATGTTATAGGTGTATTGAATGAAAATCAATGAGAATCATAAAATATGGCAGTAATAAGTTCTTTAAATGCCACTTTTCTATAAATGTTACGCCATGGGGACATTTAACTTCATATATTACGGTATATGGCACATGTATTACCTGGAATTTCTACCAATTCGACCCGTTTGGACATTGACCTTGCGTCAGCATTTGTTAAGTAAGTAAAAGAGTGATTAAACAGCTACGTTGAAAAAAAATGACTCGCTTCAGATCTACACATAAATCACATCTACGTTAACTAATCTATCACCATAAAACCGGATGTGACATGTCTAACATCGAACAGTCTCACGCACAGCCTGTCGCATTGTTTAATGTCCTCTATTAGTTGTTAAATATTTGCCCCCAACATTATGCACTTAATGCTTTACCGACTGCACTACTGAGTCTAATGCGCGTGTGTTTAAAAAGTTTGGCAATACAATTCGAGTTTATGTACAGTTTTGAACATTTTTATCATGGACGTATCTAGCAGGGGTCAGTGTGGATCGGACCACGACCCCGCACCTCCCCAACTGATATCGTCAAATTAATACCTTCCATGAATTTATTGTTTAACATTTTATGATGTGTCACATCTTTATGTGGCTCTAGTAGTATAACTATTGCATACGAGCCCATAAATAAGAAGAGTGCGCCTAAAATGTCTATATAGTGTGTACAAATTAAACTATTTGTGTAAAAGTTTATTTCTATAAAGGTTTGTCAAGTAACTGAAATGCAGGAAATGACACTATTGGCTTCTAGATGTCAACTATTTTTCTGTAGGAGTATGCTCCAAGACTCCAAGACACTATTCGTATCTCGCTCAATCAGTTTGGACTAATAGAAAACGTTTTGAGCAGCTTCTGAAATGCAGGAGAATGCTATATTTTGCTACTACATTTCAAAAGTGTTCTTGGGGAGCATGCACCCAAACCCGCCTCACTTAGTACTACTACATGTAGCACCTCTTGTGCTCGCTCAATTGAGACCCCCACCAGCTGGAAATATTCCTGGATCCGCCCTAGTTATGATTGCGACAGGCATACGATGCTTAAACGAGGCTGCTACCATAAATATTGCGGATTATCCTGTAGATCGCCTGATGTGCCTGTCGTGCACCGTGTCAAACCGTGTTCTATTAGAACATAACTCTAAGTCGGCCAAAGGAAGGGTCAATAGCAAACAGTTTTAAAAGTATGGATCCCATTTTTCTTTTTCTCAAACATCCATATACATTACTGTTGCCCAAAAAGATCCAGTGGAATGTTGCTTATAGATGACCTATATCTAAGATAAATGAGATCATGCTATATAACAATCTGGGTAAGATGCTGTGACGTCTATATCTATTTTAAACAGAAATTCCGTAGTGCTTATTTAAAGATTTGGAAAGAATATACATTCAGGGCGTTTTCTATGAGTGAGATTAGGATAGGGATTTGCCGGCATTTTGCCGATACTGTGCAGCGACATTTCTATCAATATAGCACAGGGGCACTTGTGAAATGCCCAGGGACTGAACCCGGCCGGTCCATTTTACTGACACCGACGAGTCAGGCGTAATGCTGTCCCCTTAGCCCCGAGCGTTAGAAGGGAAGCCACTTCTACCAAGTTTAAAGTCTTTGGTTTGACCCGGCCGGGGTTTGAACCCACGACCGCCCGATCCGAAAGCTGACGGTTTTCTATGATGTGTACTATTTAACAATTGATGTAAGTTAAAAGTCGTCTTTGCATAGACAACAGTTTGAGTTTATGCAGAAATATTGCCCCGATTTCCCTAAATATTGTTACATGTATTTTAATATGGGCAAACTAGATACCACTTTTAACCAGGTTTCTAATACGCCTATCATTGTTTTACGAGAGTTACGTGGGGTATGACTTTAACAATCTTTGTAAACTGTTTCTGTATCTCATACGTTTATTATTTAAAGACTTGGCAAACAATGTTAACATAGTCCTTTAAGACTAGTAACCTTGGAGATATACACATACCAGTGATATGGTGTTGTTGTTGCAAGGTCACTTTAAGTACAATTAAATATATATACACACACACATGTATTAAAAGTTGTAAACAGGTCCATTGTTAAGTGGCAGAATTAAGTAGTGTCGCTATGACAGGTAATGTGTTAGTCGATAAAAACTAAACTAGATTTAATTTGCTGTATGAATACCTCATAAATACCAAATAACTAATTCACACTCTTCAGAATTAATGGCAACTTCAGTCGACAGTCTAATGAATGTCATGGTATTTTATATACTCAAGATTTGGACCGTAGAGACAACAGAATGGTACATTAAAACAGACAGAAAGTGACACACACATGAACATATATCAAAACGTTCACCCCATTACACATTAATTGCCAAAGAGAACATAATCAAAATAATAATTGAAACCAAGTTCGACCATAGTTTCTGAATTATTTGTGTTAAGTAAAGTTATAAACTGTAAAGCTTGTATATTTTTACTTTCAAACATCGGTACTAGCGTAGCATTTTTGTCACAATTAACAAGATCACATTCTACTTAATTAAAAAAGTAACATCTTTAAGTTATTTTATACAAACACTTAATTTGGCAACCATATTTCATTGGTCTATTCATTATCGTGTTGGCCACTCATATGTTACGTTGTGTTTTTGTAAAGTCATTTACTGTATCCAAGAAAACAATTGTAAAAATCTGGCTTTTTGATATTCATTTCAAAACATTATCTTGTCAGTTTGAAAATTTTGGGTTTAACGGGTACAGAGCCATTACGGTCAGAACTTTTACCGAGTATAAGCGTACATCTATGGATGCTCGTCAGGTGACTCACGTTAGCTTCTGCGTACTCCGCATACTTGTCCATACCAGTAAAATCACACATATTGGCCACATGCTAGCCTCCTCATACCCTTATGATCATACATGCTGGTCACATGCTAGCCTCCTCATACCCTTATGATCATACATGCTGGTCACATGCTAGCCTCCTCATACCCTTATGATCATACATGCTGGTCACATACTAGCCTCCGCATACCCTTATGATCATACATGCTGGTCACATGCTAGCCTCTGCATACCCGTATGATCATACATGCTGGTCACATACTAGCCTCCGCATACCCTTATGATCATACATGCTGGTCACATGCTAGCCTCTGCATACCCGTATGATCATACATGTTGGTCACATGCTAGCCTCTGCATACCCTTATGATCATACATGTTGGTCACATGCTAGCCTCCTCATACCATTATGATCATACATGCTGGTCACATACTAGCCTCCGCATACCCTTATGATCATACATGCTGGTCACATGCTGGCCTCTGCATACCCGTATGATCATACATGTTGGTCACATGCTAGCCTCTGCATACCCTTATGATCATACATGTTGGCCACATGCTAGCCTCTGCATACCCGTATGATCATACATGTTGGCCACATGCTAGCCTCTGCATACCCTTATGATCATACATGTTGGCCACATGCTAGCCTCTGCATACCCGTATGATCATACATGTTGGTCACATGCTAGCCTCTGCATACCCTTATGATCATACATGTTGGCCACATGCTAGCCTCTGCATACCCGTATGATCATACATGTTGGCCACATGCTAGCCTCTGCATACCCTTATGATCATACATGTTGGCCACATGCTAGCCTCTGCATACCCTTATGATCATACATGCTGGTCACATGCTAGCCTCCTCATACCCTTATGATCATACATGCTGGTCACATACTCGCCTCCGCATACCCTTATGATCATACATGCTGGTCACATGCTAGCCTCTGCATACCCGTATGATCATACATGTTGGTCACATACTAGCCTCTGCATACCCGTATGATCATACATGTTGGTCACATGCTAGCCTCTGCATACCCGTATGATCATACATGTTGGTCACATGCTAGCCTCTGCATACCCGTATGATCATACATGTTGGTCACATGCTAGCCTCCTTATACCCTTATGATCATACATGCTGGTCACATACTAGCCTCCGCATACCATTATGATCATACATGCTGGTCACATGCTAGCCTCTGCATACCCGTATGATCATACATGTTGGTCACATGCTAGCCTCTGCATACCCATATGATCATACATGTTGGCCACATGCTAGCCTCTGCATACCCTTATGATCATACATGTTGGCCACATGCTAGCCTCTGCATACCCGTATGATCATACATGTTGGTCACATGCTAGCCTCTGCATACCCTTATGATCATACATGTTGGTCACATGCTAGCCTCTGCATACCCGTATGATCATACATGTTGGTCACATGCTAGCCTCTGCATACCCTTATGATCATACATGCTGGCCACATCATAGCCTCTGCATGCCCTTATGATCATACATGCTGGCCACATCTTAGCCTTTGACTACCCGTATGATCGATCACACATGTTCGCCACAGATCAGCCTCTGCACACCCATATGATCACACATGTTAGCCGCATCTTAGCCTTTACATACCCGTATGATCACACATATATGCCGCATGTTAGCCTCTGCATACCCGTACGAAAACACACGTTAGACACATCTTAGCCTCAGCATACCCGCATGATCACACATGTATGCCGCATGTTAGCCTCTGCATACCCGTAGGATCACACATGTATGCCGCATGTTAGCCCCTGCATGCTCGTATGATCACACATGTATGCCGCATGTTAGCCCCTGCATGCTCGTATGATCACACATGTATGCCGCATGTTAGCCTCTGCATACCGGTATGATCACACATCTTTGCCACATCTTAGCCTCTGCATACCCGTACGATAACACACGTTAGACACATCTTAGCCTCTGCATGTTCGTATGATTACACATATTGGTCATATCTTAGCCGCAACATACCCGTATGATCACACATCTTAGCCGCAGCATACCCGTATGTGACATATCTTAGCCGCAGTATACCCGTATGAGCACATGTGTGAGCCTCTGTATGCTCGTATCATCACATATGTTAGTTTTGGCAAACTTGTAGGATCACACACGTTCTGCATGCTCGCATGATCAGAATTTTAGCCTCTGCATGCTGGTATGATCGGACATGTTAGCCTCTGCATGCTCATGGGAATATGACCAGACACTTTAGCGTCTGGATTCTCGTATAGTCACTAACATTAGCCACTGCATGCTCGTATGATCACTTACATTAGCCTCTGCATGCTGGTATGATCACACATGTTAGCCTCTGCATGCACGTATGGTGACGCACTTAAGCCTAAACTTAACTAAACTAAACTAAACTTAATCGGCTGCATACTCTTAAAGTAAGGTCACTCATAGTAGCCTCTTCATGCTCTTATGGTTACGCACTGTAGCCTCTGCATACTTGTATGGTTACATACTTTCACATCTTCATGCTCGTATGGTCATTTACGTTTGCCTCTGCATGCTTATATAGCGCACAAACGTTAGTTTTTATGTTCGTATGGACAACCATGTTAGCCTCTGCACGTTCGTTAAGTCACATCACATAAGCTTCTGCATGCCTGTATGGTCATTTACGTTAGCCAGTGCATGATCGTATGGTCACTTACGTTAGCCAGTGCATGATCGTATGGTCACTTATGTTAGCCAGTGCATGATCGTATGGTCACTTACGTTAGCCAGTTCATGATCGTATGGTCACTTACGTTAGCAAGTGCATGATCGTATGGTCACTTACGTTAGCCAGTGCATGATCGTACGGTCACTTACGTTAGCCAGTGCATGCTCGTATGGTCACTTACGTTAGCCAGTGCATGATCGTATGGTCACTAACGTTAGCCAGTGCATGATCGTATGGTCACTAACGTTAGCCAGTGCATGATCGTATGGTCACTTACGTTAGCCAGTGCATGATCGTATGGTCACTTATGTTAGCCAGTGCATGATCGTATGGTCACTTACGTTAGCCAGTGCATGATCGTATGGTCACTTACGTTAGCAAGTGCATGATCGTATGGTCACTTACGTTAGCCAGTGCATGATCGTATGGTCACTAACGTTAGCCAGTGCATGATCGTATGGTCACTTACGTTAGCCAGTGCATGATCGTATGGTCACTTACGTTAGCCAGTGCATGATCGTATGGTCACTAACGTTAGCCAGTGCATGATCGTATGGTCACTAACGTTAGCCAGTGCATGATCGTATGGTCACTAACGTTAGCCAGTGCATGATCGTATGGTCACTAACGTTAGCCAGTGCATGATCGTATGGTCACTAACGTTAGCCAGTGCATGATCGTATGGTCACTTACGTTAGCCAGTGCATGATCGTATGGTCACTAACGTTAGCCAATGCATGATCGTATGGTCACTTACGTTAGCCAGTGCATGATCGTATGGTCACTAACGTTAGCCAGTGCATGATCGTATGGTCACTTACGTTAGCCAGTGCATGATCGTATGGTCACTAACGTTAGCCAGTGCATGATCGTATGGTCACTTACGTTAGCCAGTGCATGATCGTATGGTCACTAACGTTAGCCAGTGCATGATCGTATGGTCACTTACGTTAGCCAGTGCATGATCGTATGGTCACTAACGTTAGCCAGTGCATGATCGTATGGTCACTTACGTTAGCCAGTGCATGATCGTATGGTCACTAACGTTAGCCAATGCATGATCGTATGGTCACTTACGTTAGCCAGTGCATGATCGTATGGTCACTAACGTTAGCCAGTGCATGATCGTATGGTCACTTACGTTAGCCAGTGCATGATCGTATGGTCACTAACGTTAGCCAGTGCATGATCGTATGGTCACTTACGTTAGCCAGTGCATGATCGTATGGTCACTAACGTTAGCCAGTGCATGATCGTATGGTCACTTACGTTAGCCAGTGCATGATCGTATGGTCACTAACGTTAGCCAGTGCATGATCGTATGGTCACTTACGTTAGCCAGTGCATGATCGTATGGCGCACAAACGTTACCCTTTGTATGTTCGTATGAGAACACATTAGCGCCTCCGTACTAGTCTATACCCATGTTAGCGTATGCATGCTCGTATGTGTGTTAGTCACACGCGTTAGAGTATGCATGCTCTTATGGAACATATGTTAACGTATGTATGCTCGTATATGCGTACATGTATTCACACACGTTAGAGTATGCATGCTCTTGTGAATCATATGTTAACATATGTATGCTCGTATGTGGGTTAGTCACACGCGCTAGAGTATGCATGCTCTTATGGATCATATGTTAACGTATGTATGCTCTTGTGGGCGACCAATTGTGTATCTATGCTCATGTGAGTCACATATGAAAGTGTATGTATGCAATGTGTGAACATGTTTGTGTGAAAATGATGTACAGACTATGCTTACAATAAGTATAACACGGTTTCTAAAGACTTCAAATTAAGTGTAATAATCCTTTCCCTTACCCGGTCTGTGGCAAATACTTTGACAAGTTGCCTATATTTATATTCATTAGCTGGCATTTCTTTTCAGACGTAACAAATTAACAATATAAGTTTTTGTTATGACTTTTTACTGCAGACACTAATTGCATAATCTATGTCAACATAATGGTCGATGTCAGTGTCCATTGTCTTCCTCTGGCAAATCTACAAGACCGGTCCTATTTGTCAGGTAGTTTGGGCAACAGGCGGTGTCATATTGTGCAAGAGATGCAACGTACACCTTGATAAGGCTTTGTACAGTGGGGAGGGGTATGGTGTTTGCCATGATACATTTTTGAGAAAAGAGAAATTAATTACCCTTGGCATGTACATCGCTCACGAGATATTTCCGTAAATATGTCAGTATCTGTTTTTAATACTTTTACACTGGCCTTATAATGGTATTCGTGGATACTTCATTTTGCCGATTTATGCAGTTGGTGAATGAAAAATCTACGGGTAAGCATACACACACCTTTCTGTACTGTTTTATTTCTACATGTACCTTGATTAAAAATCTGTTTTATATATACAAAAAATAACGTAACTTACGCTTTATTTACGACTTTATTATCATAGATTTTAGAGGTGATCTATGTTACATTGGTTATCTGTTTTCCAGAATTATTCAATTATTTCAGACTAATCCAAAATGGAAAGTTTTGATTTCATATTTTTTCGCACAGGACCAATATGGTCCCTTTTTAATTTTTGAGGGGACGAAATGAAACCGCGTTGCCCCTCATGTTATTCCGTTTTATTATATATATATATATATATATATATATATATATATATATATATATATATATATATATATATATATCATCATTAAACGCCAATTTCCCATTTTCGAAATGAAAGCAACGTTTTAGTAGTCTCCCTTGTGGGTGGGAAATATAATAATTTTTATTTTTATTTGCTTATATATTTTAAAAGCGCTTAGTCACAGCCAATGAGATTCCATTTTATTCGCATAATTCAGTCCTTAGTGTTTTTCAAAAGTTTAAAAACGTGAAAAGTTGTCTGCAATAACTATATACCAAATACTTATCCAACAAGGGAGGTAAGAATGTAGGTTTTAATAGAGTAAAGTACCTTTACAAAAGAAAAGAGGGATAAAGGAGCGCCGGTGGTCAATGGGTAAAGTCGTCGAATTTAACCCACCTGACTCCCCGGTCTATCATCTCGTGGGCTTGAATCCCGGCCACGGTTAAAACGTCAGTAATTAACAATATCTTGATTGGCTCTATTGTGACGAAAGGGACAGAAAATTAAAGTCTGATTGAACTCTTGTTGACCAATTCCTCAGCTAAACACGTAAATGTCTTACTGAAGGTTTTATTCAATTATTCATTGCGGTTCATCAGGGAAAATATGTTCACATATAAAACAAGAGATCAGAGATAATGTTTAATTCAATTATTCATTGTGGTTCACCCACAACAAAAAATAAAATGCATATTTGGTAAACTTTGTCCAAGTCGTTCTGAGACCTGCAGCAAAGTTAATCTACAACTTACATTCATACTCAATGCGATGTTACATATGATTCATTTTGATATATTTTTTATTATTGATAACTTATTGTGTTTACAACCTTTGTAAAATAACAAAACTGCAGGTGCAATGCGTCTTATTGCCGCTGATACTACAAAGTCACTGCAATATGCATAAACACACTCGTTAAATAATTTGTCTAATGCATTTCCGCTATGCAATTTCAGAACAATGAGGCTGTTATATAAGAAAATGATTTAATTAGACATTAATAGGATTCATGCCCGGAATTAAGAGCGTTTATATTTAAAATAACTGCGTTTAACTCTGTAATTGTTTTGTTTCAGATACTATTATTGTCTCAAACATCCCCTTCATGGGTAGAACCAGTATCTGTATAGTTACCATCCGTGCCATTACCAATTAAAGGTCTTGTTAAAGCAAAAACAGTCCGATGTTGTGGATCGAACCCTGTACTGTCAGATCCAGAGGAAACCGCCAAAACAGCAGACAAATTAAAAAGCACGATCCGAGCGAATTAGCTAAATGTCTATCTAAATCTAATCTGGTTCTTCTTTTAAAGAATGAGTGTTATAATATTTAACAGACAGAAAACATGAAATAGAGTTATGAAGTTATACGAATCTGCCGAAAAATAAGTTTTAGTAATCTTTTTTTCGAATTGGGATTGTATTTTTATCATATACGCTCAATTGTTTAAACGGGTGTTCATACGATGATATTTTAAGCTTGTCCTTCACATTTTTATTCATTTTCTTAAATGGCACGGTCCCTTTAACAATGCGATAGGATACCTTTAACAATGCGATAAAGTCCCTTTAACAATGCGGCAGAGTGTCATAGGGGGTCACTTTAACAATGCGGTAAGGTTCCTTTTACAATGCGATTGGATCCCTTTCGCAGTGAGTTATTATCCCTTTAACAATTCGATACGGTTCCTTTAACAATGCGACAGGGTCCTTTAACAGTGAGTTAGGGTCCGTTTAACAGTTCGATAGGGTTCCTTTAACAATGCGATAGGGCCACTTTAACAATGCGATAGGGTCCCTTTAACAGTGCGATAGAATCCCTTTAACAATGCGAAAGGGCCACTTTAACAATGCGATAAGGTCCCTTTAACAATGCGATAGGGTCCTTTTAACAATTCGATATGGTTCCTTTAACAATGCGATAGGATCCCTTTAACAATACGATAGGGTTCCTTTAACAATGCGAAAGTATCCCTTTAAGAATGCGATAGGGCCACTTTAACAATGCGATAAGGCCCCTTTAACAATGCGATAGGGTACCTTTAACAAAAAGAGTCCATTTAACAATGCGATAGGGTCCATTTAACAATGCGACAGGGTCCCTTTAACAATGCGACAGGGCCACTTTAACAACGCGATAGGGTCCCTTGAACAAAGCAATAGGATTACTTTAACAATGCGATAGGGTACCTTTAACAAGGCGATAGAGTCCCTTATACAATGCGACAGGGTCCCTTTAACAATGCGACAGGGCCACTTTAACAACGCGATAGGGTCCCTTGAACAATGCGATACTATTACTTTAACAATTCGATAGGGTTCCCTAAACAATGCGATACAGTCCCTTTAACAATGTGATAGGTTTCATTGAACAATGCGATAGGGTCCCTTTGACAATGCGATACAGTCCTTTTAACAATGCGATAGGGTACCTTTAACAAGGCGAAAGAGTCCCTTTAACAAAACGATAGGGTCCCTTTAACAATGTGACAGGGTCCCTTTAACAATGCGACAGGGCCACTTTAACAATGCGATAGGGTCCATTTAACAATGCGATAGGATGACATTAACAATGCGATAGGGTACCTTTAACAAGGCGATAGAGCCCCTTAAACAATGCGATAGGGTCCCTTTAACAATGCGACAGGGCCACTTTAACAGCGCGAAAGGGTCCCTTGAACAATGCGATAGGATTACTTTAACAATTCGATAGGGTCCCCTAAGCAATGCGATACAGTCCCTTTAACAATGCGATAGGTTCTATTAAACAATGTGATAGGGTCCCTTTGACAATGCGATACAGTCCCTTTAACAATGCGATAAGTTCCATTAACAATGCGATAGGGCCACTTTAACAATGCGATAGAATCCCTTTAACAATGCGATATGGTCTCTTTAACTATGCGATAGGGTCCATTTAACAATGCAATAGGGTCCCTTTGACAATGCGATAGAGTCCCTTTAAGAATGCGATAGAGTCCTTTTAACAATGCGATAGGTTCCTTTAACAATACGATAGGGGTCCCTTTAACAGTGCGATAGATTCTCTTTAAAAATGCGATAAAGTCCCTTTAACAATGCGATAGAGTCCCTTTAACAATGCGATAGGTTCCATTCAACAATACGATAGGGTCCCTTTAACAATGCTATAATGTTCCTTTAACAATGTGATAGGGCCACTTTAACAATGCGAAAGAGGTCCCTTTAACAATGTGATAGGTTCCATTGAACAATGCGATAGGGTCCCTTTAAGAATGCGATAGAGTACCTTTAACAATGCGATAGGTTCTATTAAACAATGCGATAGGGTCCCTTTAACAATGAAATAGGGTCTCTTTAACAAAGCGATAGGGTCCCTTTAGCAATGCGATAGGACCACTTTAACAATTCGATAAGGTTCCTTTAACAATGCGATAGGTTCCTTTAACAGTGAGTTAGGGTCCCTTTAACAGTTCGATAGGGTTCCTTTAACAATGCAAAATGGCCACTTTAACAATGTGATAAGGTCGGTCCCTTTAACAATGCGATAGGGTCTCTTTAACTATGCGATAGGGTCCCTTTGACAATGCGATAGGGTAACTTTAACAATGCGATAGGTTCCTTAAACAATGCGATAGGGTCCCTTTAAGAATGCGATAGAGTCCCTTTAACAATGCGATAGGGTCCCTTTAACAATGCGATAGGGTCCCTTTAAGAATGCGATAGAGTCCCTTTAACAATGCGATAGAGTCTCTTGAACAATGCGATAGGGTAACTTTAACAATGCGATAGGTTCCTTTGACAATGCGATAGGGTCCCTTTAAGAATGCGATAGAGTCCCTTTAACAATGCGATAGGTTCCTTTAACAATGCGATAGGGTCCCTTTAACAATGCGATAGGTTCCTTAAACAATGCGATAGGGTCCCTTTAAGAATGCGATATAGTCCCTTTAACAATGCGATAGGTTCCTTTGACGATGCAATAGGGTCCCTTTAACAATGCGATAGGGTCCCTTTAACAATGCGATAGGGTCCCTTTAAGAATGCGATAGAGTCCCTTTAACAATGCGATAGGGTCGCTTTAACAATGCAATAGGGCAACTTTAACAATGCGATAGGTTCCTTTGACAATGCGATAGGGTCCCTTTAACAATGCGATAGAGTCCTTTTGATATTGCGATAGGTTCCTTTAACAATGCGATAGGGCCACTTTAAGAATGCGATAGGGTCCCTTTAACTATGCGATAGGGTCGATTTAACAATGCAATAGAGTCCCTTTGACAATGCGATAGGGTAACTTTAACAATGCGATAGGTTCCTTTAACAATGCGATAGGGTCCCTTTAACAATATCATAGTGTCTCTTCAACAATTCTATAACGTCCCTTTAACAATTAGAAAGGGTCACTTAAACAAATCGATGACGTCTCTTTAACAATAAAATAGGGTCCCTTAAACAATTCGATGGCGTCTCTTTAACAATAAGATAGGGTCCCTTTAACGATTCAATGACTTCTCTTTAACAATAAGACAGGGTCCCTTTTACAATGCGATATGGCTGTTTAAAACGATGTCCTTGCCTAGTCCATATAGGTTATATTGACCCTATTTTCTTGTTTGTGTTGTTGTTTTTTGCTTGTGTCTATAGTTATATAAAAGAGGTAGTTTCCTCAAAGTGTTTATGAATTCAGACAAATGTCGCCTAGCGAGGGTCTAAATGTAAGAAACTGTACATTAACATGCATCCAATTTTCACCTGAAGGTCAGAGTGGGAAAAATATAGCCACCACTGACTCTAGAGGACATACAGCACTAGTGACACGGCTTCATCTCCTGTCAGGCAATATCTGTCAGTCCCAGAGACTCCACACGTGATAGCGCACAACCATGCAGTGGTCCGGCTAGGCAGTCCTTGTTTGCGACTCTCCGGTGGAATATAAGCTTGTTATTTCAATTACAAATATTCTAGAACCAATGTGATTGCTTGAATGATGTGATAACATACATGTATTATACTCACTTAATCACTTATGATAAAAATGATAAATGTTGTTTGTATGAATGTGATCTTTCTAATAGATGTTTAATAGCCGTAATTATTATAAATTTTGTTAGTATTTCATTTCCACATTTATTTTATTTCTATTGTTAGTCGAAGGCCTCTGTTAGAAAAGATGTATATTATGTGCTGTGTGTATGTATAAAGCTTATGAGTTACATTCGTAAAATAAAGATATTATTATTATTATCATTATTATTATTATTATTATTATTATTATTATTATTATTATTATTATTATTATTATTATTATTATAATTATTATCATCATCATCATCATCATAATTAGTATTATAAAAGGTGCGCCTTTTTCAAGCAAATATCATTGAACGTTCGAAATATAGTGTGATAACGTCAAAATAACGCTGTTAAAAACAAACTATAAGTTTTCGCGCTAAACGCTAAGATGGCTGAAAATAAAATTATTTAGCAGGCAAATAATGTCTTCATTGCGTTTATTTCGGTTGCACCGGGTACTGATATATTATCATTATCGATCACACATGAGTTGTACATTAAATTACCATAATTGAATCTATTTTACTCAAAGTAAAGGAAATTTGTAGAGTAGTATGACGTCTAAAATCAACAACAAAACACTAATGTCCACGGTTTAGTGATCGCAATAAAATAGTTGTATTTGCTTGAACATGTGTGCCGTACGTGTTTTCTACATGCATACGATGTGTATGTTCTGTTTGTTCGTTTGAGCGTCTGTTCGCTTGATGTTCGCTTGTACTTGCGGTTGTTCGTCTGTTGCGAATGTGTTAGGTTTTGGCTTTATTTCAGATAAATGATTTTTTTTTGTTTAGTTTCAAATCTGGTTGCATTAACTCAATGATCTGGTTGTATTTATTTCATATTTAATAAATATATATATATATTATCACTAAAATGTATTTTATATAACCCCGTGTTATTAAACTTAATTTTTTTTGGTCAAAAATGTCAACTTTTAGAGTTTTGACATTTTTGACAAAAAGTATTAATGAGCATGTCATGACAAGCAACACAAAGCAATATCTTTGCAGTTAATATGAAATAAAAATAACTTATTAATACAATTTATGCAAACAAATTTGAAACTAAGCACTAAGGTGTAATGGCCGTTATTTTTCCAGTTATCTGAAAAAGAGCCTTTACGAACAAGCGTATGTACATTTACGCGTTTGTTTATGTTTGTGAATAATTTTGCTCCTAAATGTTTATATACTGTTAATTATTATAAATGACATTGCTTAAACATGCGAATGCATATTAGAACAACATATAAAATATCCCTTGAAGCCTTGGAATCGATTAATTTGATTCAATAGAGTTATGTTAACAATCATAAAGATGTACATTAAGGAAAATGTCGGAACTTTTTTAACATTCGTATATGTTTTGATATTTCGATGGTACGTTTGTTTAATTGTAAGTTTATGTGTCAGTGTGTATGCATGTGTTTTAATGTTAGTATTTATTTTGTGCACATGTAAGTGTACAGGTAAATATTGTTTAGGAGAATGTATTTCAACTTCGCATGAAAAAACATAACTTCCTAAACATAGAAAAAACAACAACACGCGCATCGGTAAACACTTTAAATAAAAAAAGAAACCGTGTTATTTATTATCTTTCGCACCGTGGCAACATTCATGTAGGATTTTAAAAAACAAAATAAAAACTCTAGAATTATACTCATCACCTGTCGCCTTAAGCCGCTCATTTTGATACGGTTTTGTCACATTACAAACGGTATTTTTTTCACTTCTTTTCTTAGAAACGATATCTACCGGATGGGAATATCTTAAAACGATTTAGAATGCTGTTAACATCACAAAAAGATGTTACATGTGCTACATTTGCGCACGTCATGGGACACGCTGCAATGATTAAGTGCTTAAGGATGTGATTGGCGTCGCTCTGGAAAGCGGGGCCCTGTTATTGAATAGCACTGTGAAAGGAGAAAATAATGTAGCAGTCAATAATATGAAATATCAATATCTACGTCAATCGGAACTCCTCGGGTAATTCCGTCATCGGGACAATCATCTCTCGGATGTATCTGGTGCAATAAAACTTAATGGAATCACGATCGTTTTGTTCGCCGGAAGTCGGCTACCTACATACATCCGATAGATGATTCGTGAATTATCCGAGGTGTTCCGGTTGTATCTTAGTGAGAGTTTTTCTATATGGAAAAGTTAGGTATGAGGGAAGTAACAGTGCAGCTTGCAATGACAAAATATCAGTGAAGCAGATAATAACGAAGAAGGCATATCAGAAGGGAAACAACATATCTATCGACATTGATCCTTAAAGGCGGTATCAGACCGTTTGCCTATATCTAATACATGCAATAATATCCCACTCATGTCCTGGGGATTTTGTGCATAATTGCAGCAAAAGTTTATACTTTTGTTTAAGAAAAGACTGTTATAATCTTGTATGTTTGTTAGACATTAAAAAATAATGAATTATACTGCTTTAAATGTCCATTTTTAAATCGATGGGAATTTCAGCTAAAAATAGTTATCGACGTCAGAGCTGATGATCATGTAACGTGATCTCCAAAAAAGGAAGTCACGTGTTTGTCTTAAGTTAAATATAGGTAACTGTGCACGGATAGGGATTATTTTTTGTAATGGAAATTTTGGAGTTATGGTCTACTTTCACAAGGATGGAGGACACCAATTAACAACGTTTCGCAGGATCTTTTCAGGCAACAATAATTTATGTGGTGTAAAGCGAGAAAACACTGCTTCACACAGTCGGATATCACCGTTAAGTATATGTACATGTAGAATTGCGCCCAGCAATAAGTTAATTTGATCGTACAAGCTTTTCATTTATTTAATTGGTTTGTATGCATGTTGTCGGCGGTGCCTTAGATGTCACACATGTATGATTTTATATGTTAACTTACGTTAAAACATGTTTCGTAAATGTGACTTAAAATAGACGAACTTTTATGACGATTGTAGATTGTATAATGTATTTCGTTTAAGTTTTTACGTCCCATAGCCGGAAATTCGACAAAATGTTGAAGGACGTTAAAACGGCCCCAAAACAGTGCGTTGAATGCTTTAATGTACCAACCTGATGTCATATTTGATAATTTAGTGGAGACGTACAATGTGTTGGGCTGCGCATGCACGAATATTATAACTGTACAAATAACAGCAACTATTTATTCATTTACCTTTGTTGTTTTTTCACTGCAGAAAGATATTAAACAAAATGTCTTTCGTTAATTTAAACAAGCTTATAATGCGCAATTCTATGTATAAACAAGTAAACTAATAAATTTGTAACTTATTTAACTAGCCAACACTGGAAGACATACAAACAAACAAAACATTATAACCACACGCATAAGGCCTGATAAATATCCCCGTAACTTTAAACGATCTTCTAAATAGTCTGCAAAATACTTTTTGGAGAAAAAACATCTCATATGATAGAAAACTCTTTTAAATGTTTTACTATACATCAATATGCATAAGTACCTAAAATAACACCAGCTTACACTTATTGCGATCTTATAAGAGGTTACTACTGTTATGATCTTCATATTAAAGACAATTAAATAGGCCAGATTGAACTGTATGAAGAGAAAATAAACCTCTACATTTATTACAGTGTTGTTATATTATTCATGGTGTCCTGCTTTTGTTGACGAGTTCCGAAAGCGCACCAGTGCAAACCACTGGCATAGGTTTGGTACTAGTCCAACCACATTAGGTGCCTGAAAAACAACAGGTTATATTGAACATAGTTTCCATTCAATAAAATACGAGGTCTGAACAAAAAAGAACATTATATTATTAAGTTGTGTACAAGATGCATCACCAGCACCAGCATCAGCACCATCATCATCATCATCATCATCATCGTCACCATCACCATCATCATCATCATCATCATCATCATCATCATCATCATCTCTCTTTCTCCATCTCTCTCTCTCTCTCTCTCTCTCTCTCTCTCTGTTTCTCTCTCATTCTGTCTGTCTCTCTCCCTCTCTCAAGATGATGACGGCGATGCCTTTGAAGATGATGATGATAAAAACTAAAAAAAACTCAAAGGAGGATGCAAAAATGACATATGACATACTAACGCACCTGCACATTTTAATGTCAATATTGTGATCTAAATATACTGCTTATTCTAAATATACGATAACTTCAATGACACATCAACTGTCATACATCCGTCAATTAAGAAGATTGACAGGTGACGCACGTGCTTAAAATGACAATATATTATTTATTACAAGCTTAAAATGTGTAGAGCAAAGTAACAGTAATAAATCAAACTATACTTTAAATGACATGATTTGTTTCTGTAACGAAGGCATAACAGGAACGGAAAAGCCAATAAAGTTATTCATAAATTAGACAGCTTCGAAAAAGTATCTAGTACAATACAAATAAGTACTAGGTAGAAAGTTTTGTTTTTATTTTCTGTTAATTATGGGTTCAAATGAGAAATATAATAGACGGAATATCCTTGTATGACTTTAATGTCATGCTTCATTTGAATAATATGATATTAATACATTTTACATCGAGAAAATTGAATAAAAAAAGTAGTAAATATGATCGGAATTAATTATTACAGTTTTAGGAAGGGGGCATTTCGTTGTTGTTAAATGTCTTCGATCGAGACTGTACAGTTTATTTCTTCCGCCAATGTTCTATGTTGTTGCTTCACTGAAAACTTTCTCTTTGTAATACAAATCGTGGCGACACAATAAAGGTCAGTATCTTTTCATCAATCTATTGTTTACTGAGTAAGACACCAAAAGTTTGTTTTGCTGGAACCACCGGACACCGCGTACTAGCTAAAAGTCTTAATTACATAAATTTAGTTGTCCTAGCAGGTACTCGAACTCAGGAGTAGGCTGAGTGGGGATGGACGACTAGGAAGTCAGATGAGTTATGATGGTAGCTATGCCTCTACCCCTCGGTTAAAGATGCCCTCCATCGGAATTTTATTATATTTATAGAATCAATATGATCTACATCCAGTTTCTGAGCTATTCGACCTTGCATGTATAGTGTCATTGTTATTGTATAAACATGCGTACTTTTATTTTCCAGACTGGAGACTCGGTCAAACAAAATAAACAACACCAGCAAGAATTTAAATTACTCAAAGAAACTAGTCTAACAACATGTGTATTATTGTTTATTGATAGGAGTACTTCATGTTGAAACCCTCTTTCAGTGAACTGGGTATTAAGAGACGTTGTAAGGGCTAGACTGAGCTCATTAACAGTCCGATTAGTTGAATCGCTACTATGCTAAAAAATGAATGTAATTACCATAATAAATAAATACAGTTTCTTTCATCCACCTATTTTTCAACTGTTGTTACAGATGTTGCTTTTTATAAAAAATTGAACTTAAAACTTGAGCAAGGAGTTATCGGTTGTAGATCATGTCGATAGACAATAATTTAAAGGGACGTAACTTCAATTGATTAAGCGTTTACATATAGTAGATTTATCTCCCTTACTAGACTCTCGTTTGACAATAGTTGCTAATTAATAATCTAGAGATTGTGAGATTGTGGCTATTGTTATCTTAGTTTAAAGTACAGCCACAAACAAAGTACATGCCAGTTCACACAACAGTAGTCGTACCGACAAGGAAATGTACCTGAAGTAGGGCTTATATGCGAAAAGTGTTTATAGGATTTGAGTCCGAATCTCTTCGGCCATGAGCAAAAAACGATTATTGATAACATTGTTTCAAATGAAATAATATATAAAAAATAAAAAGGAACATATGTATAGATTTATATAGTTCTTCTAATTGTTTTAAAGATTTGTTTATAGTGATCCTTTTACAGTGCTTCTTCTGTCGATTGTCTATTTATACTTAATTGTTGTTTATTTTAACATCTTCATGAATATGTAAGAGGACATATTGATAAGGACGTAAACACAATTATTATACATTTTGACCACTGGTAATCGGCTGATCTGAATCTTAAATATTTGCCAACGCCAAGAGGAAATATGCTGTTTTTGTTGTCGTTGGTTTTTAAGATGAAAACCTCACTTACGTAGATATAGAAATTATTGAGCAAGTAACCGTAACAGGCCCATGCACTGCAGCACAATGTACCTGCCACTAACATCGACATAGACAGACACGACGCACTCTGTTCGTCAAGGCATTGTTTCTGTTGAGACAAAATTATGTACGTTAATTTATCTTAGAAAAAAATGCACTGTATCCGTTGTCTGAAAGGTTGAAAGAGATGAAGTCGTTTACAAGATTACGGTATTGACGACCCTGGAACATCAATCCGGATAAAGCAAATGTAATGTAAAAAAAAATCAACATATTTGCTAAATGTAAGTAAATACACATGTACAAATTTCATATTTATCGACATGCACTCCTGTCAACAACAGGAAATCACATAACGCATGCTGTGACGAGAAATTAAAAACACTACTTTCTAAACATTAAAAACACTTCTTTCGAAACATTCAATGTTTTAAACCTTTGAAATGTTTCTTCTAAATCTCTGTAGGTCGATATAGTCGGTCCCTCAACACAACCAGACTGCAATGACGTTTTATTTACGATTTTCAGTTATCTAGAAACCGTTGTCGGCATGTTACAGATCGCATGGTAATAACAAATAAAATGGCGGGCGAATATTGACAATTAACTTACAAATTGTACCAGAGGTGTTACTAGCAGCAATGTGGTTAGACAGAACAGCACCATTCCGAGGGTATCGTGCCGCCGACTGGGGGCTATAAAGTTGTATATGACTAGGTACACCACCAGCAACACCGTTAAGCTGGAAGCAACCTGGCGGATTGGTTTCATCTGTAGATGAACAAATACTACATGTATGGTATCAAATAAAAAATGTAAGTGTATCTTGCAATTTTTGATTGATCCCGTGACTTACAACAGAAAACAATTTTCTTTGCATTCTTCAAACATTCCGTGCGATATGACAATACTCGTATATCACCAAAAGAACGCGACATCTGTCATCTGACTACATGTAGTATGCAGCTAATCGATCGTATGTTGTCGTTGATCGTTTTGATTATACAAAAATGTGCGTTTGTACATTGCCACAAACTAAACTGCAATTATTGAAGAATGTACAGGTCGTAGTTTGACACAGACAATATTACAATTATACAAGATTGTGCTGATCGTACAGTGAAATAGATCACATTGCAAACGTACAAGAAATTACTGGTCATACACTGGCAAAGACCATACAAGTATACATGTAACCTGGACGTAAATTGACAAAGAGTATATTGCAAATTACATTTATTGAAAATTTACTGTCAGAATTTGGCAAGGCCATATTGCTGCTATGCTAAAATGCAAAGAGCATACATTGGCATAAATCATGTTTCCGTTCAACAAAAAGTATTGGACCATCTTGCCGTTATATAGGCGTAGATAGGCATTTATCATATTGCCGTTATACCACAATAAAGAATAGGCATATACAATATAATGTCATCAACCAAACAACTGTTGCACAAAATGAACTAATCACTAAGAAAAAAAAAACTTTACTGACAATATTGCAATTATATTAAATATGTACCGATCATACATTGACGTTGACGATTTTGCCGTCATAAAAATGTACCGACCATATAATATATTATTGGCATTAACTTTATAACCGCTATACCAAAATATAGTTGATTGACATACCTTTTCACGTGATGCGTACACATACGCCATGATGTATGCAATGTTGACTAATGTGGCGATGGCGTTCATCTGCACGATAGGTGTTTGTTTTATCATCACACCGTATACTGTGGTCAGAATGGCACTGTAATATAAAACATATTAAAACTTGGTGTCCAATGACTCTGCTTAAATCGTCGATTAATAACATAAAACTCTACTGATCAACAGACCTTAAATTTGACCTTTTTCACAGAGAGGAATCATGTAGCCAGTCCTAGGTCACATTCAATTATAAAAATGTTTCATTGTAAAAAGAACACAACTATTTTTCAAATGACACTTTGTTTCCAAATGTATCAAAATACACGAGAAACATATGCACTCACAACTACATTTGATAAAAAAACATATATATGTACCACCTAACTAACATAGGGCTCGCCATCGTGAACACGTGGTGAAGTCCTGTTATCTCATTGGCTAAGAGACATGTCTGTCAAACGCATTTGGATGTGGAAGTGTCAATTATGAACAAAAATGGCGGACAAATTATAGAAATGCTCATACAAGCTTGTTGTACATGTATGTAGACCGATAGCAAAGTTCTTACTTGCAGAAGCCCACCAAGATAAAAGCCCAGGGTGCTTTGTGGGTATTTTTGGTCCTCACACAGGCTATACAAGGCGGGCTGGAATCGAAAATTAAAACACAGCTATGGCTAAAGTGACAATGAATTAATCAAAGCACTGAAGGTACCCGCAACTGTGGTAAGAGTAGAATTATACAAATCGTTGCAATGAAAATTCTTGTAAAGATAACTGTGTTTAATTTTATTTTTTGCTCGCAGTTTTTTTAACAAAAAAAAAATGCACTAACGTGGTGCATTTAATAAAACATAAGCAATGTCTTATCACATCTATTATGACAATGAAGAACATCTACGTTAAGGTAAAAAAATAAAATAAGGGAGCACATTAAGATCTAGTCCTATAAGTTCATGTACATCGTGTAACTTGTGCGTTTTTTTTTTACTGCTACAATCTGTACATGGACATTGTTACATGTACATGTAACATGTATGAGAAGCCGGTCTAATACCCAATTAAGCATTCAATTAATCAATGTAGTAACACTGATTCAAAATTTCAGACATTTTAATAATAATTAATGCAATAACAAAATCATTTATATATAGCGATAGCTGCTTATACTAAAGGAGTATTCCAAATGTGACACTGTAAATAAGACATATTATATTAACAACTTAGCAAATAAAATCACTTACATACTAATGCACTGCAAAACTTTGATTAAAACTGTTACTAATAAATTTTAAAGAAGAACAAAAACTGAAAAATATTTTTTTCCAATTACTTACATGCCACTCAGTATCATCACGTAGGTGATGATTTGAGTGAAAATCTCCACTGCGGTGAAAAACTGCATGGTTGTTATGGCAACACACTTCTGTTAATCTCTCTGGTCCCTCTGATCCGATTAAACGCTACTTCTATAAACAGAAAAGTGGACGTGTTTGTTATTACATGTTTTATAAAAGGTAAACGTGATTCTTGAATAAAAATAAAAATGTAAAAAATGCATATTCTGTAAATAACTGGGATAATTTGATATAATTTGTTTTGGTTAAAATAAATGTGTTATATTTTAATGATAAAATATGATCAAGTTAATAAATTACAATAATATTTGAATACACCCATGAACACAATTGACCGTTCCAGGGCGGTAACTGTTGGGTGCTCGGTTTGTTAAAAAAACCATCACAGATTTGTTTTTACTTTTTACATTTTCTTACTTTTTACATTTGGTTTGCATGTGAATACCTTTATCATGTGGTGAATGTTGCAACGCTTATAGGACTTTGTCATATTTCCTTAGTTACATGTTACCTCGAGTTTATTCAGATTTTCAGGTACACATGACATCTACTTAGAGCACTTACATTAATTCTAAATATGGCAATGAGAAAAAAACAACATCACTCGATTACATGCATTCTGCAATCTTAATTGATCCATTCAAAAACTCAGTGAACAACACTCATATTAAATAAATATGTTGCATTAGACCGACACAATTATTGGTGACACAAACAGCCAAAAAATAATTTCATAAATAAACAACAACAACAAGACGTTTCTGTTCACATACTATTGCACACATATGATATATGATCTATCGTCCCCAGTGATTTCAACAGACGGGACATGTTATTGATGTGCACACGTGTACATGCTTATCAGAAAAGATAAAATAGTTGTCGTCTGCCTGCTAACTGAACGTTCACAGCAGGAACATCAGTAAATACAGTTACAACACGTGCCTATTTTACCATAACGAGATACATATGTGAATGATTTGCGGATAAAAGTTCACTACTTAAGAATGTGTTCATATCTTGTGTTTATCTTTATTCAAACTTATACTATTAGTATACTATTAGACTCGTATTTGTATATATATTTATATATATAATATGAAAAATATATATACAAATACGAGTCTAATAGTATACTAATAGTATAAGTTTGAATATATATATATATATATATATATATATATATATATATATATATATATATATATATATATATATATATATATATATATATATATATATATATATATATATATATATATATATATATTTAAATGCAACAACAAAGGTTACAACTCTTCCAAATATTAAAAGACCACGAATGACAGGGCAGACTGCTACAGCATACATGTGTGTATAATAAGGCAATGCATGTTTTGTTTTCTGTACCAGCAAACATAGTTGGTGGTCTAGTGGTTAAAACGTTGAACTCCGGACAGAGAAACTATTTACCCCCCAGGAACATGCACCCAGTATGTGATACAGGTTGTACATGTATCCAGGAAGTGGTGAGTCGGATATGTTTTTTAGATCAATTATCATCATCATAGATCCAGACCAGCTGTTTTTGGTAGAGGAAGACCCCAGACACATGTCTAGGCAGAACCGCCGGCGCACCGCAAGTCAGCTGGAAGACCTTCCTACATTAAGTCCATTGCCCCAAACGTAGCTTGAACCAACGCGGTGGAAGTGCTCAGCTGAAAGTCGGATCTATATGAGTTGAGGAAAACATGTTTTCTAAACGACTAGTTATAAACAGGTTTAAAAATATCCATGAGAGAATAACACATATTGCCACATAACAACGATAAACATCTTCAACACAAATACATATATGTAAACTGTTCAAAGTGACACGATCACGATAATAATACAGCATAAACACATCGCACTTGTATATATATAGACAGAGTATGCTATATATATATGTATATATTTGACACTGTGCATAAAAAGATTGTATGGTATTATTTCAGGGACTGCAATTTTCACTGAGTAGTACATCCATTAAATAATCACAAACTTACGGTATCACAAGCACGGTTGTATCTGACATGTCAATTAAGTCGGTTATCTCAACTTCATTTTTCGATAACGTTGAGTTATGTGGCTAGGCAAAGGATGTACAAACCTGTTTGATTTGGCCTATACGCATATACATGCACACTGTATTTATAGAGTAGGCGTGTGTTTGTTTGTTTATTGGGTTTATCGTCCCACCAACAGTATTTCAGTTATCTGGAGACGGTGTCCACTTGAAGCAGATATAGTGCTGCCTTCACTGTGTATAGCATGCCGTGAACACCTGGCATGATACCACACCCAGTCACATTATCCTGACACCGGGCCAACCAGTCGTGGAACTACCCTTATATTTGCTTGAGCGTTAGCAAGGGAACTATACCACTACCCTTTTTAACGACTTTGGTATGTCGCGGCCCGGGATTGAACCCGGGGCCTCCCTTACCTGGAGCCGACGCTCTACCGATTGCGCTACCAGGTCCGGTAGGCGTGTGTTTGTCTGTTTGTCTAATATACCTACTATCTACCCATACAAATTTGAAAAAGTTAAAAATGCATTTTTAACAATGAATTAATATCAATTTAAGCATACATGCCGGCCTTTTAAAAGAAAAAAACAACAACAAACAACAAAATAAAAAACAAAACAGAAAAGAATGGAACATAACGACCTGGTGAATTCCCTTTTAATCTTCTGCCTAATATACATGCATTGGCTACAGTTTTTTAGTTGAACTACGAGCAGCAGTTTCAGTCGATTGCGGAACAAGTTCTTATTAACAACCCATCATTCCAACCTGCCTGAGTCTGGAAAGAATTATAATACGCTGGTAGATTCTACTAACTGCCTGTATACATGTTTGTTTTATTTTTAAAATACACCACAGCGACCAGTTATGGTCATCATAGCGACGTCCAGCATTTTCTTTGGTGGAGGAAGACCCCTGACAAATGTCCAGGTAGAACCTCCGGCGCACCGCAGGTCAGCTGGAAGACCTAACCACATTAAGGCCTTCGTCCCGACCGGGACTCGAACCCACGCCACGGGCACCGCGATTAATCTTCAGTCATACTTATGGCCTAATATCTCATGGTCGTAGGAGAGGTTTAAACGCGGGACCCTCAGTCAAATCCAACGGCTAAACCACTTGACCACGGACACTCACCGGTCCTGGCATGCATGTAACTCCGAGCTGAAATGCGGTGGGCCGGTGGTTCTACCGAATCTATTTTGTCTTGGATCTCACTTCACCTTGATCATAGGTTTATGTTGGATATATCGACCAACCAACAATCGTTCAGTTATTAAAAAAAACAACAACAACAAAACAACATATATGACATGTTATCGGACCAACATCGGCTGAATTTTCAGTGAATTTCAATATTGTAATGTTGTATCGTAATGATGTACACAAGGAGAATGTGTTGCACTGGCACGTTCTTGTATCGAACGTATAGTGCATCTGCAGAGGCAATTAGATAAGTAACGTGATCCGAGGTAAATCCTCATTAATACTAAATCCAGTAAAAAAAAAGGCATAAAACAAATTAGCAATGCAATTAAGCGATATTGTGTTGTTTTTTTCGATTGTGAATACGGGGGCGACCATGCCTCAGAGGGTAGAGTTGCTGGTTTGCACCCTCTGACTTCATGGCCTCTCACTTCTTGGGTTCGAGTTCAGGTTGGAGCGAATGCTTCCAGCTTCCTGCTAACCCTGCGGTTCGTCAGTGGTTCAACTAGATATTTGAATGAGACCTTCCTTTACCAATAACAGATGTACGTCACTGTAATGAAAATAACAGATCGCTGCGAGGTTTATATCAAGAAAAAGCATAGATGTGTATATGCAAACCGTTTTATAGCACATATGTAAATCTTTCCCACAGTTGATCTATACAACGATATATAACAGTCTTTCAACTTGTATAAATTGAGTAGATTGAATAGATTTACAAAGACTAGTAATATTTTATAAAAAATGTCACAGGTCTATGTTGTTCATAAATTATGTACATGCATATGTAGATCTGCACATAGACAAACACACGTTCACGTGTTTCAATCTATACCTTCAACACGACCATCATGAATTATTTCTTGCCACGAAAAATAATATGTCTGAAAACAATACAACCTTCATCTTAATTTCTAGAAAAAAAAACTTTATATATGTATGCATATCTGCTCTCCCCAAAGCTCTCTGCCTGTGTTACTCAAGGGGTAGAGTGGTGAAGCAACTGACTCCGGAATAAGAGGTCGTGGGCTCAAGCACAAGCTTGGGTGATTGTTTCTTTGCCACCCGTTAAACAGCAATACATCTGCATGTATGAACGTAGATTTAGTTTGACAATTTTAATGCGGTAACTCACTAACTGTTGGCTTTTCTCTACGTATATATATATATACTATCTCCACCCTGTATGTTTTGATCACTTTAATATGTAATCCTTA
Organism: Sinonovacula constricta; assembly: GCA_007844125.1. Taxonomy (NCBI): domain Eukaryota; kingdom Metazoa; phylum Mollusca; class Bivalvia; order Cardiida; family Solecurtidae; genus Sinonovacula; species Sinonovacula constricta. Next base: position 26,652,769 of record CM017559.1, on the reverse strand, counting down.
TATTTATTTCCTTGTCAGACGCTAGATGCAATTCTAATATACATTGGATGTCCTATAACCTTGTCAAATTTTCTTTAAGTACATGGACAGATGATGTCAACTTTTTTATTCGCTAATTCACCGTTCCGCGAGTCTAAAAATAGAGTTTAAGCTCCGCCCCCTTGTCCACAAACAACATGGTTTAAAGTGACAGATCTTACAAATCCGCGAAAATATTTTAATTTGATATCTCCAAAATGCAAAGAGCTTGTGATGGAGATGTTTAGATGAAGATTAAGACAGTTTCACCCACAATGATGCATTCATGACACAAAATTATGAAAGAAAGTTGTTGCTGGCTATAGCTAGATTTTACCTTTCGATGCAGATATGGAAAAGCCTCATCCAATAAACTAAATTAAGATGCGAACAGAGAAGCGATTACAGCAACGTACGATTCCTTGCAAACAACAAACAACCCTGTTTCCATTAAATTGAACCAAAGGCTCAAACAGATTTAAACTGATCCCTTGTCAAAATCATTGTTTGTGGGACAATGTGTAAGTGAGAATCAGCATAACGCAGGTAAAGTGTCAATCAACGCGATGTGATTGGCTAATTCCATGCTAATACACAATGTGTAATATCTATTTTCAGATCTCGCGGAAAGGTGAATTACCAACCAAACCATGACTGTCTGGTTAAACAAAGAAAATAGCTTACCGACCAATAACACGCTGGTCGGCACATTCGCATATGAATAAATGACATCCACAAAAGTCAATGTTCTTCGTACCTAATACACAAAATCCGCGAACACTAACTTAGAGTAATAATTTAAAAAATCCATTCTCAACAAATTCACCCAAATCCTCCTCGCATTCATAGACGTATATGTAAACCATACACTCATACATAATACAACACAACCTTCACGTTTCAGCAAGTACAGTATGTATAAAAGTCTACCCAAACAAAACAGCAGATCTACACAGTAAGCCCTCAATGTAGTCGTACGAAGTGTGTGCTTTTCGCACCGATTGGTATTCACACACATGTAAACGTACAATATGGGTACAATGTAGTGTACCAGAACTCTCGAAGCGTACATAAATCACTCCGGTGTTTGTGATTCAAATTAAAGAATGAGTATATGTCATGTTATTTATATTTTTGACACACATGCACACGTATTTTCGAGATATACTTATTATATACATTCATTTTGAATTGCTATATGTTGTTCAAAATGGGGCTTAAACATAATGCCTTAATAACTACAGCATGCACTTTTGGCAAAGATAGTGTATATTAATTTCATTAAGGAAGCTTACTGAGTCTGAGATTAGGAAAAATGTCCGACCAAGGTATAATGTTTTATAGAACATTAAATATGATCAATACAGTCAGAGCATACATGTACAATTTATTTAAAAATCAATAATGTTAACTAAGATTTATATATAAAAGAAACTAGCATTACTGGATAGTTTGATTTTATAATATTAACACATGGCTGTGAACGTCTACAAATTCGGCGAACTTGATAAATTACACATAAGATCTTTTCAAGAACATACTTTATGTTCGTCAACAACACCCTAAGCTTACAATCGTGTTCCTTTTGACGACTTTGACAATTCCTTCTTAATTTAAATTGCAAACTTAGAGCTCTAAATTATTTTATAGAAATAAAACAATTAGAAGTACGTAAAACAAAGAATTGTTGACAACCAGTGTGCTATTAATGTGGTATAATCCTGTTACAAGTACCTGTCAATACAGAAGTGTGCTTAATGGACTTTTTAAATCATTTATTTATAAATGTCTTAAAAGGTTTTAATTGTTCTAATTATTAAGAATACCTTCTTTGAAACTTGATTAGAGAAAAAGAATTAACGACACACCTAAATTACCTTTTATAAAGATTTCAAAACAAAATTTAGGTTGGTGATTATTTAGATTTCATTTCGAATATTAAGCATTGGATTGAAATGACCTGATCCCTGTTACATGAATACACACATAAGCTTGGTATCGATAGTGCAATATCTACATGTAATATATCCTTGATGTCTGCTACAACTGTTTTGTAATTGCAAGCTGCATTTTTAATCTCTGCGTACTCGGTTTCTTTTGTTAAAAAAAGACCTAGTCACCCAGCTACGAAATCATATTATTGCCAGCTACTCTTTAATTATGCTCTATAATTGCTAGCTACACTGTTAACTGCGGCGTACCATCTTCTTTCCTTTGAAAACGGCTTCTCCGAAAAGCTGCAATATCCTGTCATTTCCTGTTGCATCCTTGTCTGAATAAAATGTTAATTTATAAAATGCATCGCTCTTCAGGGCGGCTCCAATTGATTAAATTGTATACTTAAACTATGTATACATAAAAGTGTCCCCAATGACGCTTAAAGGGAGTGTACTCGGTTTATTGTGGAGTGTTGTTCTAATAATCTCTCTTAGTATGTTTTCTCTCCCATTGTCTTGGTCAGAGCTGAACCTATACGCTCATAAGTACTTCTGATAGAGGGATATATTGGAGTTGCTTTGTTCGTCACTCTGTCCGGCCAGAAAAGTGGTTAGTAGCCTGAAAGCCGGGTAGAAGTGGAAGTATGTGTCAATGACGCGTAAGCACTAGTTATTTGTACTGTTGATTTATGATTTAATGATTTACATAATTTATATTTTAGTTACACATCCTAAACACATAAAGACTTTCAATTGTTGTTTAAATAATGACATTTTCTGGTTGTGATTTTTATAAGTAAAATCAAGTATACGATCGATCAAGTACAGGTAACAATTCTACAGTTTTAGTTTTTTGAGAAACCTTTCTTAAAATATACCCAAGTAACTTACATTTAAAAGTTGTATGTACATTTATTCGTTTATATTCTGTGACTGTTTCCAGATAACTGAAATACTGTTGTTAGGACGATAACCGCCCCCCCCCCCCCCCCCAACACACACCTCCCACTTAACAAAAAACAAGAACCCCAAACCATTCTGTATTTTGTGTACATTTATTCGTTTAAATTCTGTCTACAGATAACTGAAATACTGTTGATGGGACGATAAACCCGACACCACCACCCCCATCACCCAAAATATTCTGTGTTGTATGTACGTTTATTCGTTTATATTCTGTAGAATTGGGCTGAAAATATCACATGGCAAAACTATGCACATATATTGTTTTCCACCAAACATGTGTACATGACGTAAGTATAAAAGCTTTATTCGTTCACAGGAATCTAATGACTAACACTCAAAGCAAAAGTAGATAAATCAAAGTTCACGCAGTTGTGTATTATTTGGCAAGTTTACGGAGACATAGGAACTATTTTCTTTGGCTACACATACATTTACCCCTTTTTAACGACAATATACATAAAGGAGCCATTATGAATCATGTTCAGTCAGGTTAGGACATAATAAAACTGAATGAAAGAAATTTTACATTTGACGGCGAGCAGGTGTCAATATGTGATGTTTTTGTCATAGGATATCGCTTAAAACTGTGAGAGTAAGCATAAGGTCAGTGAAGTGAAGTAATGTGACTAGTCCAGCCACGTTCCAATGTTTGAAGATGTCGCTGAGGTACCGAGAATCTGTCTGTCCTGATAGAATTGCTGTTCCACGATGTACTGGTGATTTTGAAGTCTTCCATTAATGGCAAATTACTTTGTAGATGTCGTAAATCACTTTTGTTGCTGCCCTGTTGATATGTTTCCTCAATTTGCGAACATGGATCTGTTGAGAAAAATAATTCTTTATATTCATTTATATTCATTTCTTCAAGTAGTCGTAGAGTCGACGAAGCTGACAGAGGATGTTGTGTGTTGTGCCTCACCAATCCATAGTGCTCAACTTTAGGATTGTTTGCATTACATTTCAACATGTTTTGCTCTTAATAGTAAACTAAGTAATGTCTGAAGTAGTTTCTAGACATTTTGGGCTGAAATTACTCCATACAGATGACGGTTATCTTCAAACAATGTGCACTCACTTTATAAAGTCTGGCATATCATGTAAATGGAATATGGCAGGTCCTATGATTAATCTTTGTAAAACGCATCTGTCTAAGTTGACTTATTACAACTCTTAGTTTATATCCACAAAATATTTTCAACAACTTTTATTCCAATAATAGTCAACCAACTATGCCATATGATTTCCCCTATTGTAGAAAATGTGAATATCGCACAGTATCGAAGTCCTTAGCAAAATCACTATATGCATGGACGCTTTGATTTTAAATTTTGTGCTACCTGGCGTGCCTGATTAACATTTCGGAGATTAACATAATTCTATCATCAGATATATTTCAATGCTGGGTTAAAAGAGCTTAGGTTGATTTTGCCAGACATGAAAACATTTATTATGTAGTTTAAATAGAACGAAAATAGAGGCACTTCGCTATATCGACCATAACTGCTGGTTTTTAGTTTTGTCGACCCTGTAACAGTATTTAAACCATTTGAAGACGGCGCCATGTTTATTTTGATTCGACGCAATTAAAAACAAACTAAATAACACAACACCTGCAAAACGATCACTTTTTCTGGTTCTACCCAGAACTGTGTGATTAAGGTATTCCTTTACCAAAACGTTGGACGTTGCTATAATGATCATAATTGGTCGCTGCAATATATTTCAAAAACAAAAACAAAACAAATACAAAACATGTAAAGCTCGACCAGCTTTATAATTTATTGGTAAATTATTGGTTTTATTTGTTGTTGTTTTTTGCTTAGTACATAGCTATTTGAAAATATTTAACTTCTAAGTCTGTGATCTGTCAAATTTCTGTGACGTCTGTATAATTAGTAAGAATACACTGTATTAAATAATATCGTATAACATTCTTATATCATTCAATATACTCTGAAACAAGAGAGAAAAACAATGTTTTAGGATCGCCGCATATAGTTGCTTGTGTTGCCTTATTAAGGACTAGCCCTGTCTCCTATGTTTAATTACCGGAGATATTCAGATTGTCACTAATGTCGCTCCTTACGTTCATGCGTATAGATTACCAGGATTGTATTACTTTAAATCATTGTGGCTTTTATAACCGATCTGCTGCATGTGATACTGTGCGGTTTGTGTACCTGTGAGGGAATAAGACTGGGTGTGGTTTGTTTCTGTGTACCGTTCAGAATGATAAATGGCGATCATTGTATAAAACCCGTATGGTCCACATACATGTTACCTTTGAATGACGTCCGAATACGCGAGAATGCATGATTTTATTTATTTATTTATTTATTTATTTATTTATTTATTATTATTATTATTATTATTATTATTATTATTATTATTATTATTATTACATGTATTATTATTGCTTTTCAAGAGTTAAACAAAGTTTAATAACAGTAAAATATTTAGCATCATTTGGCATTTTCCTTACAATTAGATAAAGTTTGGTTAGATTGTATATAAAATGAAAAAAGTACCTTCTTTTTTTCATTCGGACATGCATGTACTTCGTGCGAGAGGCTGTTGGGTCAAAGTGATTTTCTCTACGTGACTGCAGTTACTTTTAAACATTCAAGGCATTTGGCTCGAAACCATTCATTTCGCTGGGTGTGTGTGTGTGTGTGTGTGTGTGTGTGTGTGTGTGTGTGTGTGTGGAAGGGGGGTGGGGGGGGGGGGTGACGTAGTGGTAGAGTCGCAGATTTGTAACTCCTCTGACTGCTTAGCCGCCCACCGCGTGGGTTTGAGTCCCGTTCCTCCACCAAAACATCTGGACGTCGCATTAATGATCATCACTGGTCACAGCGATGCATCTCCAAAACAAAACAAAATAGGCTCATGTCGCCGTACGAGCACATTACGAAGCACTGAAACAATTGCGCACTTTAGGGATTTGCGCACACACTACCAGCGTTTATTAAACATGAATGTCAGCAAAGTGAAAGTTTCAATCTTTAATTAGCCACAAGTTGTCAGCAAACTCCGCACAGGGTTTACGATATCGCTACGCTCGCTTAAAACCACTGCCATCATACAAAATCACGTGATGATAGTCAGATCATGTGACAGAAGCAATATGGCGGCTGTGTTGTTGGCGTGATTTTACGTCGCTGTTAAACTTATATCTTTTATATATTGTCTACATACTTTTGAACCTACTGTGTTGTGGTAACAGGTAAAATGTGAATGTATTTAACGACTTAACTCTGCAGCGTGTCGGCGAAAGGACGGAAATGGCCGAGTTGTTACGATTGTAGTGATAAATACATTCTTTTTTTTTGTCTTTATCGTTAGAATTTGTTTTTTCATCCATTATTAGTCGTTTTTCTAACATACACATTCATTCCGATTGTCATTTTACTGAACAAAAATTAAAAGTAAAAAAATCAAATCCTTCCAGATCTGGAAGGATTTCTGTATGGTAGCAGAGATTTTCCTTACTGAAAGGGGGAGATCACTGCGTTGGAGATTGAGTTGTCAGGCCTCTCTTTATATAAAAATTTAATACATTTTGACGGCTTTTGAACCTGCTCTTAAAATGTATGATTAATGTATTTATAACGTAGTCCAGCGGATGCGCGTGACATTTGATCATTTTATTGATTGATGAAGCAAATTAAATCTAACGGGGCTTATATAAAAAATGGCCGAGGAAAATGAAGGTTAAATAACGATTTTGACGTTGTTGTTAAGTACTATTTTATGTGCAACACTTCATCAATTGGCAAAATATAACATTGTTTCGAGCTTTTTTGTTGCATCAGTAATTGTTCAAGATGTAAACCAAATGGCTGAAATATTGGAAAATCGTACGCATAGCTAGTAATTGTATACGATAAATCATAAGGAAAATTAAATGCATAAAATTATGTTTAAAATGTGTCTACGTATTTTATATATTTATGTCGTATTTAAGATTTAATATATAAATTAAAATATCTGTATCGATTTATTTCCTTTTATTTCAATATATATTTTAATATTTAATATTAAATAATTCAATCAGTATTTAAATCCTTATATATATCTGCCTGTTTTATACTGTAAAACATTTTAACGATCTACAAATGAAACTGAGAAAATATTATGCCACCGCGTTCGTGTTTTAATCAGATGGGATTATCTTGAATGTAGTCTGTTATAACAAAGTTGAACAAATCCTTGATTCCGGTTATCGTCCCTGGCTGTTTCAGACACTTTAATGTATTTTGATTCTAATATTGTTGCAGGACAATTTCAATAAGATTAATCCATTTATAACAGTTTGGCCTGTCTAAATGTCTTGTCTCTGCCGTTAGATTTACAAACTTAAAGTTATAATGTCTATATAAATATCACATGACTCATTTACTATGGAACTGACGTCTAATGAGGACAATAATGACGTCATAAAAAGTGTTTTATGTAAACACGGCATACGACAATTGAATGATAGGCAGTATAATTACCGTTAGTAAGGAAGCAGGTATTAGAATACGAGCATGGACTGGCATTATAGTTCTTGTTTGTACAATGCAAATGCAAACATTTGCATTAAACTATGTATAAATATATCACGATTATTGAAAATGCAGATGTTAAGCGCATTCAAACAATATCAATCCTCCCTATATCTGTCCTCAATTTATATGGTAACATCAATATGTATATTTACACGCTTGATATAATGATTAAACGTGTGATATGGAACTTTTTTCCATTTTAACCGCTCATTATCATTTTGAATATGTTTGTTTATGACCATGGACGTTATGTTTGCATGTCTGCCTAAAAAATATTGAATTGAATTGCATTTGTACTAAATTATTACGCGTGATAATTTGTTAATATGTGGTATACGTTTTTAAATCTTTTGTACAAAACTTCATAAACATAATTTATTTTTCAAACGATTGTGTTAAAAAGTTTTGACAAATATAATTTTAAAACGTAATTTAAATAAGTTTTTATGCATTTGAACCGTTAAAAGGAAATGTTCACTTTGCGCGCGCCCAAAAACGATGTCACAACTTAAAGTCAGTTAACACATTTAACCAGAAAAAGAAAACCCGTGGCAACAAAATCTTTGTTACCACTTAGTGACGTTATGTAAACATAAAATACCATATTGTAGATGTATGTAAGTTTTCATAATTATTTTCTGTGATAAGAAATAAACGAACAAAGAAAATTCAACTTGACATTTTGCTGGCAAAATTATTTATAATAATTGGTGCTTCATTTTAACACCCAGTAATGTATCGGTCATGCATCATTTACCTTTTTAATAACCCGCATATGTAATGATTTACAATCCCAGGTGAAAGCAACAACAGTCAAGCCCACAAAGTGCTTTGTCATTGGTGTTGTTTCTGAATATCGATTTGATGTTTACGCGCATATAGAAGTGAAACGGTTAATTGTTTTCTCTGTTATATCATATTTCCGTCATGGTCGGGTTAAAAAAACGAGGTTTATACGCATACGCGATAGTGAATTGTATCTCTATCATTAATAATATATGATATAAGACGACGACTATAATTCCCGTAGAATAAAATATATACCCGTTCAAAGAGTAAAATCAATAACCCAGCCAGGAATTGAATTCTAAACGCTGCCAATTGTCACCCGTGAATACGTTAAACCGTAGCGTTCATCCGATATATTACAGATGGACCCAAAGTGTATATGAAATATTCATATAAACTTCGGTTATCCATTTGCCATAAGGTTTCAATCAATACATTTGTACATGTAAAGTGGTGTAGGGAAAAATTGAAGTTGTCCTAACGTAGGGCGGCAAGGGTCATGTTTCCAGAGGGAGGGGACAACCATTCCATGAAAACCATGTAGACGAAATCTAACCATAAGCCAGCAACGGCTATCGGAAGTGACGCATTGTCTGAACGTTATGTGTTTGTTTGCTAGCTTTCATTACCAAATCCATATTTGAGCAACGGGGTTATTCGCTGCCTACAACCGAATAGATAACAGTCATCTAACATACGGCATTTGAACTTTGTCAAACAATCAGCTAAAAGTTCTATAAAATTGTGTTGACTAACAATAGTCGATACAAGCATTCGTTTGTTTAATGGGCTAACGTTTAATCAATAACCATTTAGTTCTGTTCAACAATTTAAAGACAAATACCTGCACATGTGATTGTAAAATATTTTTGTCAAGTAAATCTAACTTGAAAAGTTCTTTTAAACAGTACCATGGCAAATGACTTACAGTTAAAAGATTCAACTCATTTTGTCGCCTACAACAGAGATCTCAATGAGATCGGGAAACAGTTACTTTTTCAGTCAAGCTCTCGCACATCTACCGCCGAATTTTCGCCGGCACAGCCGGTGAGAGAAATAGAAGATGTTTCCCGATTTCATTACAATGTCACACCTCTCCTAAACTGTTAAATGTAATTAACTGTAGAAGTGTTCACAGAACTTGGTAGTCACGTAAAACAGTAATGGTACTCCTCCAATGTATCACTAAATTTAAGTGAACTGACACAGGCCAGGTAAGTAACTGTTAATAACCTTTTTAGCAGTCCTTTGGGCAAGTCTGTTCATTACATGCAGCATTTCTAGCTTTTTCGAATGTAGTCATAGTGGATGCATGTTTATCATTCATGTAAACCGCCAATTTTTATCATGTTAATTGTTGTTGTTTTTTTAAATTTCTTATTAGATTTTATCCATTTTGTTTATTAATGCTAATGCGTGTGGAAGGAAATAATCTTTTATTGGCCTAATATTGTTCTGATACAAGTAAACCGCTGTTAAAGCTCACAAATCAAACAGGGACAAAACAACGGAAGATATTTATTTAAAATAAAATACATAACAAACAACGTATTGAACATTAACAATCAAACTCAAAACCACACAATGTTTGTCTGCAAATATGTATAGGGGCACTTGAACTGCAAGATACACACATTGTATAACATGCAGACAGTACAATAAGGCAAAGTGCATTAATAATTAATTAGAAATACAGGACAAACAGCGCGAAGTTTAGTATCACAGTCTAAAAAAAAGAAACCACAACTGTGTAAGGCGGATCTTAGAAAGTCAGATGTTATAAAATATTTACATTTAATAGTATTGTGTTTGCAAAGTATTTCAATAAATTTAAACAATATGTTAAATCAACTTTGTTGTCACGATTTAATAATATACTTTAGTCTTTTGCTAAAGATTTATTTAGGAAACATTAAAGTTAAGTGTGTAACACTTTTTCACAGCAATGGTATATTCATATATGATAGAACTCGTGTTTATCTCATTTTACAATGAAACAACACTTTTGATGAGGGTTCTAGGTTCGAAAACAAAATATAACTGTTTATGATAATATGTGTCGATTTGTTATAATATATTATAAATAACATTGATATCCACCTTATTGTATTGTAAGAAGAACAAAATTAAAACACATAGCACTACTTTTTGTCGCGCTGGAAAAAGACATTGTATGAAGTTGTAAAGTCGGTAAAATCCCGTGTACAGCAGTAACTCTTAATTCAGTGCAAAGGCATACACATATAATACAATATAGATGAATGTCACCTAATCTAGTAAGACACAGCCCATTATAAAGCTGGAAAATATAAAATATAAAATCTTAGTTTCTTATCAACATGGTATGGATTTTCTTGCGGAAATTTACATTTTGTTTTAAAGCTGCATGCATAGTTTTATGTTGTTTGAATGCTGGTTAGAGCGAGTGCCATCTCGCTCGATTTGTTAAATTAATTAAGTATTAATGTACAAACAACTGTGGAAAACGACATCCGTTAGTGCCAGTTAACACACTGTGATAGGTCTGTACTGTCTGCAGATAGAAAGTTCGTGCATTGCAAATATGGTAGAAAAATACGTGTGTTGAGGTCAAAATACATACATATATATTGTTTGAGGACATTTGTATTATGAAAATCCAAGGTCAGTATAAAAATACCAAGTTCCACAAAAATATTTTTCGATAGAAAAACTCGTTATTTGATGTACACTTTACACAACAATTCAACATCCAATCGACAATAACAATGTACATGTTAGCGTTTAATGTTAAACTTCATTAAATATAGAACACTTAACTGTCGCATCTTAAATTACGGTATAACTGCATGGAGATAAACGTTATTTCTTTTGTAATGACGCTTAAATAGAATACATAATTGGACCTTAAATTAAACGGATACAATCAACAGAAGATTGCGCGGATACAACAATTATACTTTTATATTGTTATTGTAAGGCCCGATTAAGCGGCTGAAGAAAAACGGTTTTAATTCAAATTTTGTTGACTCAATTTTTCCATTTTTTTGCATAATGCGCGTAATACCATGTCTGGATTAACACATGTATACCTAAGATATTGACTCACACGTGACTGGCATTTGACCAATAAGGTAGGAAAACAAAGAACATACATGTATTAAAACTACTTAAGTGTTAAAATATAGATATACACGAAGAACTTGTCTAACTGCTCTATATGACTGTCCATAGTTGTACAAAAACTGTTGATAGATAATTTTTGATAACAGTAAAAGGATGAAAGATGTTAATGCTTCATTAACAAGGTTTACGTTTTAAATTGATACTGAAAATTGAAATTATACTTTGCGTCATAAGTTGAACTTGAAACTGCATATTAAGTTTTTATAAATATTTTATATATTCACTTTGCATTCAAATCATGTTTTATGACAAGAAAAAGTATAAGTAAAGTCCGCATGATCTATACATCTGTAAACACAGGCTATCTACTTAATATTAACGTTCCTTGCTTATTTTATGCTAAATGTGAAGGTTAAATATCAGTTAGAGATGCTGTTAAGAGTGTGTTTTTTTTCTTTTCCTTAAAATTAAACAACAACAACAACTAAAATAAAGCTGGCGTACTTGTGGCCAAAGAGCAGAGTCACCGACTCGTAACTGCTCGGAAGGGTCAGCCGTTCACTATATGGGTTCGACTCCCGATTGGGATTAAGGCCTATTGTGGTGAGGACTTCCATCTGATCTACGGTGCGTCAGGTTGTGTCGTTGTCGACGAGTCGTTGCGATTTATTTCATGAACAAATCAAAACTAAAAATAATCCGCCTTCTAACTTTATGCCAACACGACCTGTTGTAATACAAGAACATTACACTTGTATGTACAGAAGCTCTTGAAATCTTAAATACTCTAATACATCCAAAAGAAGGTGGTCATTCGCTGGCTTTTTTTACACACATAATATTTTTTAGATTTTTTTAAAACTTATGCTGAAAATATAGTACAAAATACTGTATATGCTTTAGAAATATTAATTATTGTCAAATGTGGATAAAGGGCAAATTTGCATATACAAAATGTTGAATTCAGGTACCTTAAAGAGTCCATAAACATGGTTTCAAAGTGATCCAAGTCTAGTGCCTAAACGACTTTTAGCAAACGTCGTATATAAAAATAATCTAGGGCACCTCATGATACACTCAAGAATAAGTATTGATAGTGTTGTTCAGTAATAAAAACATACGTAATGTAAGTGCATAATTCCAAACATATCCATACGCGCAATTTAGTCTAGTTTAACATTGGCCTTCTGGACTTCAGTGAAAGTCTCTAATTCATCATCGTCGTTGTCAACAATACCTAGTTTCCTGCCGATCCATCGCACCTTCTCGACCATTTCTTCTTGCATGAGTGTAAAACACATGGACAAGATTGCCATGCCGAAGATTGAATAAACTGTTCCGATGATCAACCGCGTATTTGCAAGCGGGTCGGTGAAGTCGCGTCCAGGAGTTACGTCTCCGAAACCAATCGTGCTGAGAGTGATGAAGCAGAAGTAAGACGACTGAAGCAAATCCCAACCTTCCCAATACTTGAACAAAATTGCCCCACCGAAAATATACAAGCCGATTATTCCCATGCTAACTGTGAGCGGAACGCAGACTTTCGACATATCCGCCCATTCAGCTTCGTCGTCATCATCATCGTCCGATTCTTCATCAAGGATCATAGGTTTCTGTTGCTCGTTTGACCGTTTTTGGAACATTTTTCCACGTTCAACCAGCGCTGCGCTGTCCAGACGACGTATGTTGGACGGTCCTGCGCCACTGGTCCGCTGTTTGACCCCCTGCTCTGACACACTGGCAGCTGTGCTGGCGGTAGAGTTGGTCCGGTTTCCTGATGCCGTTGATTGTTGACTTCTTGGGTCTTCCGTGGACAAGGAGGAGCTCATCTTGCCACTGGACCCTGAAGGTGACACAGTGCGACGCAAAACTTCTGGAACATCGGGTTCTTCGTCCATGGTGGGTTCTTTATTTAATCGGTGATTACGACCTTGAAATGAGAAGGAATATATAAAAATTGTCTACAAAAATTACCATAAATATTAAAATTTGAACTACCACTTATCATAAACAAACAAAGTTAATGTAAAAGTGACAGATACGAAACATTGCACACAAAAAAAAACCACAACAATTTCCACCATGGAACGGTCACTTGACAAAAAAAAACGACTTTGGTGCTTAAATCTGGTCTGTGGAGCACTCCAGCCTCACACATTTCGTGGGATTTTAGGTGCTTGTTTAGAGACAGTTGTGATTAAATAGCGATTAAATATTTAAACTATTGGGTCAGGGTTGGTCAGATTTGCCTTTTCAATAGGCAAAAAAATGAAAAGCTTTGTTGAACAACAGTGAATAATGGGTTACAACGCCGTCTAATAAGTAGGATCAATATGAACATTCTTTCCTTTAAATGATTTGCTGTCATTATGTTGAAAAAAGCACCGCGATGCTTTTCACTTGATTTTATATATTACAGCCACTTAACGCTAAATAACCAAAACAAAACAAAAATCCGCTGTATGTATGTGGGAATATATACTATGAGTGTCGGTGATAAATAATTCAACTGAATGGCTCGACTGTGACGCAATAATTGGAATAAATATAATATGCGAATCGTTGGATCTATGCGTCATGTACTGGCGCTTAACTTTGGCCAAGTCGTTAAAACCGCATTAAGAATTCTTTCTATGTATAAAAACGACTTAAAAGGCACTAAGGAGATTTGAGAATTGACACTGGACACACTAACATTGGAACTAGGCATGCGTGTATATAATCTTGAGCGTTAGCAAAGGAGCTTCCCTATTAACACTATTTGTCAACGACGGTTTGTCGCGGTCCGGGTTTAAACCCGGTGTCTACGATACCTGGAGCCGATGTTGTACCGATTGCGTACCTAGTTCCTGCATATGCACATGAACGTTGTATATAAGTTTTTACGTTGCATTCTTAGATTTTTATAACTTAAATGTTTTGTTTTTATACGTTTTACAGGTATCGTTTGAGTAAATGTTGATTGAAACTGAACTCGTTTTTGTTCTCTAACAGAATACGCATGTGTTCTTATTTTTATGCCTACTGACCTTCGTCTGTGATAAATGCTTCGTTAGAGGAGCCGCTGTCTGGCCGGCGGGGTTTCTTCTTCCGTGGTCGCAGACATCCCAGACAGATGATCTTGCAGTAGACGTATCGGAACACATCTGCCAAGATGTCGCCGATGTTTGTCAAGAACATGAGCATAAGTGGAATCCCCAGCATAGCATAGGAGATACACAGCAGTCGGCCCCATACAGTCTTTGGGGCTATGTGACCGTATCCTGAAATAATAAATGTTGCTTGCATGTTGCTTTACTCTGGCAAAGTAAGAACAAGATAAATTGCTCTTTCTGTATGTAAGTAGTTCTGACGTTGACTAAACACAGCCGGTCCAGAACTGTTCGTACTTTGAACATAAACAACAACAAACAAAACAAAACAAATATACACACACAATAAAAAAAATAAATATAAAAAAGTGTGAAAAAGCTAAATGATGTTGTAAATTTTCTGACGTATAAATTGACATACATACTGCAAGCGTCAACACAAACTGCATGTTTTATTGTCGATGCACTGGAGCAAGACCCGTATACATATATTACGGACTGTTTTTGTTGCAATGTTCACATCAAGAAGTGGGGTCGCTATTGTGGATGTTAATTTTCATACTCTGTTGCCCCTGGGTCTTATTCGGGGAACGTCGATCTAAAAATTACAAAAGTAATGTTTATTGTGTCTGTAAGTTTTCTGATATAAATTTGTTATTGTTAGTTAATATACCCATTACAGTTAGTAAATGCAATAATGTACATAGATTTCGATCTGTTCATTTTTCTTTTGGGTTGTCTTTATAACGACAGCACAGTTAAATAGCACACCGTGGATTATTGTGAGACATTTATCCAGCAAGGTAATATGTGCAATTATATTCAAGTTTTTTGTTGCTTATATCAGAGCTTCGTATGAATAATATATAGTCAGTTCTGTACTTGTTACGTCCCCCAACATCTAAAAAAAATTAACATAATTAAGCTATTCAAGCAGTCAAAGCTTTATAATATAGTTATACTTGTTTTCATATACATACAGTGAACTAACTGACAACAATTGTGTTTTTTTTACTTTGACAATTTGTTTTACACCAAACCAAGAAAACCTGTTCATTGTCTTAACAATTGTGCTTCATAGCATAAAAATCAAGCAGAAGCAATGCATATTGACATTGCGGTATGTTTTATCTTAGAAGGAGAGCAAAAACAATATTTATTAACATGACTGTGTTTTTACCTTTAAAGTGAAGCCACAGATCTGTGTTTTTTGTGTTGAAAAGCCGGGCAAGCGCAATATGTATGTGCTTGTCTGTGTTTCATGCGGTTAAACACTGAGAGAAACTTTATTCATTTTTTACTGCTTTTTTCTTGCTTTCCAAGGCCGAACGAACGCAATCAATTTTTACCCATCATCGTTTCATGCTTTTAAAGTACATCACATGCGCTATATTATACTTTCAAGAAACGTCCTCGATTGATTATAAATGATCAAAATGTCAATATTTTATCAACAACATGCTAAATATAAATCAATAATGCGATCAGCTATAACTAATTTTATGACAGTTTTCCATGATAAACCAGTCGCTAGAAACTTAATTTCCTCGTGTTCACTTTCAGGTCTATTATTGTGAGAAGTCATATCACTTTGTATTGATCCATTCGTCGTTATTTTCCAATAATAGTGTTTATGAGTGGCGTCACCAATTTCTAAACCCCCTACCCCGAACCCATATCACACTTCCTGTCCACGACAACTAAACGTAAGGCAGTTTTTTTTTTTAATTGTCGTAATAGCTACACTAAAAATGTATCACAGACTTGAAAACAAATACTAAAGATCCTGACCAGACTGATACGATCGAGAGTTGCCTGATCTGAATCAGCACTTTTTGACTGTGAATTCTCGACTAGTGTCAAGCAGGTTAAGGTTGGAAGGTATTCCGAATGATTGATAAGTTGGCTGGAAGTGCGACAGATCCCGTAGGTTTGGTCAATTATTGTCTCGTGAGATGGGACGCCATACTACGCCTTTAATTACACATCAGCCCCAGAAAGCAATGAGTCCAAATAATTTCATATGCGGGTGTTTGTTTCACTTTAATGGGTGACAAACAAATAATACTGATTATTTGTAGTTTCCGTGTTAGTAAACAATAATTCCGCCAAATATCGCTATTTAATTTAAAAATAAGAAACTATTTCAGCCCACCGCCAGCTAAAAATAAAATTAGAAACAAAAAGTAAAGAATATTGAAAAAACAACAACAAATAAACAAACACAAATTTGAAGATCATAACAAAACAAACAAATGAGATGCTACGTGTATAAAGTTGTTTTTATTTATTCCTCAACCGGAGGTTTTATGAATTATAAATTAAAATTTTGGATCCACTTAACTCTACAGGAGTCGCATGGTTACCTTGAGGTGCCGTATCTTCTCCGAACGAGCACCGTGCGCCACATATACAGCAATTAATCTATTGAACGAAATCATATAAATCTGAGATATTTAATTTTTATGACTTCCCTATACAGCCGCATGGAGTCCGCAAAATTACCGCGTTATCACGCGGCATAACTGCAGAGGCGTTAAGCAATCGGAACTTCTCGGGTAATTCCGTCCTCGGGACAATCATCCCTTGGATGTCTCTGGTGCAATGATACTTACAAAAATCACGATCGTTTTGTTCGCAGGAAGTCAGAAGAAGATATTTAAAATGTAGTTCGCACAAAACATAATCAATGGCATCGTTTGGCAGCTGTGTCTTTGCTGTGCCGGGTAAATTAAACTTAGCTGATTTAAATTTAAAGCCGCCACAAAGGGAAGTTTTACAGGCATTGTTCTATAGTGAGCTGTCATCCGAGCTGCCATCTTTGTTTTGACGTCTGTGACAAAAGAAGTCCCATTTAGGAAAATTGCCGAGGCAGTCCGACTACCTACATACATTTGAGAGATGATTCGTGAATTTTCTGAGGTGTTCCGACTGGGGCATTCGGATGTCATTGCTTTTATATCAGTACACATTCAAAATACGCTATCCGGTAACCATGACAAGTATGACTGCAACAGGATGTAATCATTATCATCGTAAAACAGATATTGGTCATAGAAATAAACGGCCACTGGCGTAATGATAGTAGGGCCTTAAAACTCTGCTAAGCACTTAATATAAAGCATTTACGAAATAAAATATGTTCTGTTCTGTATTGTATGTTTTATGTAACGTCATTTAAGCAAGGAAAAACGTATCAAGTACATACCTTTTAAAATGTTACTTATAGCTTAATATAAAATAAGCGTTGTAATAACAAACTATTTTTTCTAAAAATCAATATTATTGAAAAAATTGACTTCGGACGTTAAATTATTCGCATAATAGAACATAACAATGACAAAATCAATCCTACATATTAAACAATCTCGAGTGCTGTAAATATTAGTGGTGTGTTTGTAAAAATCACATACATTTACGCCCATTTACGACGTGGTTGATGTTTAGATAGCAAATCGATATGAGAGTGGCTGGGGTAATAAATGCGGTAAGTATCTCTCCCACCCTCTTACGCTCTTGGTTTGCAACTTTCACATACAGGTACACACCTGCAATAGGTTGACGGCCATGAACGTAAAGAATCTTGACATAAACTACGATTGGTGGTTCTATTTTGTTGTAGGAGACCCGTTGTTCCTACAATTTGTGTTTTAATTAAAGGTAAATGTATTTTGCTTTTGGTCTGAAAACTTAATAATTGCATAGTTACATGTATTTCTAAATGATAATCAAGTAATACAAAATTTGCTGACCAAAACGAAATATCTTTAAGAGTTCATATTGTTTCGTAGTCATTTCTAAACCATAAAGCAATGTAAATGTGTAGCTAAAAACAAAATATCTTTAAGGGTAGAGATTATAATACAATTATAAATCATTAAGTAATTTAAAATGTGCAAACCTAAACGAAAGATATGTAGGAGTACAAATTATAATTTCTAAATCGTTCAAGTATTTTAATAATTACTTACATTAAATATATGATTCGTCAATTGCATGCAGTTGGCAATACATGCTACATAAATACAGCATGATCCGGTCTTTATATCTTTTAAAAAGTACTTTTACCATTATTTTAAAGGCAATTAAGTATCAACAATATATGTATACTTTGCATCAGATCTACTACTTAAGTAAACTTGCAAAACTTATTTTTAAATATATGTGCAAATTAGAAAAAATGTCAACACTAAAATATACCGTATTTCGTATTAAGCAGCCAATTTGTCTTAAGCAGCCAATTTTGGGCTGCCTTTTAAGTTACTGCTTACATGTGAAACAAGTTGGAGTGTATTTTATGTACCTACCAATGGTCGTTATCACTGTCATAGAGAAGAAGAGGCCTCCTGCAAAGGTCCATTCATGGGTAGGGCCCTCTGGAAGTCCATATCCTTCACACCAATGACCCTCGTAGCCGATCGAGAACGAATTGTTCCGAAAACTCTCGAATACGCCAATCAGCTGAACTTCGGCTGCGTTCGAGCCGAGCGGATTGTTCAGCACGACGTCGAGTAGACTAACCAATGTCTCATTCTCCATATCATTGTACTCCTTTCGGCTCTCTTTGCAAGCTGTGATTTCATTTTCTTTCTCTAATAGCTCAAACAATAAACCGCCAATCACGCAGTAGATAACAACGATGAAACAGAGTCCAATTTGAGAAAAGCATATTTGCAAAATCTTTTTTATCAAGCCTGTCTTCTTTTCCTTTTGCACTGCGTCTGAAGCCATTCGTCGTCAATATTTTTCACAGTTTTGGCAAAACTGCAAGTGACAAGACAATGGCACTTCAAGAAAATCTTTTTAAATAAAATGCCAGTAGTTTAATTCGTTATTTCACTATGGAATTATAAACTAACAATAGTTTATCAGATCTGCCATTTAAAAGCATATAACATTATCAAGATATTGAACTAGTCTATCAAAGTTGTATTCGTACAAAAGATCATGGCGACACAATTTTAAGCGTTACATTATTAGGACATCCACGTATTTTTGGTCAAAAAGAGCCAAGAAAAATGCTTTGGTAGACTCACCGATGCAATGCCTGTGACAAGACACCCCAAACATTGAATTTGTTTAGATAAAAGAAATAACTCATATGCAAATCACAAACTCTTGTATTCTATAGCTTATAAAGATGCACCTTCTTATTTTTCATATTATTCTTTTAAATTTTAAAACGGTATACATGTAGTTGGTGTTTATTTGCACCGCTCTGGTGAATGCGGCCCCGTATGAAATGACAAAATAATTTAAACTTAATATGGTCAATGATCATAATAAACAGCAGATAATAACAGGTATTTGCAGTTTTGGTTTGTTATTAAGAAAAATTCAACAAGACAGTATGCCAAGGTTAACAATGCAGCTAGCAATTATTATATGATGTCAAAATATAGCAGATACTAACAGGAATTCCCAACTGTTTGGCAAGGTACCGAATATGGCGCCGTTAACACTGTTGCTTTCAACAATAAATAAATAAGAAAAACACTGAACATGTTAAAATAAATCAGTTTAAGTATATAGATTCAACAAGTCTTCACCATTTAGATAAATAACGGAAAGAAATCGTCTTTAAAACTTATATTAACGAAGGCAAATTGGCACGTTATAAATACTAAATATGCACCAGTTACCTGCTAAATCAGCATATACATCAGATGTTGTTCACACCATTTTAATAACCAGTTATTTCCGTTTTAACGACTTTATACTTTTAAAAACGCACATGCTCCCTCTTACGCGCACAACTTACTTAATAAACACTTATTGCGGAAAATTCGGTTCTAATGGTCGCGTGTTGAGCGCCTTGTCACCAGTTCTGGAAATGCCCCAGCACAATCTGTACCATGTTATAAGTGAAAGCTCCCACTGTCGCTAAGCTCCAATGCCTTATTGATCTCAGGGTATCCCCAGTCAATAACCACGTTCTACCCATTATTGTTTCATTCTGGAAACTTATCTGCATCGGAATCACTTATTAATTTAATCAAATTGTTCATAGACCAGGCTTCGTGTCTGAAATTTCGATTTCCATTTAGATCTATAATTGTTGCTGGGATTTGCCATTCGGGGTGCTAGACCTTTCAATCGTTTACGCAGTCTGTGTTTGTTTCCGTGAAAGTTATTAATATTTTAGGAAATAATAAAACTGTTTGTCGGATATATATTTATCCATTAATCCGGAGTGGAATTGATTAAAGTTTACTTATGACTTAGATATGTTTTATTATTCCAAATTTGATAATTATGTAAGTAATATTTCTAGTACAATAAAGTCACGACCACAGTTACAGGTTTAAGGTTTTGGCCACAGTATCATGTTTATTAATTGGGTCGTGTTGCTCGTTAATATGCCGTCAGGATTTGTTTTCATTAGGAATCGGAGAAACATAGTATCCAATATTCCAGCTGTCGTCACCTAATAGATAGAGATTTTTTTCATTTAGAAAAAAAACATCCAAGGTGTTCGGGCCTCATCCAATGCGGATTCGCGCTTATTTTATTTTTTGTTTCGAATTACTCATTCCAATTAGTTATTACAGTTGGTATCCGATAGTTTGCCTATATCAGATACATACAACATCATCTTATGGCATATATATTTTTCATAAACTCATACATTTTTCTAAAGATGAGTAAGCAAATATTATTTTCACACTGTCTCAGTTTTTATACAGTACAAATCGTTAAATAAATCGCTTGAATTTTTGCATTCTTTCCAAATCTATAAATAAACACGATGAGGAATCCTGCTTATATAGATATCGACGTTAGAGCAATAATGATATAATATATCTTTAAAGTAAGTGATCACGTGGTTATCTAGGTTAAAAAAGCAACAGTGCAGTGTGCTTCAGAAAGGAAATACAGTTGTGATGCTTCCTTTTTCGCGAAGATGTATGACATTCAAAGAATAGCATTTTTTCGGCTCGTAACAATAATTTATTTCGTTGGTTGAGAAACGAAGCTTTAATACCACCTTTAAATGAAATTCCTATCCAAAATAATTATTTTTATACAAATGACAAAATATATATGATTTTTTACAGATTGTTTTTTCTTTGATGTAAATAGGCCTTCGTTTGCAAAAACAGGTAAATGAACACATTAAACAAGGATTGATAGTTACGATAAGTGGCTTAACTGATTACGTGTCATACGTGTACCGCTTACCTGAAGTTCGAATTCATTCCTCTATATGCAGTTTTTATGGTAGGCTTTTTGATACAAAGATTTAAAATGAAATACATGTTTTCCAATGTCATAATATTATCATTTTGGCACAAACTTTTCTAAATAATTATTGAGTCGTATACTCGTATTGCAAGACAGTTTGTACCTTGTTCTTCTTTCTTGGCATTTGTTTTATCTTTTTTATTTCCCATTATAAAATATAATTTAAAATACACGTGTTACACCTTTTTGATAAAAGAGTTCGTTTTTAAATCTAACAAATACTGAAAGTATTCAGAGAAATGATAAAAACTGTTAGATATTTCCTCGAATATTAAAGTGGTATACAACAGTTCTTTTTTTTTCAGGCATATATTGTTACATAAAAAGATTCCGCGAAATGCTGATTATCCTTGCCCCACATCCATGTGAAAAGAAAAGCATAACACTCGACTTGTTATTATAAAAGTGCATTTCATATCCAAGCCACGCTGCACAGTTAGCTATTTTTAAACTAAGAAAACCACGTGACCACTTACTTTGGAGATCACGCTACATAATCAGCTCTGACGTCGATATCTATTTTCAGCTGATATCCCCATTTTCTTTATTTGTGACTTGGAAATAATGGACATTTAAAGCGAAATATTTCATGATTTGAACCGTCTTACATGTTATAAATAGCCATCACTTAAACTAATGTAAAGCTGTACTAAGCAATTAGGTACAAATTCCACAGAGCTTGGGTAAGATGTTGTTACATGTATTAGATATAGACAAACTGTCGGATATCACATTAAAGGTGTTTTTTTATAGTGTGACATGGTCAAATAATGCTACATGTGATTGCTCTCGAGCAATATAATGGTGATATCCGCAACAGAAAATATGCACGTAAAATGTTTTGTAAACGTTTGTAAGTTTTATATATTGGGCATACTGGGTAAATAATTAAAGGCTAACATAGATTCGAGCCTGCATTTTTTTCTTAAAATGCTTTTGATTCGCTTACATGTACCCACTACACTACGGTAGTAACGTTCAATATCATAATTCTTTGTCAATCCTATTTTAAAATACTACTTATAATAGTTAATAAATAGTTAATTTATCAATTATACGTACTTTGCCGACAATTCATCAGTCGTATTAGGACATATCAAATGCTTTATTTTTAGGTCAGAAATTGTTCTTATAATAAATGTTATATATGTATTATCAATCATAATGCATTACATATTATTTTAATTGACAAATAGCTTTTCAAAGTTGGTCACTTTCTTTTATGCAGATTTCAATAAAAAATGTCAAATGAAAGTACAAGTCAAATGAAAGTCAAAATATTTCAAAATAAGTCTTGTTTTTTTAAAATATCGTTCATTGCTCCTAAGTATAAATATTTAAACACTATGAGTGTTACATGTATCGTTAAGTGGGCTCATGTCAGCCCGACACAAAGCACACCATAAAACACAAAACAACAACAAATAAAATAAAATAAAAAACGATGCGCATGATTCATACCTTTAAACAAATTACATATGCAATTCAGTGGAAGCACCTTTAGCAGGGATCACTCGTGGCAAATGAATAAATAATTTGCAAAGTCAAGGAAAGGCGACAAATCATTAGACAAAATTATATGTACCGGTAATG
Source organism: Sinonovacula constricta (assembly GCA_007844125.1). Classification (NCBI taxonomy): domain Eukaryota; kingdom Metazoa; phylum Mollusca; class Bivalvia; order Cardiida; family Solecurtidae; genus Sinonovacula; species Sinonovacula constricta. The sequence goes on along the minus strand of CM017559.1, from coordinate 26,629,474 downwards.
CGCAATCCCTTATTAACGTGCCTTGTCGTTTCTGTACTTGTATCAAGCTTAAATAATTGAGTGGACCAATTTTCCTTGACTGATTTTCTATAGCTTAAATTGATACTACTCGGTACTACTGCTACTGTTGATACTCATTCCTTCGCAGTGACCTCCCTGCTATCGGTGGCGCCGCTTGTTATAAAATGTTCGACTTTTAACTGCGTAGCTTGCAACAAAGAAATGCACATTGCGATTATTAAAACGGTAGCAGTCAATGCACCTTGTAATTGCAGAAAATAATGATAAAACCAGTGTAGCTGAAAGTCTAGTGCCCATCAGCGTTTCGGTTCGTTACTTTCGCAAATAAATGTATTACACTGACAATTTAAGAGACTGTTTAGTTCCAAGAATAGTCATCTTCTTGATAAAAGCCCATGCTCTATGCAGCGCATTGGATGTCTCATATCCGTGCCTTTCTTGTCCGGATCTTGAATTGGAAATATTTTCCATAAAAATGGCATTTTCTGAGAAGACCGGAAGTAGTACATGATTTTGAAAGCTGTCGTTTGCATCATCCCAATTCTTTTATGAAAACATTCTTTAAGTATCTCACTTTTACTGCCAATTCAAAGCAATCTGTCCCATTTGTGCTCACAAACCAAAACAATTGAAGTTCACAGGTTTAGGCGTCCCAAGGTCAAAGGTCATGTTGATATAAAAATAATTATTAAAAACACTATGGTCACGTGAGTCGCGTGGGTGGCTCAACGATAACATGATCTCACACCCGGAAGTGACTGATGCCCAGCCATACCACCACGCGTGTGTTTGGGATCGCGTAGTTCTCAAGTACATGTATAATGCGGGTCCGTCCGGGTCCGATCTAGCATACCCTGCATATGTTGTTTGATCCAATACTTTTATATTGACCAGTCGAAAAGTGCCTTCAATAGCATCTTTTACTTAACTGATCATAAAGCGTGCACGTAATCAAGCCAGCAAACCAATATAACCAACGAAATACACATATATAGATCAAACAAACATGTCAAGGCTTACAACAAACCGAGATCTTTGTTGGCAAATAGACAATCATTTTTTAAACAAAATGGCAATAAGTATAATTATTAGCTATATCTGCTGCCTATTTAATGTCCGAGGCCAGTGTAAATATGAAATTACAAGATCAATGATCCATTTACAAATGAACGGCAAACCAATCAGGTACTTTTTTTTCAAATAAGATGTTTTAAAGGTGGTATCTAACAGTTCGGACAAAAGATTTTTTCTCAAATAACCGAATCAGTCGATGATCATTTGTTGATTGTAAAAAAAAAATATTTTGTAGCAACACGTAGTAGCTAATAATAAAAGAAGTATTCAAATCGTCTTTACTTAGTCGAAAGTATGAGTTTAAGTTGAAATTATGCCTATACACCCTCAAACAGTAGAAAATTATTGTTTTGTGCATTTGTTATAGGCAAACTGTCGCATAAAAGTAAATGAAGTAATACATTAAAAATGCGGAAAGATGGGTGCGCTCTTTTGAAACTCTAAATTCATTGTACATGTCGTGCTAACGACCAAAATATGAGCATTTTAATGATAACTTGTAGGATTTTTTAAGTTTTTTTATCAAGGATTTTTTTCCTTTGTTTTTTAATGATATATTCCAGGCCGTAGGCTAAGTAACTGTATTGTTAACCTTTTAATAAGGTATTATATACAAATCTAGTTTCGTATTGGTTCTGGTGTTTAAAATAAAAGTGCTTTCGCAAACTTTATATACTCAAGTAATAGTTTGTACTGTTTTGTTGACTTGTTACATTTCTTAGTATGTTAAACAAAGCATTATTGTACAGAAATCAAACATTTACGGTAGGGGCTTGGAGTTTCTGATGCTAATACTATATGAACGTATTCACCAACAAATTATAAAGGTAAGATTTCATGGATTTCAATCAACAATATCTCTAATGCATATATCTGAAATTTTACAAAGTCCTTTAACGCGGGTCTGGGGACTTCCTCTACCAATAATTGGCAGGACGTCGTCAGGATGACCCTTATTGCCTCGGGGCGATGTTACAAAAAGCAATCAAACAATAAAAGACTATTCCTCGTTATATTCTTTTCATTTCATACGAAAACAAAATCCTTAACAATGCTACACATTCAATTATGAATGATTATACAATACCGAAAATTAATTAATTCTAAAATTATTAGTCATGCAGTTACCTGTATTATGATTTTAACGCATATTTAGTATATTTTTGGAAATGGGTTAAAGAATGAACATTCATAGTTTTACCTTTAATGTTTTAGGATACCGCTTACCCTTATCTTGATATCACACGCAGTTACATTATCACGAAATTGGGCATATCACGTGTAAGCATAAGCATGAAATAAAATAAATACCATTATATGTTTTTATCGTTTGATTTAACCAGCGCTCTGCTGCAACTGTTTATCTATTTTATCAATTTTTCAGTCGATCTGGTAAAATAATCACATGTATACAAATTCATACTACTGGTTTATTATTTATAAAGCTTTGCTAAAGTGGGCATTTCTATAAACAAATGTTGGAACAAAATATCGACTTTGTTCGCCGCCGCCACCCTCCCCCACCCCATGAAGCATAATGTGTTGTTGATAACACTTGAGTTTAAAATAGATCTCAGCTTTATTGAGTAAACTCGACAACAAAGCACAATGTCTCATAAAGTTTTTCTTATATTCACAAATATGTGTTGAATAGTGCACACCCTCCTGGTGCGCCAGTGGCCGCGATTTGAAGACGCGAAATAATTAACCAGCAACCTCCCACCTCAAAGGTTCAAGTACTGGCTGAGATGAAAAACTTCATAAGATCATCCAGTCAATACGTGATTCATTGGAGGTTGTATCCTTGTGTATATACATGTAGGTGGGTTTCTTCATTCCACCAGCACTAGCGTTGTTTCAACAGATTAACACGCATTTTGTCAATGCATAACTTTATTTTCGAACCATACGCAATGAAATATTATGTAAATGTTGAACAAGAAATATTTTTTTGAAAAAGGTATGCAGCTTTGAGTAGTGTGTCTGCAATCATTGCGTACATTTGTATATTTACCAAAAGCTAAACATAACTTATTGATATTGTTTTAAGAAAACAATTGTGTGATCCATGGCAGCATAAATATACATTTTAATAATATTGTGTATACATGTAGGTCGTTGATTAAGTGGTGTTTTTCTACCAATGCAAACCTCTTTGATAGCGTCAACATTCTGAAGTATTTAATATTAGGTTAGACAGCTACTCCGAAAGACGCTCTAGTGAATCAAAGTCAAATTATAAATCGAAATCCACTTTTGCATTCACTTATTTTTTAATTATTTATTGAGTTTACCGTCCTACTCCTACTCATATGTCAGTTAATCTGAGACGGTATCCACTTGAAGCAGATATAATGCTGTCTTCACTGTGTAAAGCATGCCGTGAACAACTGGCATGATACCACACCCAGTCACATTATTCTGACACCGGGCCAACCAGTCGTGGAACTACCCTAATATATGTTTGAGCGTTAGCAAGGGAGCTATACCACTACCATTTTTCACGACTTTGGTATGTCGCGGCCCGAGATCGCCCTGGAGCTGACGCTCTACGGATCGCACTACCAGGTCCAGTCTTTTGTATTCAATTCGTGTTATTGCATCACGGTAATGCAGCCAATCTAACAATGTTCAGCTTTGCAAAGCGCTATAAAAAGTAGTTCTACGTATTTCCATGATAGGATGTGAAGCAAACGACAGTCACACAAGTTAACTCAAGTAACAGAATTGTAAAAAGTTTACAGTAATGTGCACAGGCTGTTTAAACTAGATGCAGATGTGACTATAAAATCTAACATTTAACGGACATCGAATAAGCAACCCTAGAAATACAACGCACAGTGAAACGAGATGCAAGTGGCGTAAGCAGTGACCTCCTCTCTGGCCACACTCCTAACACCGGCTACGTTGCGCTGTGCTGCTGTGATCTGACCCTTAACGTTTTGCTTATGTCCATATTGAAGGCGAATCAGTGTTTTAGAGAAGGTTATCTTGCACACAAATGTACGGCATTTTATTGACAGCGGTTTTATTGTCTGAAAAATGCAACAACTCAGAATCAGTGAATACCACGGTGCTTGTAGCGCTTTAACTTGCTTAAAGCCTATTACAATTTAGGTCAAATTAATGCTATGCTCAGAGAATGAGACTCAATAGTACATACATATTTCTTCCTATAACACACCAAAGCCACTTCATTATCGCCATTGTTATTAGGATATGTTATATCAGATTTCAACATCCAACCCAGTGTAACATATCAGTTAAAACTAGTAGAAAATTAATGTGGAGTTTATATTAACAGAGCCTTTGTTTCGACGGTTGCATGTATGGATATATGATCTAATTGTATTCGCCACTCCCAGACGTTTTGATACCATAGTACAAACTATATAACGCGTGTAGTGTAAGGACATGTTTCCTTATGATTTGAAAATCTCTCTATATATATTACAGGACGGGCGCGGGTTTTTTTCGATGATAGAATACATATAGTCAGAAAAAAACATTTTAGATGCCTCCCAGCTGTTAATCAGCCAATATAACGAACTATTTTATCATTTCAAAGATAATTTGTTCCTGGAGAAGGTTTTGAGTATTTAAAAGAAATATGGATGTTCGGGAAAATGTGTCAATTTTTTATACAACTGAGGATTCAAATACCACACGGAATAACGATTCTGTCTACGTGTTGGACTTCTTATCGAAACTTGAAATTACCTTGCAAAATCCCCCGCAAACTAAAGGAACATCTCTTGCTGCATTTGTTTCTTTTTCTTTTTTTATCACGCTGATATTCTGCGTAGGGTTGTTGACAAACATGACGGCTCTCTACGTGCACGTGAAAGAACGACGGTTATGGACTAGGACTCACCACGCGCTCGTTAGTGGTCTCAATATCTCGGACACTATCTTGTGTTTAAGCGGTATGTGGATGACGGTGTCCTCTTCGTTCGCAAAATCGTGGCTGTTCGGAAGAGCTGGTAAGTTCTCTATCTCTTGCTCTAGGATTTTTTTAAAGGTAGAATTCAGCAAGTTAGACCCTTAATTTTTCACTCAAACATCTAAATAATGTATTGTGTTGCGAGAAAAAGTCATAAAAAAATGATGCTTACTATTATCTTACATTCATGTGAAAAGTGACGCATAAGCCTGTCGTCATTAAGAGCACGTATTTGCTGAGCCACTAAGCACAGTAAGCTTTTAGGATCACGTTATATCTTCATATGGGTTATTCGCTATGACTTCGATATCTATTTTAAGCTGGAATCCAACATTGTGTGAGTTTTGAGCTCTGTCTTCATTAATTAGCTTACTTAAAATGAGGTAAATATATTTAGAAACTTTTTAAATCGTACACTTAATTGCATATAATATAGTTTAGTTAAATAAATTACTTCTCAAACTTGTCTATATGACGGGTTTCAGACAATGTCTTGGAATATTTAAAGTGTAACGTACAAACCGAATAGACTAACAGACCTACCACATTCATTACCTTAATCGGAACTCCTCAGGTAATTCCGTCCTCGGTAAAATCATCCCTCGGATGTATCTGGTGCAATGATACTTACTGAAATCACGATGGTTTTGTTCGCCGGAAGTCGGAAGAATATGCCTAAAATGTATTTCTCACGAAATATAAACAATGTCATCGTCTGACAGATGCATGTCTGCTGCGCTGGGTACATTAAATTAGATTATTCAAATTTGAAGCCGCCACAAATTGAGGTTTTACAGGCATCGTACTGTTGTGACCTCTCATCCGAGCTGCCGTCTTTGTTTTGACGTCTGTCATAAAAGTAGTCCCATTTAGGGAAATGGCCGAGGTGATCCGACTACCTACATACATCCGAGAGATGATTCGTGAATTCCTTGAGGTGTTCCGATTGTCATTACCTTTCCACCTATGTTCTGTAGGATGTGCATTACGGGATCTCAGCCACTGTCATTGTTCTCAAACGGGGGCTTGACAAAATTCCGTTCACCGGACAAAGTCCTCTCCGGTCATTTAAGCATAGGTGGACAGAATAGCCCTCCATATGAATTGCCGAAAGCGGACAGAATTCCCCACTCCCGTGATTTTTTCAAGGCGGAATCGCCTCCCCGCGTTCACCGTCCCCGATATTTGGTTTTATAATGCAAAATTCTCTTTCTCTCTTATATTCATTTAATAAAACGAAACATAATCTCACAGGTTTCCATTTATTTGGAAATCCAAGTTATAGTTAAACTTTAATTTCTCTGTGGGGATGCTGTGTGTGTGTGTGTGTGCGTGCGTGCGTGCGTGCGTGTGTGCGTGCGTGCGTGCGTGTGTGTGTGTGTGTGATTCTGTCCGTCTTGGAAAATTCACTGAGGCGGGTGGCGTGAGCGTGGCGTGGGGGTGCGAATCATGTCCATCTTGGAAAATTCACAGGGCCGGTCGGCGTCTGGGGGATGGCGGGGGTATTCTGTTCATCTTGGAAAATTCTGTCCAGCGGTGTCAAAATGACTGGAAGGGATTTCGTCCGGGGATGGCGAGCGGGTGTGTCCTACATCCTTCTGAAACGCCTCATTTATCCTAAAACACATATGTTGTGATTTTGGTACTGTGCTAAGCCTGGCCGGGATATATCAGTAAGCTTTAGACATACGATTCTTTCATATGTTTATGTATTTGTTTGTAAAAACGCTCACATTCAAATTTTCGGCATATTACCTGTTTTCAAGGCTTAAACACAAACAGTTGCCCTCTTTATATATTTACAAACGTCCATGCGATACTAGAAAACCATAATATTTTCTATTTTATATGTAAATGTTACTATATCATTATGTAGAAATGAACGATATTGATGCAAAGGACATACTTTCAGGTTGTGTGTATTACGGGGTTACAACCACTGCCCTTGGACTTACTCAGATTTCACTCTTAGCCGCCATTGCTGTGGATAGATACTTGATTATCAATCAGCCGCCAGGTGTGAAGCGTTTAAAGGTCAAGGACGCCAAGTACATCATACTCATATGCCTCATCTTCGGGACGATGTGGGCAATAATGCCGGGTAAATGATTAAATACCAATCAGCACACGCAGAAATCAACATAATACTGTGTTTACGTTGTTGTTGCTTCAAATTAAGGGAGTTAACGACACGCGGGAGAGTGGCGGGCTTGTAAATGTTGTTTGGTTGTTGTTGTTTCTTGCTGCTACATGTTATGATTGAAGACAAATCATTAAGTCATTAACATTTTGTTAAACTCGATGAACTGAACAGGATGCGTTCCTTCTTTCTTAACATCTAGAATATACACGTATGTTTGATCAAAATGTTACACTTTAAAGCGCGTTTTACATTTTTATTGTGGTTAGATGAATTATTTCTAAAGAGAAATGATGTGATGTATTCTAAGAGAAATGCAAATGTTCTTTTTTTACATTTAACATTAAAATAAACTTATTCAGCATATAACAAAAAACCTCGGAATGGCTCTTAATAACGATGTCCACAGAACCAACACATTAAATTCATAGACATAACACAATGACATTCAAAATCATTGAGGCCAATTAATTAATTAGTTAATTAATTAATTGATGCTAATTAATCATAAATCTTTTAATATATTCAATATTGTTCGTTTTCTTAAAGCTTTAGGTTGGAATTCCTATCAACTGGAAGGCATTCAGCTGCGATGTGCCATGAACTGGAGAGCGGAAACTTGGTCGGACCGATCTTATTTACTAACAGTGATGGTGTGTGCCTGGCTTTTGCCCCTCGGAGTCATTATCTTTTGTTACGTCATGATTTATAGAACGGTGAGTAAGCTATCAATACATATTCATAGTTTGTTCTTCTTTCTCAGACCTTAAAAATACAACATACGGCCACAATTCACACGTTTGTTTCAGAACAGAGGGGTAAACACCTTCAGGAAACATCGAACGTTTTCTTTAAGGTTATAAAATCTTTTAAGAAGGTTTTTACCTATATATATTAATTAGCGGCTTTACTTGAATTTTACACTGTTGATCACCTTTATGGTTGCTTTATGTAATAATAGATCGGAATAAATATAATCTCTTATAATTCGATCTTTAAATGGTCATGTAGAGTTTGTATTTTATGTCTTTATAAATATAATTTGCCGATGAATGAGACTTAAATTAATAATATATATAATTTTACTATAGAATAATTTTATTACAAAAATAATAATGTTATAGTAGAGATATATAAACAAATATATATATATATATATATATATATATATATATATATATATATATATATATATATATATATATATATATATATATATGTGTGTGTGTGTGTGTGTGTGTGTGTGTATGTGTGTGTGTGTGTGTGTGTGTGTGTAGGTGTGTGTGTGTGTGTGTGTGTGTGTGTGTGTGTGTGTGTGTGTGTGTGTGTGTGTGTGTGTGTGTGTGTGTGTGTGTGTGTGTGTGTGTGTGTGTGTGTATATATATATGTACCCTGATTTTATGTTTGAATTACGTCAGGTGCTGTTACATACCCTTGAGTAACTATCAGCCACGAACGATTCCAGTAGGACTGTATTTAATTCCTATATGCAACCTTAATGAGATTTGTTGTTATTTAAAGTCGCCTGCTAATTGTGATCTACAGATAAGAACCAAAGAACAAACTACTATCAGACAAAATATGAGGCGGAATTCTGCTGGTCCAAAGAGATTTAGGTCACGAGACAAGAACGTTGCATTGATGTCACTGATGTTTATAGGTAAGCTTATTATAATAAATGGATGTTAATTTGTTGTTGTTTTGTACTACCGAAGATTTACTAAGACGTAATTAAGAGAAACTTAACAATAACAACACGGCTAATTTAAACATTTAATATGCGGGGATTAGTTAACTCCAGTGTCCGGGACTGTGGTGCTACCTGTGAATGACACGTGTACTTAACTGCTCATTACATACCAACAACAAATCACCGATAAAATACATTAGTCGTGAAAGAAAAACACAATTTTTAATTTAATGCAGAGAGATTTCAAATTTTCACATACATTTTTTTCTAACATACATTTATCGTACTTGTCTAATATCATTTCCGTCTTGAAACATATTATGAATAGTGCAACAACAGTGCGATGTCCTAGTTTTGAATGAATGGTTATTATGCAAAAGCGTAATTGCAATTGTTTGATTGTCTGTGTAAGTATGTCTCTCATTAATAAAATCATACTAATAACATTATAATTAATTATACATAATAACATTTTTTTTTCAATTTGGTGTTTTTGTTAATCAAACAAACCGGAAAGTATATTATCTTGCTACTATTGTTAGATAACGAAGATCGAAATTATGAAGGTATGCAATTAATGACCATAAAGAAACCTATGACCTTTTCACGTAAATTACCGTGCTAAATTTATATTATTAATGGTCCAGTAGAAACTTTCATTTTTTACCGGATCAATATAATTTTATATTAAATTAACTATATTTTATAGGTGCATTTTTCCTCAGTTGGTCGCCTTATTCCGTGGTAACAATCCTCATGCTGGCTGGAGACGCCCATCTGGTACCACCGCAAGCTTTCATAGTGCCAGCACTGGTCGCAAAGTCCTCTGTCATCTGGAACCCCATTGTCTATACCATAAAGGATGAGGAATTCCGAAGAGCATGTATGAAACATGTGAAGATTTCAGTTTTCGTATTTAAACTTATCAACCTTAAAGTGCCTGCTGCTGTTAATTCTACACGGATGACCATGGCAAATCCATCACCCAGCTGGCAGTCAGGCACATTAAAAACGAATGATGAAAGTCGTCTTTAAATACTAGTATGTATACAATATAATAGGCCAAAAACGACAATTAGACAACGCATATATAGAACGAAAGCAAGGAAAACAACTAGCAATTTCAGAAAAAAAATAGAACACAATTTAAAACAAGTAAAGCTTGAACTTGAAAAGATTTTGACTTACCTAACTTCCGATTTATCTATTTCCGGTTGGATCCGTGATCGAGGTTAAGAAAATCGGAAACAGAATTATAAACGCTTTGTTTAACATGATACGTTGAAATTCAAGTGTCTAAGCAATGCCGAATATTTTTATACTAGCCACAGCCGAATCGTCTTAGAATTTGTCTTATGTTACAGTTTTATTCACATTTAAGTACACTCCATTACTACGTATTCATATCTAATTTCATTTTAAAGATTGTCTTTGTTAAGAAGGAGTTATCCGTATTCTTCTCGCTCTCGTTCCTCTGATACATAAATCGGAGCTACATGTACCTTCATATTACGATTCGGACCTAATCGATATTAAATGTCTTATTCACCAATCCTGTAAATTTAAAAGTGTTCGTTTTATATAAAAACGTGGCTGTTATAAAACAAATAACTCTAAATCTTTTTGGTTAAATGCAAATGCTATTTGATTAGCTCATTATTACTGCATTAATGATACTGTTATAGATATACAAATGGGGTATTTATGAATAAGAATATATATGGCAATTTCATATGAGCATTGCAACATATACAAAAATTTGAAAAAGGAACAGGAATGTCATATATGTGTTTCTTTTGCTCTCTCTCTGATGTTCTTTCTAGACATATTTTATTTCAAAATAAAATATATACGAGTAAATTTATAAACTATATGAGATCACGCATGGTGTACTTCTGGATCCACTTAATATTAAAACAATTAAACATTTTATAAATTTGGATCTCACTCTGCAAATTGCACATTTTTTCACACAAATATACACTGGAATTTGGATAATAGTTTTTGTCATTCTCATAGACATTGCGAACAACTATAGACCTTAAACTTGCATTTTATCCATTCTTATTTGGGAACACTAACTGTTTCACATTAAAAATAAATAAATTGATCCGGACAGCCACTGCATGTGTTTTTTATGGGAATATATTGAATCACGTTATTTATAGTTATACATCATCGGTCATTATGAGTTAAGCAAGACTGAATGTTGTTGTTTTTGTGTTGTTGTTTTTTTAAAACTACATAGTCCTATTGTCTTGTTTATTTACAAAATTATGGATAATGTCCAAGCATCCAGCTGCATACCCTTAACTTGGAAAGTTTCTGCGAGTAAGAAAGTAGGAAACAGAATTATAAACTGTAATTAGAAATTTACATGAATAAAAACACATTTATGCAAGCAGTCTGTGTCGCGGTGTGAAAGTTGTTTTTTTTTTTACACTTTTGCATTTCATGGACGCTTTGTATAACACGGTGCTTCGAAGTTGAAGCTTGTGAACGACGTCGGGTATTGTTTGTTCTAAACACAATCAAATGGTACCTAGAAAATGTAAACTAGTGTCACGATTATCGAGGGCAATACAAAAAATAAAAATGAAAACAGCCCTATTCATAATAGCTAAGAATATTTTGAGATTGAGTCTGTTGCACTCACAACATTCTGTCATTACAAACTATAAAACATAAAAGAAATGGATCTTATTCGTTCAATTGGTTCTCATAAAATACACTGGAATAAATTGAGTGGCAATGTTTTTGTCCATTACCATGCTCTTTAATCAAAACAAAATGATATAAACAATCATATCAACATAAACATAAACATCACACTTATAACTCAATAAAAGATGCATGTAACATGTATTTAGGGCTTTATTAAAGAACAAGTTATAATCGGTATGCATCACTTGACTAGGTGGGAAGATTGTATACTAAGTACAATGTTTTTTGAAAGATAATAATATTTTATTGCTTCTTAATAAAACAAATAACCAGAGCGAAAAATTAATGGTCATTATTGCCACATACAGTGTTGTTGTTTTTTTGTCAGGAAAGAAACCAACTCAATGTGTTTTAACTGGAAAACGTCGATCCCCATATAATGGTTTTGCTGGCATATCGAACCACGGAATATGGAACCAATCTTATAATATAATGAGTCATCCCTTGGATAATTTATCCAATAGAATGACGTGTATCTTTTGTTTTGATGAATCTTCGCAGTTATGACTCTCAAAACAAATTATGAAGAAAACAATTAATTGGAATAAACCGTATAAAAGTGATCAATGTTCTTATACATTGATAACATTCTTAATGTAACCGTATGAAAGAATTAAAAATACCTCCAATACAGTACACATCTGTTACCACTGAATATGAAATAAAAAAAATCATTTCGCCTTGTTACATTTTCTGCCGACCATGCTACCAAGATATGCAACAAAAGCCAGATATTTAATACAATTTCAGTCAGGTACAAACACTATCAACTTAGAAAATATTATACAAGTATTATATGTGACTTGAAAGTGATAGTTAAGGAACTTTTTCAAAATAAATATGGCAAAAATAATCAATAGCTGCAATTTAAGTAGTTAAGTAGTTTTCACCATGTTAAGTTTGCTTTTTTTCCTAGTCAGAATTGATTTGTAGGTAATTATAATTGTCAGAGTTGGTTGTTTAAATAACACCTTTGTGAAAATCGACTTGAAAACATTACAACAAGTTTTGTTATAAGGTCATCCGTTTAGCGTTGTTGCCTGGACATGTTACAACGCGAAAGCGGTGCCTCTAACGGATTTTTTATGGTCACGACAGTGTATATGGCAAAAACAGGAAATCGCAGCTGTTCTGTGAGACCTTTTTCAAAGAAAAGAACTGGGTATTTAGTTTTTTATATTGTAGCTTGCAACAATACTGCGCAGCTTGCGATTATAAAAAAATAGATAGCATTTATAGAGAATACCAGGTTAGTGTTGATATAGATAAATGTTATCATGCGAGGCTAAGAAAATCTGATTTTCGGGCCGAGCATGAAAACATTTATCTATATCAGCACTAACATGATATTCTTTTTATCCTCCTATCAACAGTTTTTTTTTCAAATGGATAAAAAAAGAAACATTTAGATGTACCGCTACTGCTCCTCCTCTACATGATCTGACATTCCAACGCAATACACGAAATTCATGCGCTTGCATAGAGTAATTCGGCTATAAAAATAGTTCTAATTTACAATTAAAAATAAGACAATAAACATGTTATTTCTTTTGCACTATACAAAAGGTTGTAATTCTTTTGATTATGAAAATAAAAAATAATAGTTGGAAAATAAAAACAACAAAAATCACAACCACGTATAAAGATATACATGTAGTGTGTAATGTCAAGGCCGTGTAACATAAAAATTGCTACGCACATGGCATTTAGAAACGCGAATTACATTCGAGGTTTGTGTGTGTTTGCTTATGGATTTTTATTGTTGATGACATTGAAATTCTAAACATTGAATATACCATTGAAATATTGCAAAGATAGTTATTTTTTTGACAGGGTGACTTGCGGAATTTGGAGAAATGATAGGATTGGAGGTGGTGTGCTGGTGTTCATGTTTAAATCTAGAATATGTGATTTATTAGATTTATTAGCACATTTGTCCAGATCTGTGCAGTAAGCGGTGTTTGGTTCAACTTAAGATTGAGCTGTATCTAAACCATTTGGATGTTCATTATGTAACGGCATTGGATCATGAGGGTCTGTCTTCAGATAAGGCAAATTGCTACTCATTTCGTCGTTTTGTTTACTATGAAATGCCGCAATCCGATTGGTTCGCTAAGAAAAAACCAGCGGATCTGCCAACCAATAAAGTTTACGCTTACATACCACTTCGATGACCGATAATCGTGTAGCTAGGTCGTCCTGTAGTTTGCAACACCGGTTAAGTTTATTTACGCACAAATTACACGCAACGTCACTGTCTTCATGGGCAAGGATACCGATTTCGTTTAAGACCGACGTGTATTTTGCAATACTTGCTGGAGTGCCCAAAGATCTGTAAGAACATCTGTCGCGGATCGCTGACAGACATACTTTACACTTGCGATGCGCTGTACCGGTCGCCATGTTTACGTTCTCAGGTCACCGTATTGATCTTCCGATTGAAGAGTATTTAATTTTGTAACCTATCATCTGATTGGATAATGTCTGTTCTGTTCTATTCAAACAAAACGACGAAATGAGTAGCAATTTGCCCACGGGTGATGAATGGAGAGTAACGTAATAGAATCAACCGGGGGTATCCGACGATGCCCCAAAATGGGAAAACATTTTCTAAACTTTTGTTCAAACGAAATTTTTACACATTCTTAACATCTGTTTATAGCACTTAGACGAATAACTGGAAGGGCGTTTTATGCTTTTCTAAGAGACGGGAAGATATTGTAGCCTATGCCGTCTTTTCGTGTCTCTCTCGGGCAATCGGTCAGACAGTCCGTCCGTCCGTTCGTCTGCAGTCATTTATCTATATATGTGCTTAGGAAAATATCAGACACTGAGATGTAACTTTGCATAACGATATAGCGTTTCGTGCAGTGACAAGAACAATAACAACTAATGGTTCCATTTTTAATTATCTCCCTTTTGTAAAAGGGTGTTCGGAGCATAACACAAAACGTCCTTGAGAATCATAGTTGTTACTGCAACGACTGATAATGCTTATTCAAAGAAAATGCAGGGGAAGAATACTGACTCTCAATTGCTCTTTTTTTAAATATTTCACTTGTAAGGGCAAAAGTCAAAATTGTAGTATTAAGCTGCAATTTAAAATGTTCCCATTAAGAGAAATTAGGTTACAAAGAACCATTAATCTGAATGGCCCCTTTCTATTCACATCCATTGATTAAATAAAAATGACAGAAGTATATCATGAAAAGTATTGAAGTCTGCCTGATGGGTGATTAATCCATCTACACTTGATCGTGATGCTTACCTCTTTGTTTGCACGATGGTGTCAAGGGTTTAAGAGTTGATGAAGGTTTATTGGTAAATCTTGTAAAAGAACCTGGAAGCTCGATTTGTTTCTTTTATCCCGGTCATCGTGTTCTTGCTGAGTTGACTCCAAAGGTTCTGGTCTCAGTAAGGCCATTGAGTACCCATTCCTCGACAATGCTATTAGGTTCTCATGTTTTATATGTGTGTGTGCTTTTGCGTGCAATTGATGAATGGAAATGATTAGCCTATATTTTAATAATCTCTCTTGTTGCAAAGAAAGCTTGCAAACGTCTCACACCTCTAGAGTTTATATAGCAGGATACGTTGATAAATTGATAAAACATTAACTCTGTTTGGTCGTCTTGTTTGTTTTGTAAAAGACACTTTTAACAAAAAATGCTATTTTACAAACTGTTTATCCATAATATGGTTTATTTAAAAAAAATTAACCGCCACTGTTTTTTGTATTGTTTTTTTTTGTATTTTGTGTGTGTGTTCTTCAGTAACAGTATATATGCACATGATAGAAAACCGAACATTTCAAAGTCACGTATAAATCCTGGTTTACCATACAGATCGTACTTCGGTAAGTGCATGTGTGTGTGTGTGTGCGTGTGTGTGTGTGTGTGTGCGTGTGTGTGTGTGTGGGGGGTAATAATGGTAAATTTGTGTAGAGCGTTTTGGGATAAACTTCTTTTATGTTTGTAAACGTTTTTTTACATAATGTATTCGATTAAATAATAAATTGTCACTTATCATAAAATATCTAATGTTGATTTTTAATGCATTTTTAATTCAAATAAACAGATAATTTTTATATATATTTAAAACTGCGACCTGAGTCATAAAACGATAATAAAACATTTATTATGCATATTTTTCTTTTCGTTGCTTTAAAAATAATTTTTTGATACAGTTTGGCTTATTTGTAAAATATGATTGTCTTTTACTGACAAAATGTGTTGTTCATCAACATTTTCGGTCAATGCCAACACCGTGATCACCATCAGTTAATTATTTGGTATCATTTACTAAAAGTTTACATATGCAATAACTGTTTTCTGAATAGTTTGTTGATTTCCATAAACAAGTTTGAAAATACGATCAATGTTACGCATAACTTCTATGTCGTTATACATACGCTCATCCCGCTGACCGAATGTACGACAGTGCCGAATAAGGCTTTCTCAGAAAATTATACATAGACATTAATGTTCTACTATCCCTAAAAGGAAAAGAAGAATACCTTTATATAATATATCTTTTAGAACAAGTAACAAAACTAAAAACTATTAATAATACTAGTTAAACATTGTAATATCTTTCACTTTTTGCGCTTCCGGTCAAATTGACGTTTAAATTAAAGGCTTATAAAACTAATTCAGAATAAAAAGTATATTAATATATAGAGATTACCCGTCCCGTCAAGAAAACAGAACTTGAAAATAAGATTAAGGATTAATGTTATAGTACATGTCGTTTGAGACAAAAACTAACACAACGAAGGTAATTTTGATGGAAGGAAAAGGTAAAGGGGTAATCGATTTCAATTAAAAATACATCTAGCTTCCTTTCTCTGCAACTATGAACGTCTGGCGTCAAATATCGTCGAAGTAATATTTTTTCCATGTTTTAAGTGTTTTTTCCTATTCTGTTATATTTATGATTATATTCTTTGATCAATAACTTTCATGCATAGGTAATGAAACTTGCTCAGAATCGGCCCTTTCACTCTTCAATGTAATGCCTCACATATAAATATATTCAAAACGTTCCAATCTGACCATGACAAATCACACATACCCATTCTTTTTTATTCTGCTGAAACTGGTATGTTTTTTTTAACTTCACACAGATCCAGATCATATACATAAAAGTTTGTATTATTATTTATTACTAAAGTTGTGAGAAATACGTACGTACTAACAGGTGCCTCCAAAAAGGAGTTCGAAACATTCACAACTTGTGACATATTCGTTCGACTTTGGCACACATGTTGTAAGGACTTCTTAGGAATTTATCACACATGTGACATATTCGTATGTGTGAAAATTCCGGTTCAACATAGCTTGTTTCATATCCTGTTGCAACACACATCTCCCAGTAATTGCTCGCCCACGCGCCAAATGTCCCGCATTCTCAATAAAGATTATCAGCAAAACCAATTAAGGATTACGGTTTCAAAGAAATTGATTCTTTAACCACATTACTTGTACTCAATTTCAATTTCCCTCAGATCAACATCTCAAATCAAATCTAATTTACTCCAGGCGGTCAAATATACAATTTTACGCTTTGACTATGCTTAACTAATTTACTTTATTTAAACAACTTTTCCATACACTTGGCTTATGACGTCCCAAAGGGCCCAAAGGCTTTAATTCGATTTATACTTGTTACATTATCTCTATGTTACAGGTGGTATCAATATTAAATAACCGTACCAATATCTGACCACTGCTTCGGAGAAATTAGTCATACTTTGTGCATAAACCCAAACTAAAGTCGTTATAAAGACAATATTGAATACTAATTTTATTGTTACACTGTACTAATCGCGAAAATGTTCAGTCTGTCCAACTCTATAAAAAGCGCGATAGTGGTCTCTGTTAAAAAAACAACATCGACGTCAGTTCGGATTACCCGCATGACTATATAAAAGTAAGTGGTCACGTGGTTTTCTAGGTTTAAAAACAACTATCTCTGCAGTATGGCCCGGATAGGAAACAACTGTTTGCAATGCCGACTGGGGATTTATTCTTGATAGTTCACAAAGATCTTTGGCATCACTGAACATCATTTTGCTAGACCTTTTCAGGTACAAGCAATTTATTTATTTGAGAAAAATATATTTGGACCAAAATGTCGGAAACCAGCTTTAATGACTTGCGTTGGCGATAGTAAACTTTGATAGTGTGACAGGTTGCTGTGGACAATTTTAGTGCTTGGCAAAAGTCGAAACGGGGGAAACAGTGCAGTTAGATGTGAGAACATTGGAAAAATTATTATACTTCTGTAGAATTGTAATCTTTGCGTGATATGTATTGCTATGTACGCGAAAAGTGTCTGTGGCCATTATTTATATGTGCTTATAATTTGTGCGCCATCATTATTTATGTATCTTCATAATTTGTGTGTGGTCATTATTAAAATGTGCTCATAGTTTGTGTGTGATCATTATTGATACATGTATTTGCTCGTGGTGTGTGTGTGATCCTTGTGTATATGTGTTAGGAATTTGTGTTAACCAGTATTTCTAGGTGCTCGTAACGTTTTTATTTATATGTCTTTTAATTGTGTTTATCGTCCCAACAACAGTATTACAGTTATCAGGAGACGAAGTCCTCTTGAAGCAGATATAGTGCTGCCTTCAATGTGTATAGCATGCCGTAAACACCGGGCAAAGCTGTCTTAGAACTACCCTGGCTTATAATTGCAACTATACCACTACCATTTTTAACATACCTGGAACACTTAATTATGGGATAATTGCTAAGGTCGACATTTTTATTTTATTTATCTTCTGTTTGTGGTTCGTTATTAGAGTGTTCGTTAATAAGTTAGATCGTGTGTGTTCTTTATTAAATCTACCTTTCTTATAGTCGAAAAAAAAGTTCTTATATGTTTTACTGATTATTTGGTTTATTCGCAGTTACATTCCTTTATATTGTTATTAACGTTATGCATACAGATGTAAAATAAGATGAATTACTAACTTTCATTGTAAACAATTTACAACATGAAAAAATAGCGGACAGTCTTAAAACGGAATAAAAGCCCGTCGTGTGGTCGTAAATGTGCACTTATTGTTTCTACAATTCTTATCTCGATGGCGTTAATGCTATATAATTAAAATCTACATTTTTGTTTCGTTGGCACAGTAGCACACGGTCTACAAGTAAAAAGAACAACAACAAAAATGTTCTTAATTTTCACTTGGCTTGCACGTGAAATTTGTCCTGTGCCTTTTCAGAGTTTGATATATATTTCAATGCTCATAGGACTTTATATTCTTGTCTATGAAGCTCGCATTGTTTGTAACCAGCATTCTCTCCGATGGGTTACTATGGACAATGATGGACGAGTATATGACTCCATTTCCACCACTTCGGCCAATGGTATGTATGCAAGGTATTGAGCGTCAGTTTTGTTATTTTGCAAGCGAGCGTCTACTTTTCAGCCCAACAGTCGGTCCGTTTGCCAAATGTTCACTGTCTGTCTGTCTGTTTGTCTTTCTGTCTGTCTGTCTGTATGTTGTCTGTCTGTCTGTCTCTGTCTCTCTGTCACTGAATGTCGCTGTCTCTCTTTGTCTGTCTGTTTGTCTGTCTGTCTCTGTCTCTCTGTCTGTCTGTCTGTCTGTCTGTCTCTGTCTCTCTCTCTGTCTCTCTCTGTCTCTCTCTGTGTCTCTCTCTGTCTCTCTCTCTCTCTCTCTCTCTCTCTCTCTCTCTCTCTCTCTCTCTCTCTCCACCTCTACACGCCCTTCATCTGTTTTGATAAAACTACATCATGATTTGAGGTACAATGAGCATCTGTGCAAGAGCTTTTTTTTTAAATTAGATACAAAATAGAAGGAGTTATCCTATTTAACTACGGACTTATTCCAGTTCGGCAAGTATTAAAAAGCTACTGTTTTTTAATATAACAGAACCGAACACATATCCTATTAAGACTAAGATTGTTTAAAGTCTCTCGCATTCAAAAACAATACACAATTTTAATGATGTTGGTCACGTATTTATTGGTTAATCAAACAACATACAATTATAACTTGAATTTTATGATTATAGAGGTTGAAACTTAGGGCAAATAAATTGCAACGGTAGTAGATCCCGATCAGACTGCTTCATGAGTAGCTGTTTGATCATGCTCTAGACATAATCGGAACACCTCGGATAATTTACGAATCATCTCTCGGATGTGTGTAGGTAGTCGGATCACCTCGGCCATTTCCCTAAAGGGACTTATTTTGTAACAGACGTCAAAACAAAGATGGGAGCTCGGATGACAGCTCACTATAGCACGATGCCAGTTAAACTTCAATTTGTGGCTGCTTCAAATTAAAATCATCCAATTTCATTTTAAGGGGCGCAGCAAACAAAACAGCTGTCAAACGACGCCATTGTTTATGTTTTGTGCGATCTACATTTTAGGCATATTCTTCCGACTTCCGGCGAACAAAACGATCGTGATTTCGTCGTGATTTAGGATGGTTGTGGGTGCCACTTCAAGAAGAGATTTCGAGAAAAAAGACACTTATAAAGAACAGAACAGAATAAATAATTTTATTAGACTTGTACATACATACATTGTCTTTATGATACAACAAACAAACAACCCTGACATACTGTCACCGTGATGTAGGCAAATACAATCAATATGACTAATAACTTATGCATTAATATTTTCTTTTAGGAGGAGAGTAATGTTACTTTAGTGAGGAACACATCAAAATGAAATATCAATCTACAGATTGAGTAAAATAATACAAATTAAATGCGTGCTTAACAAACTAAGCAATATTCGTAAGAAACTTTTCTATTCCCTGAACTCATCATGCAACAAAACTTATGAACTAATGGTATGCAGTAAATGCTAGATTCTAAGTACTTTTTTACATAAGTCATTACACAATGGACAAATAATTACAAAATGATATATATCTTAAACATCTCCTGTATTACAAAATATACACACCTGCTCGTTTCTCGGTAAATAACTATTTGAATATCGACCTGTTGGCATTCTTAACGAATGCGCAGATATACGTAGACGTAGAGTAATGTAAACACGTAGATCCTAAGGTACTAAATCCAAATAAGGTTCGTATTTAAAGCATACTTTAAAAACTTAAAATTCAATTAGAACATTTCTGCTTTCGACAGATGTTATCCAGCCTTGTATAAAACAAGTGGCAGCGAAATTTTTAAACAATTTCACAAATATCTTTAAGAAAAAGAAATACAATCATAATTGATATCAAAAACATACGAAAAACCATAGTCATATAATATCTTCTTGCATGCTACAACCCTATTTTTTTTAAAGTGAATAAACGTATACTACGTTACCCAGTTTATGTCATATTATATATGTAAAAGTGAATAAACGTATACTACGTTACCCAGTTTATGTCATATACTATATGTAAAAGTGAATAAACGTATACTACGTTACCCAGTTTATGTCATATACTATATGTAAAAGTGAATAAACGTATACTACGTTACCCAGTTTATGTCATATACTATATGTTAAAGTGAATAAACGTATACTACGTTACCCAGTTTATGTCATATACTATATGTTAAAGTGAATAAACGTATACTACGTTACCCAGTTTATGTCATATTATATATGTAAAAGTGAATAAACGTATACTACGTTACCCAGTTTATGTCATATACTATATGTTAAAGTGAATAAACGTATACTACGTTACCCAGTTTATGTCATATACTATATGTTAAAGTGAATAAACGTATACTACGTTACCCAGTTTATGTCATATTATATATGTAAAAGTGAATAAACGTATACTACGTTACCCAGTTTATGTCATATACTATATGTTAAAGTGAATAAACGTATACTACGTTACCCAGTTTATGTCATATACTATATGTTAAAGTGAATAAACGTATACTACGTTACCCAGTTTATGTCATATACTATATGTTAAAGTGAATAAACGTATACTACGTTACCCAGTTTATGTCATATACTATATGTTAAAGTGAATAAACGTATACTACGTTACCCAGTTTATGTCATATACAATATGTAAAAGTGAATAAACGTATACTACGTTACCCAGTTTATGTCATATACTATATGTTAACGTGAATAAACGTATACTACGTTACCCAGTTTATGTCATATACTATATGTTAAAGTGAATAAACAGTTACAGAACTTCAAACCTGTTGACCTATAAAGGAGAAGGTTAACCGGTTAATTTGTTAAACCGTTGCCGAGAAAAAAATGTTATAAATTGACAAAAACATAGTTAAAGGGCAATACATGTAAATATAAGTTACGAATGAGACATAATAAAATAAGAATAAAAGATAGTCTTATTTGTACGTATTAAACACGTATATATGTACATGTATATGGCTTATGTAAAAGAGAGGACAGAGGGATCCATACCTACACACGTTACCAATTACCAAAGGCGGATCCAGAAAATTGTTGCTATGTGTGGGTGTTTGTTTGTGGATGGGTGTGGGTGGATGGGTTGGTGGGTGTTTGGGTGATTGTGTGTGTGTGTGTGTGGGGGGGGGGGGGGTATGAATGAAGATCCATTCAAGTTTATCGCAGTATATTCTAGATATATATTCACAGTAAGGACCCTTCGACTTAAGCAGTCAGCAGACAAAATTTACCTTAAAAGCTAAGTATTTTTTAAGCTTTAATGTTATGTGTTTTCATAACTCCAATCTTTTACCTGGTTGGTTAGAGATACATTCACCCCCGCCCCCACCACACCCCAACCACACACCCCTTCCGGATCCATCCTTGCATATTATATATATGCCATGCTACATAAGTAAGTGTTGGGTCTTTTTCTCAAAGACTTACATAAAATGTTCGCATGATATTTCAGACGTTGACATGAGGGAGATGTATGAACAAATAAGAGAGTTGTGTTACCCTTAGCCATCCGATTAAAATTCTATATGTATGTCCGTCTAAAGTAAAAAAAAATATGCACATAATTTATTTCGAAACTTTCCACAATACCTTGTCCTATTTGTGAATTGTAAATATTGAAATGCGAACATATTCTGATGTACATGCAGTTGTTAGAATTTGCCATGTGGCAAAAATCTGCTGAGCGACACTATTGAAAGAGAGTTAAACATCACCCATTTCAAACGAACAAAAGAGAAGTTATCTTTCTATATGCCATGATCAAAATAAACGATAGACAAGTTGTATATTAATATAAAAATGTATTTCTAGCTAAAAATTATATGTAACGACCACAGATAGAAAAACAAGAACTTAAAATCAGTCTCGCGGTTAAGGCGTCTTCAAAAGTTGCGCGGTTAAGCAACGGTTACTGTGGCTGGTGCATGGATGCGTGATCGTTGGAGAGCGCCGGCCTGCGTTACACCTACTGTTCAAGTATTACACTAATTACCTTAATATATTTTCATTATGGCTATTTTCAGCTGGACTGCACACTACAAACCCACTTCTCAATTTTCAAGAAAAACATCAGAAACACCAACAAAAGCTGCGAATTGGACCCGTCTGTCAGACAAGGATCACAACAAAGGAGACAAAGATGATTCCAATGGAAAGACAGTAGAAGATGATAAAGCAGTTGATAATATTGAACAGCAAGATGTCGAAATAAACAAAGGTGCAGATAACCTTCAAATTCCACGTAAGGAGCTTCTGAATGCGATCAGCCACATTGAAAAATTAAAAAAAACGCACCCGTTTAGCGAAATGAATACATTCCACTAACATTTATTGAGGATATTGATAATTCAATTTCCAAAGGAAAGAAAGATTCGCCAATTGAAAGTATTATCACAAACGTAATGGAAGATGTTCACATTAATCGAACTACTATAAAGAATATTAAAAACCTAATTATGTATGAAAACGTCAGTCAAACTACTGTCTTAGATATGATCAATGCATATGTAAACATAACATCTGTAAATAAAACTGACCACAGAGACGAACTGGATACGACAAACCATGAGTTCATTGAAGCAGCGATAACAAACAAAGCACGTGTCGCTAAATTTCATAGAGCATGCTCTACCACTCTGGCAAAATGAGGTTTATCATCACCGCAGTTTAAAATACATGCATAATAATAAGTATGGCGTTGCTTTATGTAAGGTTGCCAAAGCTGGTTCGACATTTAAGTTATGCGATACTCGACAATGGGCCAAGGGAAGATGCGGCAGTGTTTATGATGGTACGGCCAAAACTTCATAGCACAATCAGTCCCCGATATGCGATCCCCTTTTAGAAGCTCGTGCGCGATCATCGTCATCATAAGGTAATTACAATTTCCCGGAATACATACTCCAGAATTGTCGCAGCTTACGTTGACAAGAACTACCTTCCTTTGAAATTCGAATTCTCTATTAAGATGATGAAAGTTAGGAGAAGAGACTTTTCAAAATTTTGCAAGCAAGGACCTACCTTTCAGGGATTTGTAGACAGCTTACCAGAACACCCTCATAACGGGTTGAAACTCGACAGGCATTTTGCACCTGTACAGTCCCTTTGTAACCCATGTATAGTGAACACCACGTTTCATATGAAGCAGGAATCGTTTTCGAAGGATATGAAATTCATCCTCAAGTCTATCAGTGTGCACAATGAAGTATTTGAAGTTTTGACCGGCGCTCTACGTAGGACGGAGACCAGCATTCCGGGATTGTGAAAACATTCATGGCAAGAGTTTAAAGGAGCAGCATTACCAAGTGCCTTGGTTGGCCAGGGTCTCTGAAAAAATAGGGACAGCTCTTCAAATGCAGGGATACATCCGAAACTCAACCTCCTGTCCACCACAGTTATGTTCACTGTTGATTAATCCCCACGACCCAACATTTGTTTCAAATGTGATTCTGGCTACAGTGAACAGGAACAGCGATCTTCTAACGTCTTTAGAAAGGTCGGGGCAGAGGCAGTTCGCTTTGGCGGAGGCGTACAGATGGGTAAAACAAACAACGACCAGGGATATCTAGCGAGTAAACATGAAGGATTTCCAGTTGTTTCATTATAGTCTAGAACCACCTTCTTAAATAAGTTTACCAATGCAGCTACGATTTTTGTATTAATTATACATATGGAAACATACATTAACTAAGCTTCAACTTTTAGTTGTGAATATGAGTCTATCATTAGAAAATATGCTTTATATATTATGAAAATAATGTTTAAACTAGATGTAAAATGTGATTTTAGAATGCAACACTTAATGACAATCGAGTTATTAAATAAACCACCATCTACACGTACATTGTGCAGCGTAAAAATACAATATCCAATACGTGAGATGTAACCAGTGACCACCTCTCTCACCACACTCTCCACACCGGTTATGTTAAAAATGATTCTAAACACCGATAAAGATTCATGATCGTGTAGCTTGCGTAATGAGAAAGCTGGATTTCAGAAGCACACAGGATAGACCCTGCATGAACTTCACTATTCGCGGTCAGTTATTCATGCACGGCAAGAGGTAGTGCATGTACAGAACAAATATGTTTGTCTAAGGAGTCGAGACACGCCAATTATTATAGCATTAACATTGTTATCTGTTTAAACAAGTGAATTATATTGTGTAATTCAGACATACACTAATTGTAGATTTATCAATGGTTAATGTATGCATATGACTCATTGTCTAGAGGAAAGGGTCGAAATGGGGAGCGAAAAGCAATTAAACGATTAGGCCGAGATACTTGCGATATGCCGCGCGGGGTCTGTGGCTCCTAACCAGGTCATGGTATGACATAGGTCATTCGTATCATCTCAGCATCTCAGTCTAAAACTACTGCACGCGTTCGCAGAGGAAATGCGCATTCGAGATTTTTACAATCAGATCACATGGGATGAAGAGGTAGTAGTTAATTTCAAATTCAGTTAATTTTGGTCGAATCTGGTATCATGTAAAAGCATATATTTGAGATCTAACTTAAAGTTAAAATGCAAAATCGTATTGAAAGTACTGAATGTTTAATAAAATGGTTTCACTAATCGGATGTTAGTGACTCTGATGTATAATATAATATTATTTTGTCCCAATGTAGAATCTATATATAAAAAGAGGTCTTTATTTGCAGCGGAAGACTTGTTTGATTTCAAATTTCCAGTGCGTTGTACATTTGATTTACAGCGGAAAAGGTCTGAAGTTTGTTTGCACACTGTAACGCCTCGTAAATCGTCAAACTTACACCGTCCAAACAGCTCTTCATGAGCGCTTTGTTTGGCATCTGCAAGTCAGACATTTTACACACATCTCGCACCTGTTACGTTACATGATACTACAGTTTTTGAGGCACTGGTAAAAAAGTTAATATCAATCATTTGTTCCGTGTAATGATAGAAGATTGACAATCACTTATTAAGCAACTTACCTGTTGCATCCACATGACATATTTACGAGAATAAATAAACATAAAACTGTAATTTTGAGCCGTCAGATACATAAACAAAATTCACCTTGATCTGTTTTTCAAATAATGCATGATAACTATGGATAACTCACGTAATAAATAATAACATATAAAAATTAATAAAACTTTTTAGCGGGGTTGGGGTGGGGGTAAGAGGAGGTGTTACCCATGACTAAACGCAATCACACCCACTTTTACATTTTGTACATGTATCTCTCATTAAAGATGTTATGTCATATTCACGGGACGTCATTTTTGCCTAAATAAAAAAATATAACGTTTTGACAAGTTGTAAATACTTTGATTGTCTTGAAATCTATGGCTGCCATATTTCATTGGTTAATTTTAAAAATTAATTTGCCAAAATAGAGCTTCCAAGACGCGTCAATATATTTTACATGTAAGGGTAGTTTCACGACTTGTTGGTCCGGTGTTAGGATAATGTAGCTGGGTGTGGTATCATGCCATGTGTTCAGGGTATGCTATACACAGTAATTGCAGCACTATATCTGCTTCCAGATAACTGAAATACTGTTGGCGAGAAGATAAAACAAACAAATAAATAAATAATGTTCATATTCCATTATATAGTTTTTAATTGTATTTTTTTTTATTAAAAAGTAATGTTAAATGAACAATAGTAATAAATATTTATATTACAAAAACGATTTATAAATTTACTGAGGGAGTGAAATGGAATAATATAACAGCCAAATAATATCATTATCATAAGAGTGCATTTCCATTTTTTTATTTATTGATTTAGTTATAGAATTATTATTGAATAAAAATGATGTATATTTTTTCGTTCTCAAGATGCGTATACGTGTAATCAATTAGGCCATTAGCTCTTGCAAATTTAAAATATGTTTTCTAAATTTGATACATTTTTAAATGAGCCCTAAATGTATTTTCATATTAAATATAACACAAAAATTGAATAATGTTCGTGTTTGTAAGAGTACCTGTAAATTGAAATAATTTATCGATTTCCGTATATTGTTAATTCATAATTTGCAAAATATACAAGTCCACATTTCGGAGATAGTAGCTTTGCATATTTATCTTTTTAAAAAAGTTGTATTTATTAAAAGCCTTATCAAAATTAAAACTAAAGATCAACATGATATAGAATACATACAATTAATTGACATACGCTCTGCTTTATGCTTACATAGGTACAATTGACTTAAAGCTGCATTTTCTATAAAAAAGAAAAATATAAGAAATATTTATTCATGTATTAAAAATTAGAAAAAAATAAGGTTAAGGGTAATAATTGGTTAAAAATTATTGTGTTGGAAACAATAAAGAAAGAAAATGTATATGTGTTAGTTTTTGAAGTCAATTGGAAAAGGTGAAATAATGATAGCTCACCAATTGTGACGTAAAATGTCCTACATCCAAGTATGGGGCAAACCGTAGGAGCTTAAAGGAAGTTCTAGTAAAACGTAGGTACAATGTAGCTAGCACTGAGAGAAGAAGACACTAGAAAAATGTTCTGGTCAAATCACAGATAAACCCACAGGACAGCTGCAAGACCTTTGCATATTGATTAACTTTCTTTTAGAACGAAGTTTTTTTATAAAAAAAGAACATAACTATTTCATGTCAAACTATGTTTGGCGAAAGAAATGTCAAAATAACTGCAAATACTTCCTCTAGATTCATCGGCGTAATAATTCTAATAAAAATTGCGGATTGCACAAAATGCATTCGAATTTCTGTATTGGCAAAATCTTAGAGAACTCACCAAGGTTTGAAAATGGGGGTCTTAGGTTGGCATGGGAACCACCTAAAAGACAAATAATAATATAACATTGTAATAGTAATAATAATAATAATAATAATAATAATAATAATAATAATAATAATAATTATAATAATAATAAAAATAATAATAAAAAAAATAATGATAATAATAATAATAATAATAATGATGATGATGATGATGATGATGATGATGATGATGATGATGATGATGATGGTGATGATTATAATGATAATCACCACCATTATAATCATTATCATCATAGATTATAGATACAAAGAGAACAGCGCGTTTACACGGCAGAAACATCATTATGATCATCATAACACCACCCAGTTATTTTACAAGGTAAAGGTCACATACTAATATCTAGGTAGAACCAACAGTGCGCTACAGGTTAAATAGAAGTCATTCTCACATTGAAACCTCCGCCCCGAACTGGACCCAAAGCCATGCTAATCAATAGGTGAAATTAAAAGTCGGCGACTCGAATACTAGGCTAATCAGGGTAAAGTGTTATTTGCAAAACTAATGTTACAAAAACTACACGTATTTTAGGTATAATGATTATTACATCGGCGTTATATGATCTATGGATACAGCTGGACCTGATTGAAAAACGACAGGGTTTTCTAGATAAGGATATTTCCACAATGCCCAATTAAATAAATGAAATATATTTTGTTCAGATAAAAAAAAACACTCACAAAACAATCCAGTTACAGTTAATACATGCTGATAAGGTCGCCAGTCTCAATGATATCCGTGATATCCGTGATATCCGTTCATATCATGTTACGATATCAGTTTCAATTTGGACTTGAATCATATCGAATCACGCAATTATTAACACCAAATTGCTTTCAGTTTGAAAGAAAAATCTTAATTTCAATAAGACATTACGGTACATGTATCTTGTTACTTGAACGGGATAATTATTGGTTTCTATTGTAATATTAAACTGTTAAAATAAAATGATAAGCGATCTTAATAAGAATAAAATCACGTTAAAAAATCTGTTGTTTGAAAATGTCAGATTACTCATGTGTATTCTTTAATTTCAAAACGAAAGAAATATATAAGTTATTTCCCTTGTATATAAGTTTTATTTTTAATTTCATTATTTTTTATGGTAGCGCCCAAGCAAGGTATTCCTACCACAATCAATAATTCCTAATTGTATGAGCCAGATCTTGTTGCAGTCATGTGTTCCAAAAAGTTAAAAAAGTCTTTTTTTTAATTCTTTAATAATCATATAGCTAATACCTTCCCAAAAGGGACGGACAAAAATATCATTTAAGTAGTTAGAGTAACCTCCCTTTATAAATGAAAAGAAGGAATAGTCAACATAAGTTAAAAACAAAATTGCTAAGAAATTGTAAGTGAAACGCATTAGACTTTTTTCTTTTATGTCATAACCAGATTATGACTTCATGGAGAATTTCGCAGTATAATCAAGTTATATGATGAAGCGTGAAGTACAGTACGTATATTTGTTTATGCAAAACACAACAATTTGATGAGAGAGAGGGTAAGGTAGATAGAACGAACGAGAGAGAAAAAGAGACAGAGAGACAAAGAGAGAGAGAGAGAGAGAGAGAGAGAGAGGGAGAGGGAGAGAGGAAGAGAGAGAGGAGATAGAGAGATAGAAAGGATAATGAGTTTTCTCCATCAAATCTATAAAAGATAACGTCGCATGATACTGTTTGCGTCAGAGGAGTTATACACAACAAGTGTGTGTATGATTATTAAGATAATGTGATTAATTCTGTATTTTGATAGGGTGATATGACGGGTAACGCACCTTAAATTAAGTGACAATTATAAAGTACACGGATACTTCCTGTTTTATAACAGTGCAGTCCCAGTTTAAAATTACAGATATTATTTTACTCTTGACGCACATGTCCATTCATTTTCCTTTTTTGTTATTCTGTCACTTGTATTAGGTGTAGTGTTCTCATTGTGTCACGTGTTGTTGTTTGTTTTTTTGCCCAGATACATGCCGGTAAAGTACATTGAACATATTGAAGACAAAATGAGTCCTATACGTTAAAGCGACTCATATGCTTATTACTAAAACGCAAAGTACAAGCAAACATATCTTATAATTTATTTAATACAAAAGTATCTTTCGCAAACACATTTAACTTTACAACATTTTTCTTGCAAAAATTGGCTTTCCAATTAATAACTCATTATTAATTACAATTCGTGATGGCGCTTTAAAATATAAATTCTTTTGGACTTGAAAGGTTATTATGAGTTGTTACCGTAACTTCAATGCGAAATTAATAAAGTACAAAAGCGAACCGCTAGAATAATATTAAAACACCTAAGCACACTTCGTCATCTTAACTCTTTTCTAACCTCTAAAATTAAATTTTAAGATTCCGAAAAAATATTACATTATCAATGATTAGTTTTAACTTTTAAGATTACCGGCTATAAATGTACTTTTCTTTCTTCTTGTCTCCTTACTCACTCTCAGCACGGAGCTTATTAATCAAACACGTCTTAGATTGACACCACACCATTAAACAATATTATCCATTGTTTTCAATATCTGTTTTTACATATATAGATCGATGCACTGATTTGCCCTATACTTTTTATCAAACCAAGTTAAATGTTTAAAATTCTTCGCCTGACACAATCAATCTTATTCTGATGGTAACTGTACATTCCTGCTGTACAATCCCATTGTACGAGCTCTTGCAAAAACACGTTAACAGTGTAATCCACTTAAGTAAAACGGATGCACACAATGTTGCACGTGGCTTTTTGTCACATTGATGATAATATTCAATTTCCGACCTTTCCTTCCTCTATTCTATCTTCCTCTATGATAAGAGGTTGCCCACAAGTACTTGAACACAATCCAAACCTGTCACAATTTGCAAGAATCGACTGCACTTAGTTGTTACTTGTGAAATAATCTGTGCAATAGACACTCGTTTTTCGTTCGGAGAATATTAGTTTTAACTATAGCTTCACTGGGGCAGATTGATAAAAATTTGTGTAGGAAGATGGACGCAAGGCGATTATTACTTGTTGTGTTTATTATTTACCAAGCACAATGCAGCGTGTATGGTATGTTTTTATGATATTTATTCAAGTAAATATATAGAAACAATTTATATATTACATATTAGAGTATAAACATTTTATAGAAACAATTTATATATTACATATTAGAGTATAAACATTTTATCATGTTGATTTGCTATTATCGCAGTCTTAAAACATTGGTATGTCAGCTACCTTTATAAACTCATCATACGATTTTATCTGATTAATCATTTAATGTTATTTATGCAAATAAAACCAGATGAGTTACGAAATTGGTCTATAGTAGTTTTTCTGGTCTGTCATTAAAAATTACCCTCATATATTATAAATTTATTGTCTTCTTGCTTATAAACTTCGTAAACGATAGAAATGCCGCTACATGGATAATTTAATAGACTTCTTTTGCTTGCATAATACCTAATCCACACAGTTCTACAATTGTTTACAGTGCTCCATGAAACGGCCAAAAAGGTTATTTTACACATAAAAAAATGATACTCAAAGTGTATTTGTAATTGACAGTGTGCTAATTGTAAATGCCAAATACTTTTAATCTCGTTCCCTTCAAAAAGGTGTTTAAAATATGATATGAATGAAATTTTCTTATATCGAAGAAAATATTTCAAGATTTAAAATTATATTAGATTAAGTAAGAAAACCCCCACTTTAATTCTTTATGAATACACCCCTTATCTTCCAATTAAATCAGTTAATGGTGAGAGATTGGACTGTTGATTCACCATTATATTATAGCCAACATTAAGACGTGCATTGGCATTGTACAGGTCAGCCGCTGAAGTTTTCCCCTTTTTATCCACAGCTACCTCCCGCTTTAAGCGGGTGTGTTATTACACCAACTGGTCTCAGTACCGGTCGGGAGATGGTCGCTTTACACCACAAGAAATAGTTCCCAGGCTATGCACACACATCATCTTCGCATTTGCTAAAGTCGAAGGCAACTTACTGAGGACTGTTGAATGGAATGATGAGCAGAGGTAAATTTGGCAAAAAAGTAACGTGTTCGTTGTTTCAACCTCTACGAAGTCGTACAATAAACATCACAACTGTTCAAGATGGAATTTAGTGTACAGTAGCAATTGTAGGTTCATACAAATAATCTTGACTACTATTTTACCATTGCCTTACAACATTGCAATCCTTTCTAAAACATTGCCTAATATTTATATCACCATTTCCAGATTCCGTGAGTTAAACGCCTACAAGTTATACTACCCAAAGTTGAAAACACTTATAGCTGTTGGAGGTTGGAACGCCCGGAGTGAGGCATTTTCAGCCATGGTATCGACTGCAACTAACAGACACACATTTATCCAATCCACTCTCTGGTTCCTAAGAAAGTACGGCTTTGATGGAATAGATCTGGACTGGGAATACCCGACCACAAGAGGAGGTCGCCCCGAGGATAAAGTCAACTTCATCTTTTTAATAAGGGTACGATTTTATAATAATATCATTGTCAATTTGCAAGAAGTTTAAGATGATGAACTTCAAAAAGAATAAACAGGAAGTTTTATATTTGTGCTTTTATTTTAATTCAGCTGTTGTGGTTTTTATAACTTATTTTTAGCTTACCGGTTAAAATGTGCTCATAGCAGAGGGTGGCATACATGTTCGCTTATTTAGTTATCTAGATGAACCTTTGATCAATGAGTAAATAACCTGGTAACTATCATAAAGCATTTAAATTCACATTTAGTTATTTTTTGTTACATTTTCATATGAGAGTCTAACAATGTTTTGTCAGCCCAACATGGTGTAACCCATACTATCTTCTGTTTTAATCGGATGTGCATTATGTTTATGCCACTCACAAAACAACGCAGTCCTGTCAATCAAACACCAGGGAGTCAAAGTGTGATCTTAATCATCATACTCATTATCTATAGCTAAGCAGCTGAAACAACAATAATTTGATAATATCCTTATCCTTATAAATAACAGTTATTTATGAATATGGTCACACTATACACACTCTTTACTCTATTCACGTAAACTGTCGCTTGAAGGTAAACGACCTTAAATGTTTGCATAAAAGAAAAGCGATGCATAATGTGTTATAATAGTATTAGTAATTAAATTGTTCACATGTTAACTTATACCTATTTTAAAATATTCATAGCCAAAGCGACATCTAAATGTTGCAACATTGCAGCTTTTAGAAGTGATTTATTGGCTCTAAGTTTTAATACATTTATGTATATATTTATTTCGATTTCATGACGATGTTTGCAATTTATATTGATACCATGGTCTTAATATCTGCTGAAGGAGCTTAGAGAAGCATTTCAAGAAGCTCAGCGAAACCGCGGGGAACATTTCTTATTGACTGCCGCGGTGCCAGCTGGGAAATCAAATATTGACGCCGGATATGACGTACCGGAACTGACAAGGCAAGTCTTCATCCTATAAGGATTGTTACGTGTATTTCCTTTGGTTGACATTGAACTTTGGTTCTTCAATTTCATCTACACATGAACATGATACTACAACCATTTATTCGTCTCTGGTCATGTTTGTTCATGATTCAGAAAGTTAATTTTAATTGTGGTCAACCATTTTTGTGTTGTTTTTCAAATCGAAATAATACCATATTCCTTTTCTGAACACTATGTGGACATTATTTTTCGATGGCGTCACTACTTTCGTCATAACGTATAGAAAATATCAGCGCATGGACATTTTGTTTTCAAATCCATCGTTTTTCTTTTCGTTGCTTGCATTTGAGAAACTCGTAAGGAAGTGCGAGGTTAGAGCTCTGTATAACCGGTTTAAGCACCCCAGTCGGTCCATATTGCCGACTGACCGTTCCAAGGCGGTAACTGTCGGGTTTGCTCTTTTCCTTAAATGACTCATCACAAATTTGTTCTTACTTTTCGCTTGGCATGCATGTGAAATACCTTTGTTCTGTGCCTTTTCGGAGTTTGGTATATGTTGCAATACTCATAGGACTTTGTCATATATTCTTACAAAGATATTCAATTAAGTTAGTCGCGTGTTTGGTATTTCTATTATTTGATTAATTTTCTTTTTTATAAGAAGCAGTTATGTTGTTTTGTGCGCTCTACATGAGACTATGACTGTATATGTGTGAACTATTTTATGGATGGGATGTTAGTATAAGTATTTCTTGCTAACTGAGTAAGGTTTACATTATCTTTTAAGACACATTATTCTTTGTTAACTACATAAATTCGATTAACAATTTACTGAGTCGGATATATTTTTAAATTATCGGCGTATTCCTTATAAAGGTATATCGACTTCGTAAACCTGATGACGTATGACTTGCATGGTTCTTGGGAGTCGGTTACTGGAGAAAACGCCCCGCTTCTACCCAGAAGGACAGAGATCGGTAGCGACAGACAGCTGAATGTGGTGGGTTAACCGAAATGAG
This sequence comes from Sinonovacula constricta, assembly GCA_007844125.1. Lineage (NCBI taxonomy): Eukaryota > Metazoa > Mollusca > Bivalvia > Cardiida > Solecurtidae > Sinonovacula > Sinonovacula constricta. The sequence continues at coordinate 26,595,198 of CM017559.1, read as the reverse complement.
CTACATTTTTTAGCAAAGAGATTATGCAAAGGAAAATTAAGATTTATAAGCCAAAGCACAGAGAGAATAATGAAAAGAGTGCCTATAAAGTAGAAGTAAAAGAACTGATGGAAGAAGTAGATCCCATTTAAGGATTTAACACACTGTAACATTAATTTCAAATATTTGCTTTTGTTATTTCAGAGCCGAAATTAAGTATCATTGTTTAAAGTTTTAATCATTTTCGATTGCAGCGGCGCACAAGAAACTATATTGTCATTCCCCAGTTCTTACCAACAATTCTTAATTATTCAGAATGTGTTTCAAAGTTCACGCCGACTATTCTTTTTTTGTTGAGCAAGCTAGTTCCAATACAATTTTAAGCTTTTATCAGTTTTAACCATGATGGGACTTGCAAACACCTTCACTGATCACTGGCTTGTAATTCATCAACCCATCACCGTGGCTCTTCCTCAACCAAGAATTAGCTGGACCATAATTGTGTCAGTGCATTGTAACAAGAAATCCAACTAAAGTCGTATTACTTACAATAAGAAATATCTTAAATGTATTATCAGTAAGAAAAGAATATGTAGCATAGATAGGACTAACAATAAAAGGTCTTATATTGATTTTTTCCTTGTAACAATTGTTGTGTCAAGAGATTTGCAGAATGTACATTCTGGCAGTAAACTTATTATTTGCAGCTTGTGTAACACATTTAATTAGGTTTTCACCTGGAACTTTGTAACCACAACAGGCGTAATCTAATTCAATCATTAGGAAGACTGGGTTAGGCGCCGTATGACCTGTTAAGTGTCGGTGTGCCGTAAAACCCAAATAAAAATAAATAGAAAGACTGGGAGGCCGTACAAGTCATTAACAGGGAGTAGTATCAAAAATACTAGAGATAAATAAAGCAATACATATCAGGACGATCAATGTCATGAACCGTGATGAGGCGGCACACCGATTAGTAATGCCAATGGTATACGTACGACCCATTGTAGCCACAATCGCAAAAAGTGGCGGAATGTCCCCAGTCACTTTGGTATTGTTAGAACTGCCAGGTTAAGAAATCAAGTGTTGTATATTTGAAGAACATTTCTGAATAACAAAATGTTCTTCCATTGCTAGTTACGGTATTAACCAAAGACAAAGATGTTAATTTTGTCATTTAGCAATGGGCAGCCAACTACTGGTTGAGTCTTGGTCTACCAAGGGAAAAGCTGATCCTAGGAATGCCGCTGTACGGACGGACGTTCACTCTGACAGATGTAAACATCCGGGGAGTCGGAGCCCCATCTTCCGGTCCAGGGAACGCCGGTTTGTACACCAGACAGGCCGGATTTTTAGCTTACTTTGAGGTAGGCACATTCTGAAAAGTCACATTACTGATCGAAAAGTTAATACACGCCTAAAAGAGGTGTGCAGAAATGTGTTTACGTACAACAAGATTGGTATTTCCCGAATGTGACATTTCTTTATGATTGTTATTCACAAACATTTTCAACAAGAACATATTTTTGGGCGGGATCATATAATGACAGCATGTTGCTGGTCCATGACATTTCTGGGGAAGTTTGAGGCAATGATTTAATTCTAGTCTACCTCAACTTTTCGAGCATGTAACCACGGCAAACACATTCTTCCACAGATATGTCACATGAACGAGACGGCCGGTGGGGACATATTCTGGAATCATGATCAACAGGTTCCTTACTATGTCCACGACAGATTATGGGCGGGCTTTGATGATGTCAACAGCATCAGGCTGAAGGTAGAGTCTATAGCGTAGACTAAGCTTGAGTGCTTTAATATGTTTTAATAAAGTCAATTATTTACGTACATGTAACTTGACTACCACATAGATTTACGGATAATAGTTTATTCATGGTCTTTACAAATATAGACAAAATCGTCTTCATGTCATATTTGTTCAAATGTTTCGTTGACTTTGTCGAATATGTACAACTCCGATCGAAAAGTTCATTTTGTTCCACGCAGAACTAGCTTAAAGTTCGTTGTTAAAATTTTTGCAAAAGGAAACAGCAACCTAGAGCAGGCGTCTCTCTAAACTGTATTTTAAGATACTGATAAATTATGTCAATGTTGGTAGTAATGGGTTTTGTAATGTAAGTAACTAAATAAATCATATACAATATAAGGTATGTGGTTTACAGCATACGTGCAGTATTAAAAAGGTAAACTGTCTTTTCTCTTCATTTCTTTAGTATAAAAATAAGACTATTTTATCCTAGACTCTTTGGCTGAAGTCGCAAGGGTTCGGAGGGGCCATGGTCTGGTCGCTTGACAGTGATGATTTTAGGCAGACGTGTGCCAGTTCTCCTCGTAGATATCCCCTTCTCAGCACCATTTATGACGTCCTTACTGCAGACGATGTGCTCTTTCCCACCAGGTATTCATCATCTGATCTCATATTCTACCCGCCAACGCCCTTACCAGCTGAGACCCGTCTATCTTCAAGGTTGACTATGCCCCGAATTATTCCTACTGGAAGGATAATCACCGCACCAGGTACATTATCTAAAACTACACAAGTCCATTATGTGGTAAAAATTTTAATTAATATCTTATTAAGTAATTGTTTCCTAGTACCAAAGAAGCACGTAAATATAAAACGGACAGAAGTAGCGCTTAAAATGTTCATTAACATTGGTTTACATGTCATCGGCGTTTATTTATCCAGTCGTTAAACGTTAACTTGTTTTTAGGCAACGTTACTTGACTGATATGCATGCGAAAAATTACACTAGCTATTTGGTAAAATGTACACTACAGATAAATTTTTATTATATATAAGATGGTAAATGCTGTACTTCCATTGTGCTAAATATATGACAGTAATATACATGCTGTGTTTTATATCACGTCCACACACTATGTGTTTAAAATTAAAGTACATCGTTCTTTTATACAGCATCAACAAACACTCTTATGTCATTACTAAAACAAAGTGAAATTGCTAATATTTAAAAAAAACACGCAATAATTGTATATTCATTTAAATTCCTATTATATGCTAATTTAAATTATACCAGAGTCATTAACATTTCTAAACTAGAAATAGATTTATGACATTGTCCTGATAAAACTTATTCTCATTATTTCAGATTTCTAGTGGATAAAACCATCAAAACCTATCTGTCCTATGGATTAACTCCATTGGCAATTATCAATATCTTTATATTATGACATGTTTTCGGCTTAGGCACGAGGTCATATTTATATACCTGTATTTCAGTATTCACGTGTGTGAACCGATCGCCTGGTTTCTACAGAGATCCGCAGTCTTGCACCTCCTTCTATAGGTGTATACCGAGTAGCGCGGTTAGCTTCTTCTTCAACTGTCCGGCCAACCTCTTGTACAACCATGATCTTACAATGTGTGATTGGCCCCAGAACGTGTACTGCCCCCTTGGATAGAAACAAAGGAACACATAGTTTAACCATTTGATCAAACATCAGTTAAAACTATTGTCTATATGATTCTAACAAGACGTAAAATAATTATAATCGACAAAAACTGTTACAATTGCATTTACAATAAACGTTTCTGTTACCTTGAATATAAAATAGGACTAAAAACCTTAACGTAAATGACATACAAACAAAATAACAAGTTGTACGCATTTTGCTTTAGTTGTTATTGTCATATTGTTTTAATTCCTCTTTCGCTGGATGAAATTATCAAAGTAAACGTTTTTAATCTCTATCCTTATCATTATAAATTGCACGTATATTATAATTTACCTCTCTCACCCACACCTCTGCATCAGGCACATAGCCAGATTCTTGTTGTAACAGAGTTACTCTCAAGCATTTTTAGTTGCCTTGTTACTCAAAAAAGACCCTAAAATCTACGTTATACCAACTCATCAAGTGAAGTACCTTTTGGTACTAAGGCTGATAATACTGCAATAAAATGTGGGTTACTTCCCATGTGGTCCTTGCTACATTATAAATTGACAAATAGGTAAGACACATTTTTGACAACTTTAAGAAATGATTAAATTATTAATACAAGCTGTCTTATATCATATTTACGTAACTAGAAAAACGATAAAATTGCATTGTTATAATCTAACTTTTCATTTTTCAAAATTCATCAAATAACCTATAAAGATGTAAAAATTGAAATCTCGACTGGCGAACGTCTTCCGATTTATTTTATGATATGTTCTTTTTTATATGTTAACAATCATCGCATACTGCATATAAACATGCAGGACTATAACCATAACTTTGGATATAATTCTGATCGAAAAATTGTTATTCAATGTATGTTACTGCTTTGTCACGAAAACCTTTGTTTATTTGTTATAATCGTGAGCCGTATTAACAGGTATAAATACATAACGTTAAAACTTCAATCAACGAGATTTTATTTGAAATAGTAATTTTAGTAATACTTTGTATTCTTCGAACATTCGAACATTAAATACTCTTTCTTAACGCATAATGCAAGCAATTTTTATGAAAGGAAAACATAAAACATATAAATAATAATTAATGTACCATATGAAAATTGTTTAGCAAAAGAATGTTAGAAAAGCATCCTGATGAGCGAGTTTACTAGAGGTGACGTCGAGGGGGACGCCCGTACCCGAGTCGTTAATGTCATTGACTGGGATCTAGTCCGGGTCGGGAGGAAACTTTCATATGTGGAGGTATTCCAGCTAACCTGCTGTGTGCCGGTGGTCCTATCTAGAGCTGTTTGTGTTCTTCCTCCGCCAATAATTAGCTACACGTCGCATATATGACCATCATTGTGTCGGTGCGATGTAAGGAAAACAAAAAACAATACTGTCCTTTACGTAACAAAACTTGCTACCATCTAAGCATGATCGGTATGGCCACCAAATGCTAACATGTGCAAAACTATATGTATACTTGAAACTTTTTCTTATTTGATGATCAAGACAGGTCTTCAACACTAACGATGGGTTAAGTTTGACGAGTTACACACGTATTTATTTTAACATTGTTATTTGACTATGTTATTTAAGATTTTATTCTTAAGCATTGTTTTCCTGCTTTGAACGTCATCAATGAATAAATGCTAAGAGGTTCAAATTTTCAATCTTTAGTTTTCAATAAGCGATATGAAACAATATTGACATGGTATTTTATATACTAAATGTAACAATATACTATCGCGTTACATACTATTAAGATTCATATCACAATATTTGCTACATAAAAAAATAAAAGAAGATATACGCGATAACGTCTACAAACAATACAGCATATTGACTAATTAAATGACAATTATTTAACACATGTTTAGGTATTCATATTTCTTAGCGCTAATGATAAAACGAACCTCATATTTCTCTTTCTAATACAAAAGTAGCCGGGTATGTAGATGCTGTTTTGAAAATATCAATAGATTTTATGATTAGATTGGATTTTAAAGGAGAATACACGGGAAAGTGAGAAAAGCTTTTGCAAATGCTAGAATATAAAATAAGATTATTTTCTGTTAGTTTTTATGGAAGTATTTATACACAACTAGATTGCTGAAGTAAGGTATATAACAAGTGCATAATTGTGTAATTGAATTTCGTTTGAGTTCATGTCGGGGCTATTTTTGAATGATCTGGGTCTTAAAAGTATGCATAGTGTACTAGTATACAACAACTGTTCATACACAACAATTCTACCTTTAAATGATAAAAGGTTTCACTAAAGCCTTACCCAATTTCAATGATTTCTTAATATATAGTATTGCTATCTCTCATCTTTAAGTATAAAAGGCAGTTTTCATTTGTTTAGGTAGAGAAAAAATAGGAGTACACGTTGCGTTTTGAAATTATTGCCCAAGTCATGATATGAACTGTTGACTTCGTGTTTAATGTTAATGTACTGAACATTTCAGAGATAACTGGATAGTTAGTGCAGGACATATAAAAATAACCCACTGCTAGAAGCAATTCATTTCTCGGTTCTTAAAACCATAAATCGAAAGATTTTAAGTTGCAAGTTTATATTAATTTGAATAGAAGATGTTGTTGATCGCAGTTCTCTGTATTGTGGTCCCAACTTCACACGGTACAGAATTTCAGGACAAAGTCTTCCGTAACTTAGTACGTCTATGCCCCGGCCAGTATGTCCGAGAAGGAAACACGACAGACGTTAATGTGACCACGAAACCCATAGGCTGCTGTAGAGGTAAGTGGAAACAATTGGTTCAATGTTGAATGTTTATATTGTTCAAATGCATCCACGATCTTATAAAGGGATAGTGGTGAATATAGTATTTACACAAATGAATGCGAAAACAGGTCCAATTAGAATACAAATACATGGAGAATATGTGTACTGAAGTAGTACAGTGAGCACTCTGAAACGGTCACAACAGCCTAAGATGCTTAGATCCGTTTATTGGAACTCCAACACTATGAAACACTCTGACAATTTTGTAGTTATTTTATTTAAAAGCTTATCACAGAGAGACAAAAAACAAAAGACACGCTTTATTCACTGCATATGACATACATGTATATAATCAAAAATACTATTCATAATCAAAATGTCTAAGATGCAAATGATATTATTTTCAAATAAACTTGCAAAACGAATTTTTAAAATCCTTAAATAAATAAACATTCATTAAAAGAAATATTTAAATCACCCAACTGTGTAGTAGTACAAGGTCAGATGCATTTTAAAGCAGAAATGCCGTCACATTTATCCACAATTAAAATTATAATATGGATTTTTTTGTAAACATAAAAAGTGTCTTACTGGAAGAACATGAGGCTTGTTAGGTGTGGTGTTTTATGAGAGTAATTTAAAAGTGATATTTGTATAGTTAAATGATCCAGCTATTTTGATGCAGGAAAATCCAAGTTAAATGTCTGTGCAGAACCGCCGGCGCTCCGCAGGTCAGCTGAAATTCCTTCGCACGGGACTCAAAACCATGCAGTGAGATAAGGCTGTTTATGTTGCATTATGCATCAACTAGTTGTAATAGCAAACATAAAAATAATAATCTACTCTTTTATTTTGATCATGATTTTGTTTTCGATTGTAACTGGAATAATTCACATTTACATAAAATGTATGTATGCACGGTATAGACCTCGGCTTTCGAACTCCCCGTTACACATGCATAGTTATGGGGTTAATCAATATTTTACTTCAAGCGTTAATTTTGAAATAAATGTCTATTGAAAAAAATGTATTACTTTTCTTTTCAGATTCATTTTCCGAATCATCCCGTGAAAACTATATAGTAAACCAGCCAAACCCGATAGAATTTTATCAAAGTTGTTTATTTCCAAGTACGAATCCAATCCAATCGTTACAGAAGGAAAGATCTTTCTACATGATCGACAAACCGCCACTGGAAGGGTGTGTGAAAAGCGTGGCTTCACCTAATGCATCATCAAAAATTAATTTCCCAACATGCAATGACTCAGAGATCATGCAAATGAGACGATTACTTCCTGTTCTTTCTCGACACAACAGTTTGCTATACAAAAGCCCCCAGTGCGCTTTTTGCCATGGGCAATATGATATAGAATTTTGGCAGGCCCGTATTTCATGTCCACTAAGTTGGGCGAGCAGTCCCCTCTATATTGATCTTACACAATGCCATATGCGCTTTGTGTATACCGGATCCTTTGACAACATTAGACATCTTGAGTGTTTTAACGAGTTTTTTAGCAAGTGTCCAGAAGACTTTTCAAAAATGCCATTTCCTGCTGATTCCGATATGACAGTGGACATCATCAGGCAAAGCTGTGTACTGGACAATCTTCCACAATATGCAGATTACTATCTTGCGAAAAATGTATTTTGTTTCATATGCATATACAACAAGGTTTTAAATATGGCACTTCCATCATCATTATGTTTCGACGGATTTATTAATGACAATGACAGAGATTCAAACCCAAACATATTTACAAGCATCGTTGATACACGATTGATCGACGTGAAGAGTGCAGAAAATGACGTATTACCCCATGGTAAAACATACTGCGCCTTGGACATTAACGACTCGGTATGTATATATTATTTTGTCTAACGACAAAATGTATTCATGCTTCATCGTGTTGTTTCCAATAAATTATAAACACATGTTATGTGCCTTGTTGTCTTATCCTATTACATTTTTGAAAAAGAAAGCACACTTTGGTCATTTAAAGAACGTAAAACGTAATAAATGAAGCACTAAGTAGAAAATATTTACATTTCCAATGTAAACCACTTTACTTGAATAACGTTAATTTCTCGATGAACTAAGGTGTTACGTAGACAATGCGCTTGTTTTCCTGATTGCTGATGAGCTAAGTGGGCGGAGCTTATTTAAATACGGACTTCTTTCTTTAATGAGCGTCAACATGACGTCAAACAAGGTTATACAGCAGAGATGTTTGTAAAACAATATCAAAGCGTTAACATGGCCGAAGACGGAATGTTTAAACACTTCATCACCTTTTAAAAGTCTGTAATAGTGCAATTTTAAGAGCTATAAATGAGGAACTACTTTCTTGTTGTTTTATTTCTTGCCTTTGTGGGTGTTGGTTAAATACGGAAAATTTTACCCCGTGCAGTGTAAGCTACACATGTGATCGTACTTCTATAAGAAGTTAGAGGGTTTGTCTTATAAAGATAAAAAGTGCTTAAAATAATCTATTTTTTTAAATGGATCACTTATAAGTGAATCTAAATTTACCGAAAATGTAAGGAATACATGGTTGATTTTTTATGTTTATCGATAAATGAACTGTATACATTGAAATCCTTCGGACTTCACGATACTTTAAACAGCCCAAACCCGTTCATTAACCAACGAACATCAAATATTAACGACTCCTTAAAAACAGCCAATTCTCACTGCTCACAAAAGTAATAAACTTGTTTTCCAGGTTTGCCACATGGAATTGTGTCCACTCGGCCATGTCCCCTATGGCCAGAAAGGATGTCAGTTGGACAGCACAGAATGGTTCGGACCAACATTCACATTGCTTATCCTGATACAGTTTGACCAGGACCTTGAATATCATAATGAAACAGTTATTAAGGAATTGTTTTCACCAAGAAAGATGAAGCCATATTGGCCAGAAGAATGGAGTGTATACGATGTGTACATGCCAGTAATAAAAAACCCAAACATGGTTCCCGTTAAGCCGTATACGTACAGTTTGTTAGATAATCATTATATCGACACGATTGATCATGTCTATCTAAATATGGTGTTCCTTGGAAAAACCGTTTATCCGTTTAATTTCCTTCAGGGCATCGAACGCGCCTTGTCAAAGATGATGTATTTTCATGTTAACAACAAAGTCATTAAGGCAAGACAATCATTCAGTGACGAAACGATTTTTCTCCAACTAAACATTATATCCAGCGACCAGATAAAAAACGCCACTGTGACAACGAAAAAGCTTGTAAAATCCAGTCAGTTAACTTTAAACGATACTTCCAATGACCTAATATTGTATAAAGCGCTTAATTCTAAATTGAAACAACTTCATTTGAATATCAATAGGTTCATGTTTTGTTTGCAGGTGCAACTCGATTCTAGAAACTTCAATGTTAGTTACATTGAATCTGTTCCCGTTAGGCTGTACTACTTAAAAGGTCAAAGGTACTTCTTAGGAGGTCAATTTCTGGCAGTACGACAAACAGGTAGCACACTGGCATTTAGGATATGTGTTAGCGATTTGATATCAAGCATTCGTTCAAGTTGTTCCCCTTCCCCTAGTTCTAAACTAACTCTGCTCATGTTACTTTCTTTACTTTGGCAGTCATTTTCAAGCCTTTAGTACAAATTTCAACGTTTAAATGGGACTGTTATATATGTTCGATGATTCTACAAGAAAATGAGATATCTATATCCAACGTTTCGAAGCTGACACTGTCGGAAGTGCATTCCATACACGTAATTTAATGATAAAGTTTAAGTTTAAAAGATACTGACCGGTCCAAGGGGGTAACTGTTTGGTTTGCTCTCTTTTATATAATGTTTCGTCACATTTTTGATGTAATTTTAATATTTTGCTGGTATGTGAATACTTTTTTCTTGAACCTTTTTCGAATTATGTATGATGTATCGCTCATATGACCCTGTCATTTTTTCTTGAGTAAAACATCGTCTAAAATTGTATCCTTTTTCAATATTTCAATAAGACAACAATTAGTACACGTCTTTATATGAAGGAAATGAACGTAAAAATGTTAAAAGACAGAAAACTATAATGAAAAGAGTAAAAGCAATGATCAATCAGCAACATCTTCTGTATATACAGATGAAAATTCGTTATCTGTCTTATAACCTGTATAATCGATGGCGTAAGATCCTGTTATATACTATATTTTAAGGCTATGTGACATTGTTATGGCCCTGGTTTATCATATGTGCCACAACATTGACATGTGATGGAACCCGAATGATGGATACTTTCTTTTACCGCTTCAGAGAAAATGACATCGGTAATTCTGCGTTTAAAAAAAACATAAACGCATTTAGCGCTGACCTATCACATAATGCACGTGGAATGTCTTTCCATTACAGAATGACATCAAACCCGGTCGATTTAAGGGATGTCATCGGACTCCAAATTTATCCGTTGAAAGATCTGAATGGATATTCGGATATAAAATTTCGTAAAGTAATGTTGCGGGGTTGTGTGCGGGGTTAAACTATCGTTCTATAGATATAAGAATACATTATTCGTCAATTCTATGGAAATAAAAAAGTGGTTTCGGAGGTTGGATGTGCCGCCGCCTTACGCTAGCTCCACGCTGCAGTAACTACATGTTGTTTTGGATTTGTCCACGGACCTCACAAAATGTCGCCAAACATCGGACTGTATATTGGAAGGCATAACCAATGATTTGTTTAGAAAGTGGATGTGACTAAGTCAAGAACGCAAGGTCGAAAAAACAACAACAAATAAAACAATAAATTCATCAATACATTTATAAAAATCAAACGAACTTAAGTAAACATGAGTTAATGATTTATGCCGACAAACCTTTAAATTGGCTACATAATTATACTCACAATAAACAGAAAGAATACAGGAAATGGTGGAAGTCGCTTGATAAAACATCTTGCGGCTTATCTAGTTATCCTAATTAACCATTTTAGCCCATGCAATTTGATTTAACAAATCATATATTAAAAATTTAAATAGACAACTTCTATATACAAATAATCTGAATACAGTAAAACCCTAAATGCATAGTCAGATTTTAAATTATTCCTGTTTAATAAATGTTATTGGGATAAAATCGAATAAAAAATAACCATCTATTCGTATTCATATGTATTCTATAAATTAATCATGTTATAAACATTTTATATATATGTTTGTCTTCACGGAAATAAATTTTCAGATTGGTTTCATTGAAAAACACACCTTATCCTCCAAAATGCATTCTATTCTTGATATTAAATGAAGCAAGACAATTATTCAGTGAAGCACCGTCTTTTCATCAATTTAAATTAAGTCTTTTGGGCTCATACTAGCTAACAAATCTTTTCGTACAATCTTAGAAGTTAACTACAGGCAACATTGACCGAACATTAGGATAAAAAGATATCTTTCAAGGCGATACATCGACTTAATGCGAATGTCATTAAATTGTTAAATCCAATGTGTAACTCGAATCAAGAAACAGAAATAATTCCTTATTATTTAGGATTTGTGTTGACGATTTAATGTCAAGCGTCATTTCAAAGTGCTAATTATTATCAATTTGAACAATCCATTTCTAACTTTACGTAATAGTTTTTTGCCATCAGTTCTTCGCATTTTCCTAAAATGTTTACCAATTCACGAATGTTAGCGATCCGTGCAGTTATTTCCAATAAATTATACCGGTTCTTGAAATATATTGTTTTATAGACTTTTTTCACAGTTCTTCCTTGTTTGGCTATTTTTCTCAACAACAAGGATTTAACAAACCATGTATCAGTATAGGGTTTATGCTTAACTTCGGCATCAATGTACCAGTACCATGCTGCAGTTTGCATTTATCAGAAAAATTTCAATCTCTTGTTTGCGTAAAATAAAATCCATTTTTATGGAATATAGTGCATTTTTGTTGTCTTTTTCAACCATTTGTCATTATTCTGTTAGACGTCATAGTCGAGCCTTTTTGCAAGATCATTTATCCATAATTCGCCAATTTAAGCGATGTGTCAACCTACTAAAATTTTAATTATATTAAACCTTTATGTAAAATAAGTTATTACTACCTTTTATAGTATGCATTAAAACAAAAGAATAAAAGAACAACACAATGCCGCATCATTTAAGACTATTAAGACTAAAAATATATTTCAGTGTATTTACACACTTTTTGTGTGTAATGTTCTTGATATATTTTATATAGTCTCTTTTGTAATGCAAGCTTTGAAAGATGTTTTGAAAGGACAAAATAATCATCACCACTTTGTTCCTATAAACCGCTTTTAAGTTACTGAATATAAAAAATCAATTATCTGAATATTAATAAAAGTATTAATTATGCTTCTAAGACATTATTGTTTTCAATACTTTATTTTCATTTTATTTCGAAACAACAAATCTTCAAATACTAATTTTAGAATTTAGGAATGTGTTGATGATTTTATGCAAAACGTATGACCTAACTTTAAACATTAGAACTGGTTCCAAAATATTGTAACATACGGTTTTCTCTATCTTGCATAAACTTTTGTATCCTACATTTTCTTGATTACTCTTTATACATAACACCACAGACAATTATTGTGAATTACGTCTGCTCTGCTAACACCTGTTACGTCTTAATTTTTAGAAAAAGACAATGCATTTGTATGAAATATCGTTATTTTATTTCTACTTGTCAAAATCCATCGAACAATCGTTAATGTCGAGCCTTGACAAAGTTCAGAGCCACACGGTTCCGCTTCTTCATTTTAACAATTGATTAACATTTGGTTTTCTCGTTGTGGCATTACTTGGCTTCACATATAAGCTATTAAGCAATAAACTGTTTTCAAGCATCATCAAAATCCAGCTGCAGGCATGGGATGACCTGGTTTTTGCCTTTCAGCAAAAAACATCTTTCTAGTTAAAATCTACATTTTGTTTCGTTGACACAGTAAAAACACACGGTCTACACTAGTACAGCATGGTGTCTCTGAAGCTCGCATTGTTTGTAATCAGCATTCTTTCCGGGGGGTTACTATGGACAATAATGGTCGGGTATATGACTCCATTTCCACTATTTCGGCCCATGCAATGTACTGGTCCTCAGTTTTGTGATTTTTGCAAGCGAGCGTCTACTTTATTAGCCCATCAGTCGAACTGTTTGTCAAATGAATGTTCTCTGTTTGTCTGTCTGTCTGTTGTCTGTCTAAATCTCTGTCTTTGTCTCTCTCTGTCTCTCTATCTCTCTCCACGCCCCCTCCCCTCCACCCGTACATCATCACTACATCATGATCTCAGGTACAATGAGCATCTATGCAAGAGCTTTTTGCTTGAAAAGCATATACAAATAGAAAGAGTTATCCTATTTAACTAGGGATTTATTCCAGTTTTGCAAGTATTTAAAATGACTCTTTAAAGCATTTAGTTATCTTTATTAGTTATCATATCTTCATTAGTTTTGATGTGTGTTCTACGTTGATAGCAGACCATAAGGACTTAAGGACAAGACCATAAAAAAAGCCATAGCTATCGACAATAGATTTGACTTCTGTAGTCCAGTTCGTTAATCCATATGCACTGTCAATCAACATGTTTCTGTAAATAATAGATACGGACATACCTTTGAACATATAGTTAATAGCTTCCTAATTAACCGTATACACAGATAATAGGAGTAGATGATTTAATCCGAAGAATACTTTTCGAAAACTGAAGGCGAATTATTTCGATCGGTTTCGATTGCCAAAGCCCCAGATCTCTCAAAAATAACTTATTATACTACCAACAAATGCATCATATAACTGAAAAAGAACGTTAGAACTCAATCGGTATGACTTTACTTTGTAGTACAATAAGTTTAAAACGAAAAACAGTCCGAAAATTAAAATCGCCATAATCTTCCCAAGAGGCTGAAAATGATCATTTCTCGTGAGAGCGGTGCCTCTTATGAATGCATTTTTTATGGAAGACGATAGTGAAGCAGTTAATAATACGTTGTTGGATATGTTCAGCGAGACACTTTTCAGAGAAAACATCACAGTGTTCTGTTTTTAACAGGTTTTTTGCAACAATAAAGTGTAGTTTGCAATGATAAAAAGTAGCATAAAAACGAGGCCGTTTGTTGCATCCACATGACATGTTTTTCGAGACTAAATAAACATAAAACTGTAATTTTGAGCCGTCAGATACATAAACAAAATGCAACAAGATCTACTTTTCAAATATTGTATGACCAATAACTCACGTAAAAAATAATAACATATAAAAATTAATAAAACTTTTTAGCGGGGATGGGGTGGAGTTAAGAGGAGGTGTTACCCATGAATAAACGCAACCACACCCACTTTTACATGATTTCTCGTTAAAGATGTTATGTCATATTCACTGGGACGTCATTTTTGCCTTAATAAAAATATTACGTTTTGACAAGTTGAAAATACTTTGCTTATCTTGATATCTATGGCTGCTATATTTCAGTGTTTCATTTAATAGATTACATGTAATTGGCCAAAATAGAGCTTCCAAGACGCGTCAATATATTATATGTAAGGGTAGTACCACGACCTGTTGGTCCGGTGTCAGGATAATGTGACTTGGTGTGGTATCATGCCATGTGTTTAGGGCATGCTATACACAGTGAAGGCAGCACTTTATCTGCTTCAAGTGGACACCGTCTCCAGATAACTGAAATACTATTGGAGGGACGATAAAACAAACAAATTAATAAATAATGTTCATATTCCATTATATTCTTATGTTTTTAAATTGTATTTATTTTTTGTTTAAAAGTAATGTTAAATTAACAATAGTAATAAGTATTTATTTTACAAAAACGATTCATAAATAAGATAAGGGAGTGCAATGGAATAATATAACAAAATAACATCATTATCATAAGTGTTTATTTCCAATTTCATTTTTATTTATTTATTTTGTTATAATATTATTATGAATAAAAAGGATGTATATTTTTTCGTTCTCAAGATGCGTACACGTGTTATCAATCAAGCCATTAGCTCTTGCAAATTTAAAATATATTTTCTAAATTTGATACATTTTTTATTGAGCCCTATACGTATTTTCGTATTAAATATAACAGAAAAAAATATATTTAATGCAATTTTTCATATTTGTAACAGTACCGGTACATTGTAATAATGATAACCGTATATTGTTATTAATTCATAATTTGCAAAATATACAAGTCCAAAATGGGAGAATAATAGTTTTGCATATTTATCCTATTTATCTTTTTTAAAAGTTGTATTTATTAAAAGCCTTATCAAAGTTAAAAACTAAAGAACAACATGATATAGTTTACATACAATTAATTGACATACGCTCTGCTTTATGTTTACATAGACACAATTAAAGATTTAAAACTACATTAAGAAATATTTATTCATGTATGAAACATTTGAAAATAAAGAATAACATTTGGTTAAGAATTATTGTGATGGAAACAATAAAGAAAAAAGATGTATATGTGATAGTTTTTGAAGTCAATTGGAGACCGTGAAATGATGTTAGTACATCAATGGTGACGTAAAATGTCCTACATGTAAGTTTGAGGCAAACGGTAGGAGCTTAAATGAAGTTCGAGTTGTATTTAGATACATGTAGCTACATCACTGAGTGAAAACACTGAGAAAATTGTTCTGGTCAAACCACAGACAAACCGCAGGACAGCTGCAAGACCTTTGCATATTATTTAACTTTATTTAACGTAGTTTTTCGGAACAAAAATAAAACATAACAATTTCATATCAAAGTATTACTGGCAAAAGAAATGTCAAAATAACTGCAAACACTTCCTCTAAATTCGTTAGCGTAAAATTCTAATAAAAGTGGCGGAATGAAAATAATCCATTCAAATTTCTGTATTGGCAAAATCTTAGAGAACTCACTAAGGTTTGAAAGTTAGGCTTGAATGGGGTCTCTGATGGCCTTGGAACCACCTAAGAGACAAATAATAAAATTACATTGTAATGATAATAATAATAATAGTGATGATGATGATGATGGTGAGAATGAGGATGATGATAATCACCACAATCAACATCATTATCATCATAGATTATAGATACAAACAAAGAGAACATCGCGTTTACACGGCAGAAACATCATTATGATCATTATAGCGCCACCCAGTTATTTTATAAGGTGAAGGTCACATACTAATATCTAGGTAGAACCAACAGTGCGCTACAGGTCAAATAGAAGTCATTCTCACATTAAAACCTCCGCCCCGAACTAGACCCGAAACCACGCTAATCAGTAAGTGAAATTTAAAGTCGGCGACTCGAATACTAGGCTAATCAAAGTAAAGTGTAAATTGCAAAACTGATGTCACAAAAACTACACGTATCGTATCTTAGATATAATGATTATTACCTCGGCTTTATATGATCTATGGATACAGCTGGGGTTGATTGAAAACGACAGGGTTCTCTAGATAATGATATGTTCCCAATAGCCAATTAAAAAAATGAAATATATTTTTGTTCAGAAAAAAAACACAAAACGATCCAGTTACAGCTTATACATGCTGATAAGGTCGCCAGTCTCAGTGACAACCGTGATATCCGTTCATATCTTGTTACGATATAGGTTTCAATTTGGACTTGACACGTACCATCAAATAACGCAATTATTAACAACAAATAGCTTTTCAGTTTATAAGAAAAATCTTAATTTCATTTAGGATTTATGGTACATGTATCTTGTTACTTGAACGGGATAATTATTGGTTTCTTGATTAATATAACACTGTTAAAATGAAATGATAAGTGATCATAAAAAGAATAAAATCACGTTCAGAAATCTGTTGTTTTTGTTTGAAAATGTCAGATTACTCATGTGTATTCTCTATTTTCAAAATGAAAGAAATATATTAGTTATCTCACTTGTGGGTGTTTATTTTCATATACTTATAAAACATATTATAAGTTATTTTTTATTTCATTATAATTTTTGTGGTAGCAACATATTCCTACCACAATCAATAATTTATAATTAATTGTATGAGCCAGATCTTGTTGCAGTCATTAGTGTTCCAAAAAGTTTAAAAGTCTTTTTTAATTCTTTCTTAACCATATGGTAAATAGCTTTCCAAAAGGGAGGTAAAAAGGTTGAACTTAACTAGTTAGAGTAACCTCCCTTAACAAATGAAAAGAAGGAATAGTCAACATAAGTTAAAAAAACAAAAAATTCTAAGAAATTGTAAGTGAAACAAAAACACATTGGACAATTTTCTTTAATATCAGGAGAGATAGAGGCTAGGATAATGAGTTTTCCCCATCAAATCTATAAAAGTTAACGCCGCATGATACTCTTTTATTCAAATGGGTCAGCTGGGTTATACACAACAAACGTGTGTATGATTATTAAGATGACGTGATTCATTCTGCATTTTGATAGGGTGACATGACGGGTAACGCACCTAAAATCAATTGACAATTATAAAGTACAAGGATACTTCCTTTTTAAAACAGTGCAGTCCAAGTTTAAAATTACAGATATTATCTGAATCTTGACGCACGTTTCCATTCATTTTCCTGTTTTGTTACACTGACTGTTTGTTTTAGGTGTTGTGTTCTCATTGTGTCACGTGTGGTTGTTTGTTTTTTCACCTAGATAAAAAAAGTAAAGTACATTGATCACATTGAAGACAAAATGAGTCCTATACGCTAAAGCGACTCATATGCTTATTTCTAAAACGATAAAGATAAAACAAGACATATCGTATAATTTACTTAATATAAAAATATATTTCGAAAACATTTAACTTTACAAACTTTTCTTGCAAAAATTGGTTATCCATAACTCATTATTCAATTACAATTCGTGATGGCGCTTTAAAATATAAATTCTTTTGAACTTGAAAGGTTATTATTGGGTTGTTAACAAAACTTCAATGCGAAATTAATAAAGTACAAAAGCGAACCGCTAGAATATTGCTAAAACACCCATAGACAGTTCGTCATTTGAACCCTTCTCTCACCTCTAAAATTAAATTGTTAGAAACCGAAAAAATATAAAAGTAATCCTTACTTACTCTATACATACATATTAGCGAGTGTGTTATTACACCAACTGGTCTCAGTACCGGTCGGGAGATGGTCGCTTTACACCACAAGAAATAGTTCCTAGGCTGTGCACACACATCATCTTCGCATTTGCCAAAGTGGAAGGCAACTTACTGAGGACTGTTGAATGGAATGATGAGCAGAGGTAAATTTGGCTAAGTAGTAACATGTTCGCTGTTTCAACCTCCACGAAGTCGTGCAATAAACATCACAAATGTTCAAGATGGAATTTAGTGTACAGTCGCAATTGTAGGTTCATGAAAATAATTTTGACAACTATTTTTCCATTACCTTACAACATTGCAATCCTTTCATTTAACATTGTCTAATAGTTATATGGCCATTTCCAGATTCCGTGAGATAAACGCCTATAAGTTATATTACCGAGAGTTGAAAACACCTATAGCTGTTGGAGGATGGAACGCCTAGAGTGAAGCATTTTCAGCCATGGTGTCGACTACAACTAACAGACACAGCTATATCCAATCCACTTTCTGGTTCCTGAGAAAGTACGGTTTTGATGAATAGATCTGGACTGGGAATACCCGACCACCCGAGGAGGTCGCCCAGAGGATAAAGTCAACTTTATTTTTTTAATAAGGGTAAAATTATATAAAATATTATTGTCAATATGCAGGAAGTCGAAGATGATAAACTTCAAAAAGAATTAACGGGACGTTTTATATTTGTGCTTTTATTTTAATTCAGCTGCGATTTTTATAACTTATTTTTAGCTTATCGGTTAAAAATGTGATTATAGCAGAGAGTGGTTTTTTAGATGCGTACGCTTATTTAGACATCTAGATGAACCTCTGAACAATGATAAATATCCTGTTAAAGTTCATAAAAAATTAATTCACATTTATTTATTTTATGTTACATTTTCATATGCGAGTCTTACAATGTTTTGTCAGCCGAACATGGTGTAACCCATACTATCTGTTGTTTAAATCGCCTGTGCATTATGTTTATGCCACTCACAAAACAACGCAGTCCTATAAATCAAACACCAGGGAGACAAAGTGTGATCTTAATCATCATACTCGATATTTATAGCTAAGCAGCTGAAACAATAATAACTTGATAATATCCTTATCCTTATAAATAACAGTTATTTATAAATATGGTCACACTATACACAATTTTAATTCTATTCAGGTAAACCGTCGCTTGAAGGTAAACGGCCTTAAATGTTTGCATAAAAGTAAAGCGAAGCATTATAAGTAATATTAGTATTAGTAATTAAATTGGTCACATGTTAACTTATATCTATTTTAAAATATTCATAGCCAAAGCGACATCTTATTGTTGTAATATTGCAACATTGGAGCTTTTAGAAGTGATTTATTGGCTCTTATTGTTTAAGACATTAATATGTGTGTATATATATATATATATATATATATATATATATATATATATATATATATATATATATATATATATATATATATATACATTTCAATTTCGATTTTATGACGAGGTTTTCAATTTATATTGATACCATGGTCTTAATATCTGCTGAAGGAGCTTAGAGAGGCATTTGAAATAGCTCAGCGAAACCGCGGGGAACATTTCTTGCGGTGCCGTCTGGGAAATCAAATATTGACGCCGGATATGACGTACCGGAACTGACAAGGCAAGTCCTAATTCAAATAAATCTATTCAATTAAGTTAGTCGCGTGTATTTTTATTAATTGATTATTTTTCCTGCTTATATTCAAGTTGTTATGCTGTTTTATGCGTTCTATTAGAGACAACTGCATATGCGTGAACTATTTAATGGAAGGGATGTTACTATAGGTATTTCTTGTTAACTGAGTAAGGTTTCATTATCTTTTAGGACACATTGGATTGATAATTTAATGTGTCGGATAAAATTTTTAACCATCCGTTTAAACCATTGGCGTATTCCTTATCAAGGTATATCGACTTTGTAAAACTGATGACGTATGACTTGCATGGGTCTTTGGAGTCAGTTACCGGAGAAAACGCCCCGCTTCTATCCAGAAGGACAGAGATCAGTAGCGACAGACAGCTGAATGTGGTGGGTTAATATGAATGAGCTACAATTTTAGCGAAGAGATTATGCAAAGGAAAATTAAGATTTATTAGCTAAAGCACAGAGAGAATATTGACACGAATAACTATAAAGTAGAAGTAAAAAAAACTGATGGAAGAAGGATTTAAGGATTTAACACACTGTAACATTATTTTCAAAACATTGTTTTTCTTTTTTCAGAGCCGAATTTAAGTATCATTGTTTAAAGTTTTAATCATTTTCGATTGGAGCCGCGCACAACAATCTGTATTGTCATTCCCCATTTCTTACCAAGATAGCCAGTGTACTCCCTTAAATTGTTCAGTATGTTGATAATTCTTAATTATTCAGAATGTGTTTGAAAATTCACGCCGACTATTTTTTGTTGAGAAAATTAGTTCCAATACAATTTTAAGCTGTTGTCAGTTTTAACCATGATGGGACTTGCAAACACCTTCACTGATCACTGACTTGTAATTCATCAACCCATCACCGTGGCTCTTCCTCAACCAATAATTAGCTGGACCATAATTGTGTCAGTGCATTTTTACAACAAATCAACTGAAGTCGTATTACTTACAATACGAAATATTGTAAATGTCTTATCAGTAAGAAAAAGATATGTAGCATAGATAGGACTAACAATAAAAGGGCTTATATTAATTTTTCCTTGTTACGATTGTTGTGGCAAGAGATTTACACAATGTACATACTGGCAGTAAACTTATTATTTGAAGGTTGTGTAACACATTTAATAAGGTTTTACCTGAGAATTTGTAACCACAACAGGCGTAACCTAAATCAATCATTAGAAAGACTGGGTTCGGTGCCGTATGACCTGTTAAGTGTCGGTGTGCCGTAAAACCTAAATAACAATAAATAACGACTGGGAGGCCGTAAGTCATTGACAGAAAGGGGCATCAAAATACCAGAGAGATCACTGAGGCAATACATATCAGGACGAACAATGTCATGAACTGTGATGAAGCGGCACACCTACAAGTAATGCCAATGGTATACGTACGACCCATTGTGGCCACAATCGCCAAACGTGGCGGAATCTGCCCGGTCATTCTTGTTGTATATTTGAAGAACATTTCTGAACAAGCATTTGATAGTATTGCGGGCAATACAGCAGTCCCCTACCGGTCCCTCAAAAAGTTCTATAATTATCATACGCTCCTGTTTATTGCCATTTATAATTTATTTGAGGTAATTTTAGGAATCGCAGGATCCAGATTTTTTGTTGGACAAATGGACAGACAGCAGGACAAATCTATAGTCTGCTCCCACCCAAACAGTAGTTGGGGTTCACATATTTTTTTTAATTCACCTGGCCTAAATAATTGTTAACTTATTATGACATTTATTTTTGGCCTTAATTTAAGGTATGAACACCTTAATGTACTATCATTTAATGTAAGTGCACCTGAATGCGCTATCCCAAACTTTACGATTTTGCTGCAAGGTCATGCTGTGACCTTGACCTTCAAGGTATCGACCCAAATGATGTTCGCGACACGTCGTCTCAATATGGTGATCATTTCTGTGAAATTGGTGTAAAATCAAACTTCAAATAACAAAGTTATGGGGCGGACACGATTTTGCTGCGAGGACATGCTCAGACCTTGACCTTCAAGGTAGCGACCCAAATCTTGCTCGAGACACTTCATCTCAATATGGTGATCATTTCTGTGAAATAGTTTTAAAATCCGACTTCAAATAACGAAGTTATGGGCCTGACAGGATTTTGCTTTAAGGTGATGCCGTGGCCTTGACCTTCAAGGTAGCGACCCAAATTTTGCGCGTGCATATTGTACACATTGCTACCTATTAACATACCAAGTTTCATGCGCCTAGCTTTAATAGTTTTTAAGTTATCAAAGAATCCACATTTTTAGCGGACAGACAGACAGACAGACAGACTGACGGACCGACGGACGGAGGGTAAACCTATAGTCCCTCCGATGTAAACACCGGTAGGGGACTAATAACAAAGTGTTCTCCCATTGCCAGTTACAGTATTTACCAAAAACAAATATTTTAATTTTGTAATACAGCAATGGGCAGCCAACTACTGGTTTAGTCTAGGGTCTAACAAGGTAAAAGCTGATCCTAGGTATGACGTTGTACGGACGGACGTTCACTCTGACAGATGTCAACATCCGCGGAGTCGGAGCCCCAGCTTTCGGTCCTGGGAACGCCGGCGTGTAAACCAGACAGGCCGGACTTTTAGCTTACTTTGAGGTGGGCATGTATCTAAAGAGTCACATTACTGATCGAAAAGTTAAAACACGCCCTAAAATAAAAGGTGTGCAGGAATGTGTTTACGTACAACAAGATTGGTATTTCTAGAACATGACATTTTTTTATGATTGTTATTCACAAAAATTTCAACAAGAACATATTTTTGGGCGGGATCATATAACGACTGCATGTTGCTAATCTTTGACATTTTCTTCTGGGGAAATTTGAGGCAATGATTACATTCTAGCCTTCCTCAACTTTTCGAACATGTAACCACGGCAAACACTTACTTCCACAGATATGTCACATGAACGAGACGGCCGGTGGGGATATATTCTGGAATCATGATCAACAGGTTCCTTACTACGTCCACGACAGATTATGGGCGGGCTTTGAAGACGGCAACAGCATCAGACTGAAGGTAGCGTCTATAGTGTACATTGAGCGTGAGCGTTTTAATATGTTTTAATAAAATCAAATGTAACTTGATTTTCTGAGAAAAGTTTATGCATGGTCTTTAACAATAAAGACAAAATCTTCTTCATGTCATATTTGTTCAACTGTTTCGATG
Organism: Sinonovacula constricta; assembly: GCA_007844125.1. Lineage (NCBI taxonomy): Eukaryota > Metazoa > Mollusca > Bivalvia > Cardiida > Solecurtidae > Sinonovacula > Sinonovacula constricta. Next base: position 26,572,107 of record CM017559.1, on the reverse strand, counting down.
ACTTTGTCGAATACATAAAATAAAGCTCCGATTGAAAAATTCATTAAGTTCCACGCAGAACTAGCTTAACGTTTGTTTAAAAAAAGAAATAGCAACCTAGAGCAGACGTCTGTGTAAACTGTATTTTAAGATATTGACAAAATTATGTCAATGTTGGTAGTAATGGGTTTTTTGTAATGTAAGTAAGCAAGTAAATCATACACATTAGGAGGTATGTGGTTTTCAGCATACGTGCTGTATTAAAAAAGTATACTGTGTTTTCTTTTATCATTTCATCATTATTAAAATAAGACTATTTCATCCTAGACTCTTAAGCTGAAGTCGCAAGGGTTCGGAGGGGCCATGGTCTCGTCGCTTGACAGTTATGATTTGAGGCAGACGTGTGCCAGTTCTCCTCGTAGATATCCCCTTCTCAGCACCATTCATGACGTTCTTACTGCAGACGATATGCTCTTTCCCACCAGGTATTCTTCATCTGATCTCATAGTCTACCCGCCAAAGCCCTTACCAGCAGAGACCCGTCAATCTTCAAGGTAGAACACGCCCAGATCCGAATTATTCCTACTGGCAGGATAATCACCGCATTAGATATATTATTTAAAACTGCACTAGTCAATTATGGGGTAAAATTTCAATAAATACTTTATTTAGTTATTGTTTCCTAATAATAAAGAAGCACGGGAATATACAACGTACAGAAGTAGCGCTTAAAATGTTCATTAACATTTGTTTAACACGACATCGGCGTTTTTTCCAATCCTTAAACGTAAATGTTTTTAGCAACGTTACTTGATTGAGTGATATGCATGCGAAAAGTTACAATAACTATTTGGTAAAATGTTCAGGACAGATGAATTTTAAACACATATTAAAATTGGGTGGTAAATGTTGTACTTCCATGGTGCAAAATATATTACAGTCATATACATGTGCTGCTTTATATCACTCGCACACAATATGTGTTTAAAATCAAAGTAGACTGGCATTTAATACAGCATCTTCAAACACTCTTATTTCATCACTAAAAACAAAGCGAAATTGTTAATATTTAAAAAAAAAAACACGCAATAATTGTATATCCATTTAAATTCCCAGTATATGCTAATTTTAATGATACTAGAATCTTGAACTTTTCTAAACTAAAAATAGTTTTATGACATTGTTCTGATAAAACGCGCGACTTTTCAAATTGTGTGCTGCCTAAATCTCATTCCCATGATTTCTAATTTCTCGCAAATAAAATCTTCACAACCTATCTGTCCTATGGATTAACTCCATTGGCAATTATCAATATCTTTATATTATGACATGTATTCGGCTTAGGCAAGAGGTCATATTTATATACCTGTATTTCAGTATTCACGTGTGTGAACAGGTCGCCTAGTTTCTACAGAGATCCGCAGTCTTGCACCTCCTTCTATACCGAGTAGCGGGGTCAGCTTCTTCTTCAACTGTCCGGCCAGCCTCTTGTACAACCATGATCTTACAATGTGTGATTGGCCCCAGAACGTGTACTGCTCCCTTGGATAGAAACAAAGGAACATATCGTTTAACCATTTGATCAAAAATCAGTTAAAAGTATTATCTATATAATTCTAACAAGACGTAAAATGATTTTAATCGACAAAAAAACTTTTACAATTTTCATTTACAATAAACGTTTCTTTTACGTTGAATATAAACTATCAAGACTGAAAACCTAAATGTAAATGACATAAAAAATAACACGTTGTACGAATTTTGTTATTGTCATACTGTTTTAATTCCTCTTTCGCTGGATGAAATTATCAAAGTCCTAATCATTACAAATTTCAAGTAACGTTAAGAAATGATAAAATTGTTTGCACAAGCTGTCTTATATCATCTTTACTTAACTGGAATAACGAAAAAACTGCATTGTAATAATCTAACTTTTCATTTTTCAAAATACATCAAATAACCTATAAAGATGTAAAAATTGAAATTTTGACTGGCGAACGTCTTCCGATTTATTTTATAGTATGTTCTTTATTATATATTGACAATTATCGCATACTGCATATAAACATATAGGACTATAACCATCACTATGGGTATAATTCTGGTCAAAAACGCGTTATACAATGTATGTTACTGTTTTATCACAAAAACGTTCGGAAAACCTGTGTTCATTCGTCATATTCGTGAGCCATATTAACAAGTATAAATACATAACGTTACACACTTCTATCAAAGAGATTTGTGTTTTGAAATCGTCTATTTTGGAATTCTTTTTATTCTTCGAACATTCAAACATTGAATACTCTTTTTCACGCATATTGCAAGCATTTTTTACGAAAGAAAATCATAATATATTTATGATTATTAATGTACAATCTGAAAATTGTTTAGCAAATAAATGTAAGAAAAGCATCCTGCTGCGCAAGCGTATTATAGGTGACGTCAAGGGAAGCCTGTGTTCGAGTCGTAAGAGTCGTTGACTTCTCAGTCCCTGACTGATCGGAATCTAGTCCTGGTCGGGTGGGAATTTTCATATGTGGAGATATTCCAGCTAACCTGCTGTGTGCCGGTGGTCCTACCTAGACTAGTCTGGGTTCTTCCTCCGCCAATAATTAGCTGCACGTCGCCAATATGACCATCATGGTGTTGGTGCGATGTAACGAAAACAAAAAAATCATTGTCCTTCACGTAACCAAACACCATGAACTTGAGCGGCAAGACCACCTACCACATGTTAACATGTGCAAATCTATATGTATAATTAATAACAATGTTAGAAACTTATTCTATCTTACATGATGATCGAAACAGGCCTTCAACACACACGATAGATTGAGTTTGACAGGTTGGCCTCCATGTACCTATGTTGATACTCATAAACCTGTTGTTGGCGGTGAACTGTTTGAAGATGGTGGATGAGACAATGTGTTGGAGTGCCTTCCAACGGATGTGATGTTGGTCTGTAGCTAGCAGGATCGGACGTAAAGCATAGACAAGGACTATATGGTTTCATTACAACACAATGAAAAACAATAAATCTTTTATGTTTGTGTCAATGTTGAACGGTTTTGAGACGTTTTGTTTCAGTGTTTTAAGATTGTATGAGCTTATACAGAACATTTATATAAAAAAGTATGTTACACAGGTATTTATTTTAATATTGTTATTTTTTCTAAAGCATTGTTGTCCTGCTTTATACTGTGGCGTATTGCGGCTCCATAGTAGAACGCAACATCATCATATGATAACAAATTTTATAAGTGAAAATTACACTTTACAATCTAACAACAAAGTAGCATAAGAATCTCTCAAAATATCGTCTCAATCCACTCTTCTCTACCTAGCTCGTCTAAATCTCACTCTCCCTTGTATATGTAATCTAACTAAATTTCTCATCTGCACTGAGCTCGCATATATTTTCTGACAATCGTGTCAATGTTTTACAATTCCCAATTATATTTTGACGTATGCATCAAAAGACGGCCGAATTTATTGCCATTTTACTAGTTTTCCGTTGTCAGGGTATATAGTTCCTTGTTTTGATTACTACTCATGTCATTCTTTGTCCTACTCTAAATTAACTTTTTTGCATTAAGCTTGTTTAAACGGCAGATGTCTTTAACTAATTATAATTAAATTATTATTCAACTAACCAATTATTTTCTCACCGAAAACTACAAACACGTTTATTATTTACTTGAAAAATAATTAATATGGAAATATTACATTACAGTTCGTCATCAACGAATGGAAGCTTAGGGTTTCATTTTTTTTTGTTTTTAATAAGAGATGTGAAACAATTGACATGATATTCTATATTCTAAATGTAATAATATACTGTCGCATTACATACTTTTTAGATTCATAAGACATAATTTGCTACATAAAGAAATGAAAGAAGATATACGTCTACAAACAATATAACATAATGACAAATTAAAGAAGACAATTATTTAACACGTGTTTAGGGATTCATATTGCTTAACGCTAACGATAAAACGAACCTCGTATTCCTTTTTCTAAAACAAAAGTAGCCGGGTATGTAGATGCTGATAGGAAAATGTCAATAGATGTTATGACTAGATTGGATTTTAAAGGTGAACTGCTAACATATGAAATAAGATAATTTTCTGTCGTTTTACAGAAGTATTTATGGATAACTCAGTTGCGGTAAGGTATATAATAAGTACATAATTAAGTTATTGCATTTCTTTTTATTTCATGTTGGGGCTATCTTTTGTATGAATCTGAGTCTTGAAACTACTCATAGTGTACACGATATATATCAACTAATTATACACACTATTCTACCTTTAAATGATATAATGTTACAATAAAGCCTACCCCAATTCCAATGGTTTTATAACTATCTTTAATGTATAGTGTGGTACGTACTCTATTGGCTATCATCTTGAAGTATAAAAGACAAGTTTCATTTGTTTAGAACAGATACGTCATTTTGGCATCTTAACAATACACTTTGTGTTCTGAAATTATTGCCCAAGTAATGATATGAACTGTAGTACTTGAAGATTCGCGTTAATGTTAAGGAACTAGATATTTCAGAGATAACTGAAAAGTTAGTGCAGGACATACCAAAGTAACGCATTGCTAGAAGCAAAGCATTTCTCTGTTATTAAAAAACCCTAAATCAAAAGATTGCAAGTTTATATCAATTTGTATAGAAGATGCTGCTCATCGTAGTTCTCTGTATTGTGGTCCCAACTTCACACGGTACAGAATTTCAGGACAAAGTTTTCCGGAACTTGGTACGTCTATGTCCCGGCCAGTATGTCGGAGAAGGCAACATGACAGACGTTAATGTGACCACGAAACCCATGGGTTGCTGTAGAGGTAAGTGGAAACCGTTGCTTCAATGTTTAAATTTGTTAATCCAATTATTTGTGTACTTATTTTACAAATACCGCTTTACTTTCTTAGGTAACGTGCAATATATGGTATACAGTGACAGATGAGAATAATAAATATAAAAAGTGTACAGAAAAACTACAAAAGTGTCAGAGTGTTTCAGATTATATATTCTTAAATAGCACCCTTTGACCCGGCCTCAAACCCAAACGGTGAGATGTAGTTGTGTATGTTTATTAATTAACTGTAACAACAAACTTAGAAAACAAACTGCTTGGCTTTTCTTTATTTTGATTATTTGCTTTCTTTTTAATTGTAATTGGAATAACTCACATTTACATAAACTGTATTCATGAATGGTACCTCGGCTTTCGAACTCTCCGGTACACATACATAGTTTTGGGGTAAATTAATATTTTACTCAAATATTAAGCGTTTCTTTTAGAAAAAAATGTCCATTGAAAATAATGTATCAATTTTATTTTCAGAATCATTTTCAGAATCATCCCGTGAAACCTATAAAGTACTCGAGCCAAGCCCGACAGAATTTTATCAAAGTTGTTTATTTCCAAATACGAATCCCACCACACATATTCAGAAGGAAAGGTCTTATTATATGATCGACAAACCACCACAGAACGGGTGTACGAAAATCGAGGCTTCACCTAACGCATCATCAAAAAAGAATTTCCCAACATGCAATGACACAGAGATTATGCCAATGAGACGATTACTTCCTGTTCTTTCCCGACACAACAACATGCTATACAAAAACCCTCAGTGCGCTTTTTGTCATGGACAATATGATTTAGAATTTTGGCAGGCCCGTATTTCATGTCCAGTAAGTTGGACGAGCAGCCTCTTCTATACTGATCTTACACAATGTAACATACGCTTTGTGTATACCGGATCCTATGAAAACATTAGACATCTTGAGTGTTTTAACGAGTTTTTCAGCAAGTGTCCCGAGAAGTTTTCAAAATTGCCATTTCCTGCGGATTCCGATATTACAGTGGACATCATCAAACAAAGCTGTTTACTGGACAATCTTCCACAATTTGCAGATTCTGTACTAGCGAAAAATGTATTTTGTTACATATGCTTATATCGCAGTTATATAACTAAGACATTTCCAAACTCACAATGTTCTGACAGGTTTTTGATTGAAGACATGCGAGATTCAAACCCAAAGATATTTACAAGCATAGTTGACACACGATTGATCGACGAGAAGAGTTCAGAAAATGACGTATTTCCCCATGGAAAAACATACTGTGCCTTAGACATTAACGATGGGGTATGTATATTTCACATTGTCTCCCGAAAAAATGTTTCCATGCTTCATCTAGTTTTTCCTATAAATTGTAAAACACTTGTTATGCGTGCCTTATTATCTTATACTTTTAGGTTTTATGAAAAAGTAAGTACACATGGGTAAGTTGTTTCATAGACAGCGCGCTTTCTGATTGCTGATTGGCAAGGTCGGCGGAGCATATTTTAATACGAACTTTTTTCTTGAATGAACGTAAATATGACGTCAAAACTAGGTTACACAGCAGAGATGTTTGTAAAGCAATTTCAAACCGTTAGAATAGCCGAATACGCAATGTTTAAAGACTTTATTACTTTGAAAAAGACTGTAATAGTGACATTTAAAGAGATATCAATGAGGAACTACTTTCTTGTTGTTTTATTTCTTGACTTTGTGGGTGTAGGTTAAATACGGAGATTAATGCCGTGCAGTGTAAGCTACTCATGTGATCTAACTTCTGTAGGAAGTTGGAAGGTTTGTCTTATAAGGGTAAAAGGTGCTAGTGGTAATCTATTTTAAATAAATTAATTATAGGTTAATCTAAATTTACTGAACATGTAAAGAATACATTGTAGATTTTGAATGTTCATCGGTTAATGAATTGTATACCTTGAAATCCTTCGTTCTTCACGATACTTCAAACAGCACAAACCCGTTCATCAACCGCCGAACGACAAAAATTGCTTAAAAGCAGCCAATTCTCAGCTCACAAAAGTCATAAACTTGTTTTCCAGGTTTGCCACATGGAATTGTGTCCACTCGGCCAAGTCCCCTTCGGCCAGAAAGGATGCCAGTTGGACAGCACTGAATGGTTCGGTCCAACATTCACATTGCTTATTGTGATACAGTTTGATCCTGACCTTCAATATCATAATGAAACAGTTATTAATGAATTGTTTTCACCAAAAAAAATGAAGCAATATTGGCCAGAAGAATGGGGTGTATACGATGTGTACATGCCAATAATAAAAAACCCAAACATGGTTCCGGTTGAGCCGTATACGTACACGATGTTAGAAGAACATTATATCGAATCAATTGATCATGTCTATCTAAATATGGTGTTCCTTGGAAAAACCATTTATCCGTTTACTTTCCTTCTGGGCATAGAACGCGCCTTGTCAAAGATGATGTATTTTCACGTCAACAACAAAGTCATTAAGGCAAGACAATCATTCAGTGATGAAGCGATTTTTCTCCAACTAAACATTATATCCATCGACCAGATAAACAACGCCACTGTGACAACGAAAAAGCTTGTAAAATCCAGTCAGTTAACTTTAAACGATACTTCCCATAACCTAATATTGTATAAAGCGCTTAATCCTAAACTGAAAAAACTGCATTTGAATATTAATAGGTTCATGTTTTGTTCGCAGGTGCAACTTGAATCTAGAAACTTCATTGTTAGCTACATTGATTCTGCCCCCGTAGCTCTGTACTACTTAAAAGGTCAAAGGTACTTCTTAGGAGGCCAATTTCTGGCAGTAAGACAAAAAGATAGCACATTGGCATTTAGGATATGTGTTAGCGATTTGATATCAAGCATTCGTTCAAGTTGTTTGCCTAGTTCTAAACAAACTCTGCTCATGTTACTTTCTTTACTTTGGCAGTCATTTTTAAGCCTTTAGTACAAATTTCAACGTATAAATGGGACCGTTATATATGTTCGATGTTTCTACAAGAAAATGAGATATCTATATCCAACGTTTCGAAGCTGACACTGTCGGAAGTGCATTCCATACACGTAATTTAATGATAAAGTTTTAATTAAAAGATACTGACCGGTCCAAGGCGGTAACTGTTTGGTTTGCTCTCTTTTATATAATGTCTTGTCACAGTTTGTTGTAATTTTAACATTTTGGTGGTATGTGAATACTTTTTTGTACCTTTTTCGAATTATGTATGATGTATCGCTCATATGACCCTGTCATATTTTCTTGAGTATAACAAGAACAATCTAAAATTGTATTCTATTTCAAGAAAACATAACTTAAGCAAGGATCAGCCCGTAATCAGTTTACGCTTTTGTTAGCTCAATAAATTGTAAGACGCTTTTCCTAAAATATAATTATGGCCAATTATATGGTATATTTAAAATATACCGAACCCTTAGAGTTTCAAAGGTAAAGAATATAGAATATTTGTTAGTTTTAGGAAATGTCTACACAATTGATTGTGGATTTTGTTGAGTATCAATTCCAGTATATGTCTTGTTTCGAAATGTTTGTAGAAAAAGCTAAATTTCAGATACCACTTTCTGCTAACATAGAAACCCTTTCAATGTTCATTCCATAACTTAGAGACAAGCGTCACGCTTGTAGTGGTTTAATCTCCCAAAATCCGATTGGCACAACGATGGCACACAATGAGTTAACATTCCCCAATAAAACTGACGTTTGCCTTACTGCACCAGCGCCAATCTTCACACAGACGTACAAAAACTGTAGGCACTAAACTTTGTCTAAAGGTATTTTCCGTAATCATACAGGTACGCTTTGCATATTGTGGTTTTGCTGCGAATCCTGCAACCGTTTATGTTAAAATAATGTTAATGCTAATGATATTGCATACAGCTGTAATTTCTTATCTGACGACATATTATACAACTATGTGTTTGATTAAAAAACGATTTGAGCTTTTCATTGAGAATTGTTTTGGTTTCCAAAATGAAGTACAAGTAGCTAAATGTAGTATATGTTCCAATCGCATCGTTTTCAAAAGTGGATGTTAGAACGTTGATTATTAAAATGACATTGATTATTCGGCGTTTAAAAGACATAAACGCATTGAGCGTTGACCTATCAAAGAAAGCACATGGAATGGTTTATCAATGCAGAATGACATCCAACCGGTCGATATTACGGATGTCATCGGACTCCAAATGTATCCGTTGAACGATCCGAATGGATATACGGATATAAAATTTCGTTAGGATGTCGGATGTGTGCCGGGTTAAACTATCGTTCCATAGACATAAGAATACATTATTCGTCATTTCTATGGAAATAATAAAAGTGGTTTTGGAGGTTGGATGTGCCGCCGCCTTACGCTAGCTCCACGATGCAGTCACTACATGTTGTTTTTGATTTGTCCACGGACCTCACAAAATGTCGCCAAACATCGGACTGTGTGCCAAAAGCGGATGTGAATAAGTCAATATCGCAAGGTCGAATAAAGACAAAATAAATTCAAATAAATCAGTACATTTATAGAAATCAAACAAACTTAATTAAACATGAGTAACTGATCTATGCCGATAAACCTTTTAACTGGCTACATAATTTGAGTCAAAATACACAGAAAGAATACCGAAAATGGTGGAAGTCCCTTGGTAAAACATCTTGCGACTTATCTAGTTATCGTAATAAATCGTTTTAGCCCATGCAATCCCAGTTAACAAACCATATATTGTAAATAACTTCTATATAAATCTATTTGAATACAGTAAAACACTAAATGCATAGTCAGATTCTTTAATCATTCCTGTTTAATATGTTTTCTATACATTAATTATTTTATATATAAGTTTTTCTCAAGGAAATAAATTTTTAGATTGGTTTCATTGAAAAACACACCTTATCCTCCAAAATGCATTCTTGATATTAAATGAAGATGTCCAATGTCTTGTAATATCATGTTCTCAGTAGAACCATGAAAGCAAGACAATTATTCAGTGAAGCACCGTCTTTTCATCAATTTTAGATTACGTCTTTTGGTTCAAACAAGTCTTTTTGTATAATCTTAGAAGTTAACTTCAGGCAACATTAAGAAAATTCAAAGTAAGCTTAATTTAGTCTGCCCCCGTTACTCCAAACTACTAAATTGTGTAGGAAACGGAAATAATAACCTCGTATTTACGATTGTGTTTATAGTTTTTTGCCATCACTTCTTCGCTATTTCCTAATGTGTTTACCAATTCACGAATGTTAGCGATCCGTGCAGTAATTTCCAATAAAGTATACCGGTTCTTGAAATGTGTTGTTTTATATACCTTTTACAAAGTTCTTTCTTGTATGGCTATTTTTCTCATTAACAAGAAATTTACAAACCATGTTTCAATAAATGTTTCAATAAATGTTTTATGCTTAACTTCGACATCAATGTGCCAATACCATGCTGCAATTTGCATTTAACAGATGAATTTCCATCTCTTATTTGTGTAAAACAATCGCATTTTATGGAATATAGTACAAGTATTTTTTCTTTCAATCATTTGTCATAATTCTGTTAGACGTCATAGTCGAGCCTTTTTGCAAGATCATTTGTTCGTAATTTACCATTTTTAAGCGATGTGTCAATCTACTGAAAATTTAATAATATTAAACATTTATATAGAATAAGTTATTACTACCATATATTGTTTGCATTAAAACAAAACAATAAAAGAACAACACAATGCCGCAACCTTTAAGTCCATTAAGACTGAAAATACGCTTCAGTGTATTTACACATTATTTTGTGTGTGTTTAATATTCTTGATATATATTATATGGTGTCTTTTGAAATGCAAGCTTTGAAAGACGTTCTGAAAGGACAAAATAATCATTACCGCTTTGTTCCTACAAACCGCTTTTAAGTTACTGAATATACAAAATTCAATTATCTGAATATTAACAAAAGAATTAATTTTGCTTCGAAGACATTATTGTTTTCAATACATTATTTCAATTTCATTTGAAAACATCAAATCTACAGATACTCATTTTAGAATTAAGTAATGCGTTTATGATTTTATACAAAATGTATGACTTAACTTTAAATATTAGAAGTAGTTCTAAAATATTGTAACAAACGGTTTTCTTTATCATGCATAAATTCTTGTATCCAACATTTTCTTGATGACTCTTTATACATATTTCCACAAACATTTATTGTGAATTAGTTCTGCTCTGCATACACCTGTTACATCTTAATAATTAGAAAAATACAATGCATATGGATAAAATATCGTTTTGCAAAGCTTAAACTTTTAAGATCACGTTTTTGGCAGTATGCACTGTGCAATTTTTTGTGCGTGGGCCTTTTTCGCTTTTCTGATATTGGTAAGTGTCTTCAGAGCTAGCACCGTATTCATACGCAGTATAATTATGTATAGGACAACTTCATCATGGTGACATGGTAACAGAAGCAGACAAAATACATTGCCTAATACAACATTTAAAATACAACATGATTTTTTCAATCACTTAATAAAATTATTTGTGAAGCATGTATAATTTCAATATTATAACGACATGAACAATAATTTGCTACACCGTTGAAACATGTCAATTTTAGTAAAACTAGCTCTTAATGGTGAAGGATTTCAGGTTGAACTAGTGATCAACTTTTTCTTCTATTCGAATGTCAATGGACGTTATTTACACTATTAAACTACTTGTTTAATAGTTATTTAGAATATAATTACTGCTGAAAACGTAAGATAGTTCCACTTCTTACACTTTTAAAAACACCTAAGACTGAACCATGCCCATAAAATGGACTCTTATTGATTGAGACTAGAATTAATGATAAAGCTTGAGTGCTTTTTGAAAAAAAAAAACATTAAACAAATTTATTAGAATTCTCATATAAACACCTTTCCACATGAGAGACAACTCAAACATTTCTTTTATTTCCAACATAGGTAACATGTTTGTCGAAAGGCCTATCATCAGGACATTTTTGGTGAAAGACAAACATACAGGGTCTTACAACGGATTGCCTAAAATGGACTTTCAATATAATGTTTGTAAATATCACATAGTTATACATATAAGTTAATATATGACAAAAATAGCGATATTGAAGCTTCAGATGGTAAACAGCTTATTTAGAGGTTTTAACAACATCCTTTGTTAGTGTATATCTACTTTAAATAATGACTTTGTTTAAGTCTAATTCTGGTGGTCGATAAACCAGATTGAATGGTGTGTGTTAATGAAATGAAAAGTAACAATCAATGAAACATTCATATCGATGTGAAATATACAAATCCGTACAAAAGCTAATTCAGCAATCATGTGTTTATTGGCCTTGGATCAAGGCGTCACTGACTAGTTGATGATGTTAGTATTTCAGATGACATACACACTCAGTAAGTTATTAATGCTGTAAATTTTATTTAACAATCCCCACCCACCAATGTATAAAGTTTAACAAGCAAGTATATCAATGCTAAGGTAAAATAGAAAAATGATAACTCTTTACAGCCACCCCATGTTTAAAAAAAAAACATTTAGCCGATGTTTCTCGTTACCATGAAAACGGTGACATGGGAATAATGGTCCTTTTGTTTTTACACTCCGTCTCCGAGTGCAAAAGTGTGAATAAGAATATATAAGACAAAGTCCTATCAGTATTGCAACATAAATATTGAAAAGACAAAGGCCCAAGGTATTCACATGCACGCTAAATGTAAAAGTGAGAACAAACCTGTAATGAGTCATTTAATAATAAGAGCAAACCAGAGAGTCATCGCCTTGGAACTGTCAGTCGGCAATATGCACCGACTGGGGTGCTTCGACCGGTTTCACAGAGCTCTAACCTTGCACTTCCTGGTGGGTTTCTCAAATTCCAGCAATGAAAAGAAAACCGATCTATTGGAATAAATGTCAAAGCGCTGATGTTTTGTTTGACAAGTTTTGACGAATGTAGTGACGGCATTGAAAAATAATGTCCAAATAGAATTTAGAAGAGAGATAGGTATTATTTCGAGTAAAAGACCTACAAATAACGTTAATAGTAAATGATACTAGCTTTTTGAATCAAGAAAAAATAAATGACCAGAGAAGAGTAAATGGTTGTAGCACCCTGTTCATGCGGAGTCGGAATTGAGGAACCAAAATAATTTAAATACCCACTTTACACAAAAACATACCACCTCTACTTGAAAAACAACATTTGACGCTATTATTTGGGATGTTTATTTATTGTAATTTGTTTAATGCAAGTTGGACTACTATTAACCTCGCCAAAAATTCATACAATCCATTAAATGGGATTTTTTTTAGTTGGCTATATATAAATTCATTTTTCCTATGTCAGAAAAGAGTTAGCTACGGTAGAATATGGCAAGATTGCCATTCTCTTCTCCATTTGTTTGCTGTTGTTTTTGTTTGTTTTGTTTATGTTTTGTGAGTGTGTGTGTGGGGGGGGGGGGGGGGGGGGGGGGGGGAGGGGGGGGGGGGGGGGCTGGATGTAGATAACATTTCAAAACTTCATTTAAATCCAACCATTCTTTTAAACAGAAATGTGTTTTTCTCTGTCACACCTATCGTGAATAGCTTTACCTTGCTGTAAACGTAAATGATTATTTCGAGGAAAACACCCATTATAACTGGAAAACAATGATATATCTGACATCTGACAACATTTATTACTATCTCAGATACATGATAGGGAAAAAATCCTCGACGAAGGTTCATTATGGTGAACTAATTATTTTATTAATGTAGGGTATAACAAATGTGAAGTACGGGAGTTCGTGTTACAGTAAAGACAACAAAGACGAGAGTAAAGTAGCAGATAGTCTTGTTCCTATCATAATTACGATTCGATACTTCCAAATATATGTGTTATGGATCCACACGTTACAAGAGTGTTTGGGACCGGACCTGGTAGCGCAATCGGTAGAGCGTCGGCTCCAGGTACGGGAGGCCCCGGGTTCGAGCCCGGTCCGTGACATACCAAAGTCGTTAAAAATGGTAGTGGTATAGCTCCCTTGCTAACGCTCAAGCAAATATAAGGGTAGTTCCACGACTGGTTGGCCCGGTGTCAGGACAATTTGACTGGGTGTGGTATCATGTCAGGTGTTCACGGCATGCTATACACAGTGAAGGCAGCACTATATCTGCTTCAAGTGGACACCGTCTCCAGATAACTGAAATACTGTTGGTGGGACGATAAACCTAATAAACAAACAAACAAAAGTGCTTGGTTCTCAGAATCCTATCTGCAGCGCCTTGAATGTCTCGCATTCCTGCTTTATCTTGTTAACAAAAGTGGATTGAACGTCTCTGATTTCTTTTGTTTCCTTGTGGTTTCAGAACGAGGCTAAGGCAAGTGCACTGCACAAAAGGATACACTGTTCTACAGTTAAATAGTAGCATTCCATCAAATTCAAATTATGCTACTCGTCCACCAAAAGAACATAAACCAAGCTCGAACACAAATTACTTTATATGGTCATAATGAAGTGTCGTTTTAAGAAAAGTTCAATGTCTTTACGACCTGTCTTGTCAAAGAAGTTTTCACAAATCTCTCGTGTTTTTATTTGTTTGGATGTCAAATGCAAGCATTGATGTATGCCATGAAATCTCCAGGTTATAACCATTATTAACTTTCTCTTTAATGGTTAAGTAATGAAATAAGTGATACTAATTTTCAGAAACATACTTATATAAAGTGGAAGACTGATCCAAAAATAAAAAAAAGCCATACGTACTACACTTGTACAATTAAAGCCTAATAGACTCCTGCACTTGCAATACATTTCAGATAAATATAATCTACAAAGTATTCGTTTAACTAGAATTAAACATGATAGTACATATAATTTAATAGAGTTGTTATACAAGTTAACTGTGTCAAAATTATAAAATGCACGTGTAGCATTAAATTAAATTATCAAAAAATTTTACTTAGAAACTTAGTGCCTATTATAAACCCTAGTTATTATATACAATTATTAGTGTTGTAACCTTACTCAGAACAATAAAGTATTTAAGGTTCCGAAAGTTAATGATAACTGTTAACTGGCTTGCTTGTCATGTTGTTATGTACCCCATTTCTCTTATCTGTTTAAGGATTCTGTTATGATAGTAGTACAATTGTTAAGCTGTATTTGAAAAAGGTGAAGAAAGTTATAGTTATTAAACATTACTGTTTTTTTTTAAAGAATACTATCGTGAAAATTTTGTGAGGCGTTGTTATTTATTTACGTTCAATAAAAAATTTCAGGTAAAATCTATTGATATTATAATAATTTCAAATATTAATAATTATCAACTCATTTTATTAAGCATACACATAGCTTATAATCTTGTATTTTGACAGTACATTTACCGAAGTTATTATTCATTAATATGAATGGATTGTAGCATGTAGTTTCTTATTTTTAATTGGTATATTTTATCAGTTTTTTTGAAAATGCTATGAAATCAAAAACTCTGTCCTGTTCAGCAAAATATAACATTCTATTTCCTCATGGTTGAACAGTATAATTATGTTAAAACCATGCATTTTCTTATAATTTCGAAATCGTAACCTAAAATAAAAGTAGTTGGTGAGGCTGTAACAGGTCTTAAGGGCGGAAGCAGAAAGCAATTTTGTGAGCCTAATTTTGTATCTACTTTTCTTACAGCAAATATCAATCATCAGCTATAACTTTCTTAAAGTATTAAGTTGTTACAAAAATAAACATATTTGATAGTTATGCATATGTCTTTTACGACGTGCGACTTTAAATTTAAATATTGAACATAGAATCGGTTTGTAGTATGGAACAAATGAATTGATTAGGCATTTTACTTTCTTTTATGGCAAAGGATCTGTTCCAATAGTTAATAAAGAAATTCCAATAAAATCAAACCTAAAGCAATTAAAAGTATGATAGCATTATTTTTGCACTGCCAATCCCATAATAACACGCACCGTGAATCATCATTATAAAACCATTGTTAAATGCTAGGTTTTGTGATTTCGTAACAATAAAATTTCTCATTATACAGATTTTCAGGGGACTTTGTTTCAAATAAAACAGTAAGAACCTGGAGGAGATCACGACGTCGTTGTTATTTCGTTGGCAGCGTACCTGATTTAGAGGTAATGTCAGTATTATATATTGTCTGTACTTCTAAATATAATAAATTGTTTTCATTGTATCATTATATCTTTCATGAGAATGAAATTATTATGAAAATATCACTATTAAAATATGGTTGTCGGTAAATCTTTCACAAGAAGTCTGTGTGACATTTCGTGTCTAAGTATTATGCTTTGCTGTACAATAGAAGAAACATTTTATATGATCAATATTAAAAAATACAGATAATTCCTATCATGTTGACATGTAAATATATGTAAAATACATTTTAAGACATTATATTAAAACGTTCGTCCCTATTTCAATTATTTACGTTTCTAATCCTGATGTATCCCCATAAAGTAGAACTTTATTCGTATAAATTAGACGCATTGATGCAAATCCTGACCTTAGAGAAAAAATCAACTTCATTAGGAATTTAAACAAAGAACAAAATAATTACCAGGTTGCGCCTTTTTGGTTGATTTGAATATCTCTATGCTGTAACTTCATGACAATCCTTGCCATGAGTAAAGCTATATCTAGTAAAACAATGTTATTGATACAAAACAATGCAGAGCAAGAATAGTATGGCACAGAAGACTGGCCAAACAATTGCGATTAAGCAACAATTGGGGTTGACTGTAATCTAAATTACCAGATAAGCGCAAGTTGAAAAAAAACTTACAAATCTTAAAATTTGTTACTTTAGCGCTTTCTAAAACTAACATTAACCAAGACTAATTGACGTAGTCAATACAACACTACATTGTCAAACAAGAGTACCGGGCTCAAATCCAACATCGACCAAGCATTTTTTGTTAAAAATAATTATGTTTTGTCCTTTTTACCTTTACTTAAACAGCTGCTGCATTTTTAATGAGTGTTTAAGTATTTTTACTAACATGATGTAGAACAGTGTGCCTGCCTGCCATTGGTATGGTTGCAAACGCCTTAATTATGTATAAATTATTATTTATTTATTTATCATAAATGTCTATAATTAAAAGGCGTAACTTTGTTTCATTGTTCTTTCATCCTCTTTGAACTTACTCTGAAATGTGAAGCTACATTTATCTATACAGATATTGCAATTTATATGATTTAACGCAGAAACGACAGAAGCAAATAACCGATACATTTTATGAAAGCGTACATATAAGCCAATAGATAGTTCGAAATTGTTCTCATATCTTTTCTATGTGGACATTATTTTTCAATGACGTCAGTGCTTTCGTCATAACTTGTCAAACAACACGGATGGATTTGTTTTCTTTTTTCCATTGCTTGCAATTGAGAAACCCATCAGGAAGTGCGATGTTAGAGCTCTCTAAAACTGGTTTAAGCACCCCATTCTGTCCATATTGCCGACTGACCGTTCCAAGGCGGTAACTGTCGGGTTTGCTGTTATTGTTAAATAACTCATCACAGATTTGTTCTCACTTTTACATTTGGCGTGCATGTGAATACCTTGGTCCTGTGCCTTTTCAAATTTTTGTATATTTTGCAATGCTCATAGGACTTTGTCTTATATATTCTTATTCATGATCACAAGAATGTTACTTGTGCAGTGTGGCGGTCGTAAAAAATCTCCCCGTGCATGTAATCTATGTTGTCGTTTAATTTATCCTATAAGGATTGTTACGTGTATTTCCTTTGATGGACATTGGATTTTGGTTCTTCAATTCCATCTTCACATGAACAGGATGCAACAACCATTTATTCGTCTCTTGTCATGTTTGTTCATGATTCAGAAAGTTATTTTTGTTTATGGTCAACCATTTTTGTGTGTGTTTTTTTCAAACTGATATAATACCATATTTTTTTCTAAACACTATGTGGACATTATTTTTCAATGACGTCACTACATTCGTAATAACTTGTAGAAAATATCAGCGCTTGAACATTTTGTATTCCAATAGATCATTTTTCTTTTTACTGCTTGCATTTGAGAAACTCGTCAGGAAGTGCAAGGTTAGAGCTCTGTAAAACCGGTTTAAGCACCCCAGTCGGTCCATATTGCCGACTGACCGTTCCAAGGCGGTAACTGTCGATTTGCTCTTTTCGTTAAATGACTCATCACAAATTTGTTCTTATTTTTCGCTTGGCTTGCATGTGAAATACCTTTGTTCTGTGCCTTTTCGGAGTTTAGTGTATGTTGCAATTCTCATAGGACTTTGTCATATAGTCTTATTGATACACTTAACATCCTGTATTTTCATAATCAATTATGTTGCAAAAGGACTATTAAGACACATTAGTCGATATGTTAGCTTTAATACAATCACGATAGAGTAGGTTGGATAAGCGAGTATTTGTAACTCCGTTTAGTGGCCAGTACAGTATTAAGTGATAACACATAAGATATTTTTTATATATTTTTCTATATTATCTATACATTTCATTTGATCAAATAAAAGGTTTTCTTTACCGTTCTCTGAATGTTTTCCATATGTAATTAAACAGATCACATTATTAAACAAGTGCAATATTTTCAATAAAAATGACCATCGGCTATCTGTTTATCTGAACCAAGACGCCATGACAATTTTAGCGATCTTTCGAACACAAATATGGAATATTATAATGTACCAATAATTAATAAACTACTAAAGCTTGTTCAATACACCAACAGTATTTCAGCTATCTGGAGACGGTGACCACTTGAAGCGGATACCATTTTCAACGAATTTGGTATCTGGAGTCGACGCTCTACCGTCTGCTTAAGAATATATGACAAAGTAACCTTTAAAACAAAAGTAATAAAACAATATAAATATGTAAATTTATCTCTTGAATACACTACCCATTAACACAGAATATCGACAATATAAGACAAGACCGTATCTACCAGAGCAAAATTAATCGTGGCCTTACTATATTGCCATAAAAATTTGAAAAGAAAGAAAAAGTAATAAGTTCGATTATTGGGTAGGTCTTAATCAAAATATAATTACTAAATTTTGACCCTATGTGTCTTGAACAAACACAATGATGTTCACATTTGGGGTGAAATTCGACAAAAAACCCAGTCAAATGCGTTTGCCCTATGATGTCACATACATGTACCTGTCCACTAACATTATTAACTATCCAAAGTATCCGTTGCGTGTCAAAGTGTTCGCTGCAATCATTGAAATTCAAAAAACATATCCGTGTTAACTGTCATGTTTGCTTAGTAGAACTAAATGTGTTGTTCTTCGTTACCGTTAATTGATTTTGTAACAACTTGGTAGATAGCCGTCATATTACTGTTGTAGTGATTAAAATGGCTTTTTTGTTTTTGTTTTAATTAATCAATGTTTGCAGCACGCTTATAAACGTTATTAACATGTACATGTTTATATATGGAATGTTGTTTTCGTTGTTGTTGTTGTTTTTTTTCATTTTTACATGAATGTGTGATAGAGAAAGCACACAAGGATAGCACGAAATAATGAATTAGTGTCAGCTGATTAAATTAACTTAGGAAAGCAGAAGCTCGTGTTTAATGACAAACGTATGACAAACACCACGAGTACTGCAACAATTTATTAACATTTGGAAATGCACAGGACAAAGATATTCCCCAGCCAGTGTTACAGATACAAACACGTAACAATCCTAAAAAGATGACATCATTAAGTGACATCATAGACTACATGCAAGGAAAGTGTTTTTTTACGACAGCCACACTGCACATGTAACATTGTTTAATCCTGATAAAGATATTGAGATGCCCGTCAGTTGTTAAAGGTACAAGCACGTAACAATAAGTTTAATACCAACTGAAAGGTACAAGCACGTAACAATAAAATTAATACCAACTGTTGTATTATGACCTGACGAACTAGTAAAAGACTTAAAAGTACATGCTTGTGCCCATTTTAAATCGGCGTGAGATAGATTTCCGTGTCATAATACGAATTTCGTTTAGGGGCGCTAGTGGCGTAGTTGTAGGTCGGTCGGTCGGTCGGTCGGTCGGTCGGTCGGTAGGTCGGTCAGTCGGTCAGTAGGTAGGTAGGTCGGTCGGTCGGTCGGTCGGTCGGTCGGTCGGACGGTCGGTCGGTCGGTCGGTCGGTAGGTAGGTAGGTAGATAGATAGATAGGTAGATAGATAGATAGAACTACTATTTACACACTGCAATGCGTTACATTGAAGATGTTACGTGATAATAATAACAAAAAAAAAAAAAAAGAAAAAAAAGCGTTATACATAGTTATATCAAAACAATTAAATCAACTTACAAATAGACAATAGGCATAGCTTTGAGCATAGATTCAAGACAGTAAACTCATAACAGAAAAAAGATCATATGAGTTTGTATTTACTTATTTAGAAGTTACACTGAGATTTAAACCTCATATGTAATATGAAACGTATTTATCATCGTTGACAATGGCAAGCAGAACAATATATTAATCAATACAGCTGCAAGAATGTGTGCAATGTTCTACGTTTATCAAAAGCATGATTATTGTTCAGTTATATTATTATATTATTGTTAAGTTAACAAGGCAATTTCGATTCATAAGAAACAATTCTCATAGTCTACCAAACTAATAGGAGTAGTCATTAACAGCAAGTACGTGCACATGCTAAGCGCTACTGGTTTAGCAGAAAGTAGATTAATACACGTTATACTAGCACTTGTAAAACAGTGGTAATTCTTACAAAAACGAAATGGAAGAATAGTTATGATTTACAGAGTGCGGTTGCCAAGAAAACACGCTTGCATTAGTACAATACTAATGTAAGAAAATAAAATAAAAGACCTTACCAAAACGAAAAGTAAGATCCATAACTAATAGGAACATGCTAAACAACAATGGTTACAACATTAACCGATTATACAATAAGCAATAATGTTTGTCAAATTGTTGGACCTTCTGAACTCCAGAAGACACGATCTGAAACATACATATACACGAATCGCCGATTTGTAACTCCTCTGACTGTTTAGCCTCTCACCGCGTGGGTTCGAGTCCCGTTTGGGGCGAAGGACCTAACGTGGTTTCTTTCAGCTGGCTTGCTTTGCGCCGTGGTTCTTCCCAGACATGAGTCTTGGGTCTTTCTCCACCAAAAAGCTGGACGTTGCTATAATGATCATTTATGTTCGCTGCAATGTATTTCAAAAACAAAAGAAGCAAACGAATTTCGTTTGGTTTAATGTAACGTGGAATACTGTTTGTTTTTATGTGTTCTATCTACGCCGTTGCTATTAGACTTATGCCCATCCAAACACAAAGCAGTGCAATATACTACAAATGAAGACATATATCGCAATAAATAAGTCTTCGGACGTTATTCTGAAACTGACTATGAAGGAAAATTTTAAAAGTAAAACGTATGCTTATCACTTATAAAGAACTTATGTATTTATATGTTATCTATCGAAATGGGCGTCCGTGGTCTGGTGGTTAAGACGCTGGACTTCGGATCGGAGAGTCAATGGTTCGAATCCCGAAACTGAGTATTGGTTCTACCCAGAAAGTGGACAGTCGAGAGGGATATAAGTTGAAAGAACTTGTTTCCCAATCGACGATAAATAAATAGGTGTAAATTAAAAATGTTATCTAATTATATGTTTTAAAGCTCAGCATGGACAGAAATATTTAAATAGGCATACAGTAGATCGTTATAATTTTGAAATAATTTAAGAAAATTATCATTTATGAGGAGTGAATAAAGCAATGTAATTCCAAGGCGGTAGCTCTTTTTGATTCGTCATAGATTTGTTTTTACTTTCACATTTGGCTTGCCTGTGATATCCTTTGCCCTGGGCCTTTTATATTTTGGTATATGTTCCAATGCTTGTAAGACGTAGTATATTCTTATGCAAAGAATGACTACAACTTATTTGTCTGATAACATGCTGATACTCCAATAAAAGACATTTTTATAAATTTTACAGACGTTAAATGCAATACATTCTATCCATATTTAACAATGCTTGAAATTTGAACTAGAATTTGGTAGCAAATATTGTTGCATCAAGCCAACCAAAATAGATGATTTTTTTCTAGAAATATTTTCATCATTACCGTTATCATAAATTAAGGATATAATTATATAAATTGTTTATGGATTATATTATAGATTTATTTTTAAACTAACTTGAATAATTTTTTTGTGTGATTACTAATCGTAAAGTTGCACTGATATTATAAATTATTTTAAATCGATAAAATAAATTATATATATTGAAAAGCTATTTGTAGTACAGATTGTCAAAGACTACGGTAAACATTGCTAAATTTTGTGTTTGAGTCAACTAGTATAAAAAGCAAATCTTTGCCGTGGAAAGCATATCAATTAAGCATTGATTTTATTAATTATTTTTATTTAGGACTACTTGAAATTGTATTATTAAGCAAGCTGATTGTTTAGATTTTTTTTTCTTTATTTCTCAGGCTGGCAACCAGGTCTTCTCCTTAATATAGGAGGAATATAGGAATATTTTTGCAACAAATTTAGTTGTTTTTAGATAGTTTTGAGGCAAATATTGGAGTTTCCAACTTAAAATATTTTCATTTACTGGTACTTATACTAACAAGTCTTACATCTGAATGGTTACCCGAAGGACCTGTGTCCTATTACACAAGGCGTGCAAGGTGACCATACAGATGATGATGGAGCAGCACAGCAGACCTGTGTCCTATAACACTGGACGTGCAAGGTGACCATACAGATGATGAAGAGGAGCAGCACAGCAGACCTGTGTCCTATTACACTGGGCGTGCAAGGTGACCATACAGATGATGAAGAGGAGCACAGCAGACCTGTGTCCTATTACACTGGACGTGCAAGGTTACCATACAGTTGATGAAGAGGAGCAGCACAGCAGACCTGTGTCCTATTACACTGGACGTGCAAGGTTACCATACAGATGATGAAGGAGCAGCACAGCAGACCTGTGTCCTATTACACTGGGCGTGCAAGGTGACCATACAGATGATGAAGGAGCAGCACAGCAGACCTGTGTCCTATTACACTGGGCGTGCAAGTTGACCATACAGATGATGAAGAGGAGCAGCACAGCAGACCTGTGTCCTATTACACTGGACGTGCAAGGTTACCATACAGATGATGAAGGAGCAGCACAGCAGACCTGTGTCCTATTACACTGGACGTGCAAGGTTACCATACAGATGATGAAGGAGCAGCACAGCAGACCTGTGTCCTATTACACTGGGCGTGCAAGGTGACCATACAGATGATGATGGAGCAGCACAGCAGACCTGTGTCCTATAACACTGGACGTGCAAGGTGACCATACAGATGATGAAGAGGAGCACAGCAGACCTGTGTCCTATTACACTGGGCGTACAAGGTGACCATACAGATGATGAAGGAGCAGCACAGCAGACCTGTGTCCTATTACACTGGACGTGCAAGGTTACCATACAGTTGATGAAGAGGAGCAGCACAGCAGACCTGTGTCCTATTACACTGGACGTGCAAGGTTACCATACAGATGATGAAGGAGCAGCACAGCAGACCTGTGTCCTATTACACTGGGCGTGCAAGGTGACCATACAGATGATGAAGGAGCAGCACAGCAGACCTGTGTCCTATTACACTGGGCGTGCAAGTTGACCATACAGATGATGAAGAGGAGCAGCACAGCAGACCTGTGTCCTATTACACTGGACGTGCAAGGTTACCATACAGATGATGAAGGAGCAGCACAGCAGACCTGTGTCCTATTACACTGGACGTGCAAGGTTACCATACAGATGATGAAGGAGCAGCACAGCAGACCTGTGTCCTATTACACTGGGCGTGCAAGGTGACCATACAGATGATGAAGAGGAGCAGCACAGCAGACCTGTGTCCTATAACACTGGGCGTACAAGGTGACCATACAGATGATGAAGGAGCAGCACAGCAGACCTGTGTCCTATTACACTGGGCGTGCAAGGTGACCATACAGATGATGAAGGAGCAGCACAGCAGACCTGTGTCCTATAACACTGGGCGTACAAGGTGACCATACAGATGATGAAGGAGCAGCACAGCAGACCTGTGTCCTATTACACTGGGCGTGCAAGTTGACCATACAGATGATGATGGAGCAGCACAGCAGACCTATGTCCTATTACACTGGGCGTACAAGGTGACCATACAGATGATGAAGGAGCAGCACAGCAGACCTGTGTCCTATTACACTGGGCGTGCAAGGTGACCATACAGATGATGAAGGAGCAGCACAGCAGACCTGTGTCCTATTACACTGGACGTGCAAGGTTACCATACAGATGATGAAGGAGCAGCACAGCAGACCTGTGTCCTATTACACTGGGCGTGCAAGGTGACCATACAGATGATGAAGTAGCAGCACAGCAGACATGTGTCCTATTACACTGGGCGTGCAAGGTGACCATACAGATGATGAAGGAGCAGCACAGCAGACCTGTGTCCTATTACACTGGGCGTGCAAGGTGACCATACAGATGATGAAGAGGAGCAGCACAGCAGACCTGTGTCCTATTACTCTGGGCGTACAAGGTGACCATACAGATGATGAAGGAGCAGCACAGCAGACCTGTGTCCTATTACACTGGGCGTGCAAGGTGACTATACAGATGATGAAGGAGCAGCACAGCAGACCTGTGTCCTATTACACTGGGTGTGCAAGGTGACAATACAGATGATGAAGGAGCAGCACAGCAGACCTGTGTCCTATTACACTGGGCGTGCAAGGTGACCATACAGATGATGATGGAGCAGCACAGCAGACCTGTGTCCTATTACACTGGGCGTGCAAGGTGACTATACAGATGATGAAGGAGCAGCACAGCAGACCTGTGTCCTATAGCACTGGGCGTGCAAGGTGACCATACAGATGATGAAGGAGCAGCACAGCAGACCTGTGTCCTATTACACTGGTCGTGCAAGGTGACCATACAGATGATGAAGGAGCAGCACAGCAGATCTGTGTCCTATTACACTGGGCGTGCAAGGTGACCATACAGATGATGAAGAGGAGCAGCACAGCAGACCTGTGTCCTATTACACTGGACGTGCAAGGTTACCATACAGATGATGATGGAGCAGCACAGCAGACCTGTGTCCTATTACACTGGGCGTGCAAGGTGACCATACAGATGATGAAGAGGAGCAGCACAGCAGACCTGTGTCCTATTACACTGGGTGTGCAAGGTGACCATACAGATGATGATGGAGCAGCACAGCAGACCTGTGTCCTATTACACTGGGCGTGCAAGGTGACCATACAGATGATGATGGAGCAGCACAGCAGACCTGTGTCCTATTACACTGGGCGTGCAAGGTGACTATACAGATGATGAAGGAGCAGCACAGCAGACCTGTGTCCTATAGCACTGGGCGTGCAAGGTGACCATACAGATGATGAAGGAGCAGCACAGCAGACCTGTGTCCTATTACACTGGTCGTGCAAGGTGACCATACAGATGATGAAGGAGCAGCACAGCAGATCTGTGTCCTATTACACTGGGCGTGCAAGTTGACCATACAGATGATGAAGAGGAGCAGCACAGCAGACCTGTGTCCTATAACACTGGGCGTGCAAGGTGACCATACAGATGATGAAGAGGAGCAGCACAGCAGACCTGTGTCCTATTACACTGGGCGTACAAGGTGACCATACAGATGATGAAGAGGAGCAGCACAGCAGACCTGTGTCCTATTACACTGGGCGTGCAAGGTGACCATACAGATGATGAAGGAGCAGCACAGCAGACCTGTGTCCTATCACACTGGGCGTGCAAGGTGACCATACAGATGATGAAGAGGAGCAGCACAGCAGACCTGTGTCCTATCACACTGGGCGTGCAAGGTGACCATACAGATGGTGCAGAGGAGCAGCACAGCAGACCTGTGTCCTATTACACTGGGCGTGCAAGGTGACCATACCGATAATGAAGAGGAGCAGCACAGCAGACCTGTGTCCTATTACACTAGGCGTGCAAGGTGACCATACAGGTGATGAAGAGGAGCAGCACAGCAGACCTGTGTCCTATTACACTGGGCGTGCAAGGTGACCATACAGATGATGAAGAGGAGCAGCACAGCAGACCTGTGTCCTATTACACTGGGCGTGCAAGGTGACCATACAGATGATGAAGGAGCAGCACAGCAGACCTGTGTCCTATTACACTGGGCGTGCAAGGTGACCATATCGATGATGAAGAGGAGCAGCACAGCAGACCTGTGTCCTATCACACTGGGCGTGCAAGGTGACCATACAGATGATGAAGGAGCAGCACAGCAGACCTGTGTCCTATTACACTGGGCGTGCAAGGTGACCATACAGATGATGAAGAGGAGCAGCACAGCAGACCTGTGTCCTATAACACTGGGCGTGCAAGGTGACCATACAGATGATGAAGGAGCAGCACAGCAGACCTGTGTCCTATTACACTGGGCGTGCAAGGTGACCATACAGATGATGAAGGAGCAGCACAGCAGACCTGTGTCCTATAACACTGGGCGTGCAAGGTGACCATACAGATGATGAAGGAGCAGCACAGCAGACCTGTGTCCTATTACACTGGGCGTGCAAGGTGACCATACAGATGATGAAGGAGCAGCACAGCAGACCTGTGTCCTATAACACTGGGCGTGCAAGGTGACCATACAGATGGTGAAGAAGAGCAGCACAGCAGACCTGTGTCCTATTACACTGGGCGTGCAAGGTGACCATACAGATGATGATGGAGCAGCACAGCAGACCTGTGTCCTATTACACTGGGCGTGCAAGGTGACCATACAGATGATGAAGAGGAGCAGCACAGCAGACCTGTGTCCTATTACACTGGGCGTGCAAGGTGACCATACAGATGGTGAAGGAGCAGCACAGCAGACCTGTGTCCTATTACACTGGGCGTGCAAGGTGACCATACAGATGATGAAGAGGAGCAGCACAGCAGACCTGTGTCCTATAACACTGGGTGTGCAAGGTGACCATACAGATGATGAAGGAGCAGCACAGCAGACCTGTGTCCTATTACACTGGGCGTGCAAGGTGACCATACAGATGATGAAGAAGCAGCACAGCAGACCTGTGTCCTATTACACTGGGTGTGCAAGGTGACCATACAGATGATGAAGAGGAGCAGCACAGCAGACCTGTGTCCTATTACACTGGGCGTACAAGGTGACCATACAGATGATGAAGGAGACACAGCAGACCTGTGTCCTATTACACTGGGCGTGCAAGGTGACCATACAGATGATGAAGAGGAGCAGCACAGCAGACCTGTGTCCTATTACACTGGGCGTGCATGGTGACCATACAGATGATGAAGGAGCAGCACAGCAGACCTGTGTCCTATTACACTGGGCGTGCAAGGTGACCATACAAATGATGAAGGAGCAGCACAGCAGACCTGTGTCCTATTACACTGGGCGTGCAAGGTGACCATACAGATGATGAAGGAGCAGCACAGCAGACCTGTGTCCTATAACACTGGGCGTGCAAGGTGACCATACAGATGATGATGGAGCAGCACAGCAGACCTGTGTCCTATTACACTGGGCGTGCAAGGTGACCATACAGATGATGAAGAGGAGCAGCACAGCAGACCTGTGTCCTATTACACTGGACGTGCAAGGTGACCATACAGATGATGATGGAGCAGCACAGCTGACCTGTGTCCTATTACACTGGGCGTGCAAGGTGACCATACAGATGATGAAGAGGAGCAGCACAGCAGACCTGTGTCCTATTACACTGGGCGTGCAAGGTGACCATACAGATGATGAAGAGGAGCAGCACAGCAGACCTGTGTCCTATTACACCGGGCGTGCAAGGTGACCATACAGATGATGAAGGAGCAGCACAGCAGACCTGTGTCCTATTACACTGGGCGTGCAAGGTGACCATACAGATGATGAAGAGGAGCAGCACAGCAGACCTGTGTCCTATTACACTGGGCGTGCAAGGTGACCATACAGATGATGAAGGAGCAGCACAGCAGACCTGTGTCCTATTACACTGGACGTGCAAGGTGACCATACAGATGATGAAGAGGAGCAGCACAGCAGACCTGTGTCCTATTACACTGGGCGTCCAAGGTGACCATACAGATGATGAAGGAGCAGCACAGCAGACCTGTGTCCTATTACACTGGGCGTGCAAGGTGACCATACAGATGATGAAGAGGAGCAGCACAGCAGACCTGTGTCCTATTACACTGGGCGTGCAAGGTGACCATTCAGATGATGAAGAGGAGCAGCACAGCAGACCTGTGTCCTATAACACTGGGCGTGCAAGGCGACCATACAGATGATGAAGAGGAGCACAGCAGACCTGTGTCCTATTACACTGGGCGTGCAAGGTGACCATACAGATGATGAAGGAGCAGCACAGCAGACCTGTGTCCTATAACACTGGGCGTGCAAGGTGACCATACAGATGATGAAGAGGAGCAGCACCGCAAACCTGTGTCCTATTACACTGGGCGTGCAAGGTGACCATACAGATGATGAAGAGGAGCAGCACAGCAGACCTGTGTCCTATAACACTGGGCGTGCAAGGTGACCATACAGATGATGAAGGAGCAGCACAGCAGACCTGTGTCCTATAACACTGGGCGTGCAAGTTGACCATACAGATGATGAAGAGGAGCAGCACAGCAGACATGTGTCCTATTACACTGGGCGTGCAAGGTGACCATACAGATGATGAAGGAGCAGCACAGAAGTCCTGTGTCCTATTACACTGGGCGTGCAAGGTGACCATACAGATGATGAAGGAGCAGCACAGCAGACCTGTGTCCTATAACACTGGGCGTGCAAGTTGACCATACAGATGATGAAGAGGAGCAGCACAGCAGACCTGTGTCCTATAACACTGGGCGTGCAAGGTGACCATACAGATGATGAAGAGGAGCAGCACCGCAGACCTTTGTCCTATTACACTGGGCGTGCAAGTTGACCATACAGATGATGAAGGAGCAGCACAGCAGACCTGTGTCCTATAACACTGGGCGTGCAAGTTGACCATACAGATGATGAAGAGGAGCAGCACAGCAGACCTGTGTCCTATAGCACTGGGCGTGCAAGGTGACCATACAGATGATGAAGGAGCAGCACAGCAGACCTGTGTCCTATAACACTGGGCGTGCAAGTTGACCATACAGATGATGAAGAGGAGCAGCACAGCAGACCTG
The DNA here is from genome assembly GCA_007844125.1 of Sinonovacula constricta. Lineage (NCBI taxonomy): Eukaryota > Metazoa > Mollusca > Bivalvia > Cardiida > Solecurtidae > Sinonovacula > Sinonovacula constricta. The sequence goes on along the minus strand of CM017559.1, from coordinate 26,543,021 downwards.
TGTCCTATAACACTGGGCGTGCAAGGTGACCATACAGATGATGAAGAGGAGCAGCACCGCAGACCTATGTCCTATTACACTGGGCGTGCAAGGTGACCATACAGATGATAAAGAGGAGCAGCACAGCAGACCTGTGTCCTATAACACTGGGCGTGCAAGGTGACCATACAGATGATGAAGGAGCAGCACAGCAGACCTGTGTCCTATAACACTGGGCGTGCAAGTTGACCATACAGATGATAAAGAGGAGCAGCACCGCAGACCTATGTCCTATTACACTGGGCGTGCAAGGTGACCATACAGATGATGAAGAGGAGCAGCACCGCAGACCTATGTCCTATTACACTGGGCGTGCAAGGTGACCATACAGATGATAAAGAGGAGCAGCACCGCAAACCTGTGTCCTATTACACTGGGTGTGCAAGGTGACCATACAGATGATAAAGAGGAGCAGCACAGCAGACCTGTGTCCTATAACACTGGGCGTGCAAGGTGACCATACAGATGATGAAGGAGCAGCACAGCAGACCTGTGTCCTATAACACTGGGCGTGCAAGTTGACCATACAGATGATGAAGAGGAGCAGCACAGCAGACCTGTGTCCTATTACACTGGGCGTGCAAGGTGACCATACAGATGATGAAGGAGCAGCACAGCAGACCTGTGTCCTATTACACTGGGCGTGCATGGTGACCATACAGATGATGAAGGAGCAGCACAGCAGACCTGTGTCCTATAACACTGGGCGTGCAAGGTGACCATACAGATGATCAAGGAGCAGCACAGCAGACCTGTGTCCTATTACACTGGGCGTACAAGGTGACCATACAGATGATGAAGGAGCAGCACAGCAGACCTGTGTCCTATAACACTGGGCGTGCAAGTTGACCATACAGATGATGAAGAGGAGCAGCACAGCAGACATGTGTCCTATTACACTGGGCGTGCAAGGTGACCATACAGATGATGAAGGAGCAGCACAGAAGTCCTGTGTCCTATTACACTGGGCGTGCAAGGTGACCATACAGATGATGAAGGAGCAGCACAGCAGACCTGTGTCCTATAACACTGGGCGTGCAAGTTGACCATACAGATGATGAAGAGGAGCAGCACAGCAGACCTGTGTCCTATAACACTGGGCGTGCAAGGTGACCATACAGATGATGAAGAGGAGCAGCACCGCAGACCTTTGTCCTATTACACTGGGCGTGCAAGTTGACCATACAGATGATGAAGGAGCAGCACAGCAGACCTGTGTCCTATAACACTGGGCGTGCAAGTTGACCATACAGATGATGAAGAGGAGCAGCACAGCAGACCTGTGTCCTATAGCACTGGGCGTGCAAGGTGACCATACAGATGATGAAGGAGCAGCACAGCAGACCTGTGTCCTATAACACTGGGCGTGCAAGTTGACCATACAGATGATGAAGAGGAGCAGCACAGCAGACCTGTGTCCTATAACACTGGGCGTGCAAGGTGACCATACAGATGATGAAGAGGAGCAGCACCGCAGACCTATGTCCTATTACACTGGGCGTGCAAGGTGACCATACAGATGATAAAGAGGAGCAGCACAGCAGACCTGTGTCCTATAACACTGGGCGTGCAAGGTGACCATACAGATGATGAAGGAGCAGCACAGCAGACCTGTGTCCTATAACACTGGGCGTGCAAGTTGACCATACAGATGATAAAGAGGAGCAGCACCGCAGACCTATGTCCTATTACACTGGGCGTGCAAGGTGACCATACAGATGATGAAGAGGAGCAGCACCGCAGACCTATGTCCTATTACACTGGGCGTGCAAGGTGACCATACAGATGATAAAGAGGAGCAGCACCGCAAACCTGTGTCCTATTACACTGGGTGTGCAAGGTGACCATACAGATGATAAAGAGGAGCAGCACAGCAGACCTGTGTCCTATAACACTGGGCGTGCAAGGTGACCATACAGATGATGAAGGAGCAGCACAGCAGACATGTGTCCTATTACACTGGGCGTGCAAGGTGACCATACAGATGATGAAGAGGAGCAGCACAGCAGACCTGTGTCCTATTACTCTGGGCGTACAAGGTGACCATACAGATGATGAAGAGGAGCAGCACAGCAGACCTGTGTCCTATTACACTGGGCGTGCAAGGTGACCATACAGATGATGAAGTAGCAGCACAGCAGACATGTGTCCTATTACACTGGGCGTGCAAGGTGACCATACAGATGATGAAGAGGAGCAGCACAGCAGACCTGTGTCCTATTACACTGGGCGTGCAAGGTGACCATACAGATGATGAAGAGGAGCAGCACAGCAGACCTGTGTCCTATTACACTGGGCGTACAAGGTGACCATACAGATGATGAAGGAGCAGCACAGCAGACCTGTGTCCTATTACACTGGACGTGCAAGGTTACCATACAGATGATGAAGGAGCAGCACAGCAGACCTGTGTCCTATTACACTGGACGTGCAAGGTTACCATACAGATGATGAAGGAGCAGCACAGCAGACCTGTGTCCTATTACACTGGGCGTGCAAGGTGACCATACAGATGATGAAGAGGAGCAGCACAGCAGACCTGTGTCCTAATACACTGGGCGTACAAGGTGACCATACAGATGATGAAGTAGCAGCACAGCAGACATGTGTCCTATTACACTGGGTGTGCAAGGTGACCATACAGATGATGAAGGAGCAGCACAGCAGACCTGTGTCCTATTACACTGGGCGTGCAAGGTGACCATACAGATGATGAAGAGGAGCAGCACAGCAGACCTGTGTCCTATTACACTGGGCGTGCAAGGTGACCATACAGATGATGAAGTAGCAGCACAGCAGACATGTGTCCTATTACACTGGGCGTGCAAGGTGACCATACAGATGATGAAGAGGAGCAGCACAGCAGACCTGTGTCCTATTACTCTGGGCGTACAAGGTGACCATACAGATGATGCAGAGGAGCAGCACAGCAGACCTGTGTCCTATTACACTAGGCGTGCAAGGTGACCATACAGATGATGAAGGCGCAGCACAGCAGACATGTGTCCTATTACACTGGGCGTGCAAGGTGACCATACAGATGATGAAGAGGGGCAGCACAGCAGACCTGTGTCCTATTACACAAGGCGTGCAAGGTGACCATACAGATGATGAAGGCGCAGCACAGCAGACATGTGTCCTATTACACTGGGCGTGCAAGGTGACCATACAGATGATGAAGAGGGGCAGCACAGCAGACCTGTGTCCTATTACACAAGGCGTGCAAGGTGACCATACAGATGATGAAGGCGCAGCACAGCAGACATGTGTCCTATTACACTGGGCGTGCAAGGTGACCATACAGATGATGAAGAGGGGCAGCACAGCAGACCTGTGTCCTATTACACAAGGCGTGCAAGGTGACCATACAGATGATGAAGGAGCAGCACAGCAGACCTGTGTCCTAATACACTGGACGTGCAAGGTTACCATACAGATGATGAAGGAGCAGCACAGCAGACCTGTGTCCTATTACACTGGACGTGCAAGGTTACCATACAGATGATGAATGAGCAGCACAGCAGACCTGTGTCCTATCACACTGGGCGTGCAAGGTGACCATACAGATGATGAAGAGGAGCAGCACAGCAGACCTGTGTCCTAATACACTGGGCGTACAAGGTGACCATACAGATGATGAAGGAGCAACACAGCAGACCTGTGTCCTATTACACTGGGCGTGCAAGGTGACCATACAGATGATGAAGGAGCAGCACAGCAGACCTGTGTCCTATTACACTGGACGTGCAAGGTTACCATACAGATGATGAAGGAGCAGCACAGCAGACCTGTGTCCTATTACACTGGGCGTGCAAGGTGACCATACAGATGATGAAGTAGCAGCACAGCAGACCTGTGTCCTATTACACTGGGCGTGCAAGGTGACCATACAGATGATGAAGAGGAGCAGCACAGCAGACCTGTGTCCTATTACTCTGGGCGTACAAGGTGACCATACAGATGATGAAGGAGCAGCACAGCAGACATGTGTCCTATTACACTGGGCGTGCAAGGTGACCATACAGATGATGAAGAGGAGCAGCACAGCAGACCTGTGTCCTATTACACTGGGCGTGCAAGGTGACTATACAGATGATGAAGAGGAGCACAGCAGACCTGTGTCCTATTACACTGGGCGTGCAAGGTGACTATACAGATGATGAAGGAGCAGCACAGCAGACCTGTGTCCTATTACACTGGGCGTGCAAGGTGACTATACAGATGATGAAGGAGCAGCACAGCAGACCTGTGTCCTATTACACTGGGCGTGCAAGGTGACCATACAGATGATGAAGGAGCAGCACAGCAGACCTGTGTCCTATAACACTGGGCGTGCAAGGTGACCATACAGATGGTGAAGAAGAGCAGCACAGCAGACCTGTGTCCTATTACACTGGGCGTGCAAGGTGACCATACAGATGATGATGGAGCAGCACAGCAGACCTGTGTCCTATTACACTGGGCGTGCAAGGTGACCATACAGATGATGAAGAGGAGCAGCACAGCAGACCTGTGTCCTATTACACTGGGCGTGCAAGGTGACCATACAGATGGTGAAGGAGCAGCACAGCAGACCTGTGTCCTATTACACTGGGCGTGCAAGGTGACCATACAGATGATGAAGGAGCAGCACAGCAGACCTGTGTCCTATAACACTGGGCGTGCAAGGTGACCATACTGATGATGAAGAGGAGCAGCACAGCAGACCTGTGTCCTATGACACTGGGCGTGCAAGGTGACCATACAGATGATGAAGGAGCAGCACAGCAGACCTGTGTCCTATCACACTGGGCGTGCAAGGTGACCATACAGATGATGAAGAGGAGCAGCACAGCAGACCTGTGTCCTATCACACTGGGCGTGCAAGGTGACCATACAGATGATGAAGAGGAGCAGCACAGCAGACCTGTGTCCTATCACACTGGGCGTGCAAGGTGACCATACAGATGATGCAGAGGAGCAGCACAGCAGACCTGTGTCCTATTACACTGGGCGTGCAAGGTGACCATACCGATAATGAAGAGGAGCAGCACAGCAGACCTGTGTCCTATTACACTGGGCGTGCAAGGTGACCATACAGGTGATGAAGAGGAGCAGCACAGCAGACCTGTGTCCTATTACACTGGGCGTGCAAGGTGACCATACAGATGATGAAGGAGCAGCACAGCAGACCTGTGTCCTATTACACTGGGCGTGCAAGGTGACCATATCGATGATGAAGAGGAGCAGCACAGCAGACCTGTGTCCTATTACACTGGGCGTGCAAGGTGACCATACAGATGATGAAGGAGCAGCACAGCAGACCTGTGTCCTATTACACTGGGCGTGCAAGGTGACCATACAGATGATGAAGAGGAGCAGCACAGCAGACCTGTGTCCTATCACACTGGGCGTGCAAGGTGACCATACAGATGATGAAGAAGCAGCACAGCAGACCTGTGTCCTATTACACTGGGCGTGCAAGGTGACCATACAGATGATGAAGGAGCAGCACAGCAGACCTGTGTCCTATAACACTTGGCGTGCAAGGTGACCATACAGATGATGAAGGAGCAGCACAGCAGACCTGTGTCCTATTACACTGGGCGTGCAAGGTGACCATACAGATGATGAAGGAGCAGCACAGCAGACCTGTGTCCTATAACACTGGGCGTGCAAGGTGACCATACAGATGGTGAAGAAGAGCAGCACAGCAGACCTGTGTCCTATTACACTGGGCGTGCAAGGTGACCATACAGATGATGAAGGAGCAGCACAGCAGACCTGTGTCCTATTACACTGGGCGTGCAAGGTGACCATACAGATGATGAAGAGGAGCAGCACAGCAGACCTGTGTCCTATTACACTGGGCGTGCAAGGTGACCATAGAGATGATGAAGGAGCAGCACAGCAGACCTGTGTCCTATTACACTGGGCGTGCAAGGTGACCATACAGATGATGATGGAGCAGCACAGCAGACCTGTGTCCTATTACACTGGGCGTGCAAGGTGACCATACAGATGATGAAGAGGAGCAGCACAGCAGACCTGTGTCCTATTACACTGGGCGTGCAAGGTGACCATACAGATGATGAAGAGGAGCAGCACAGCAGACCTGTGTCCTATTACACTGGGCGTGCAAGGTGACCATACAGATGATGAAGAGGAGCAGCACAGCAGACCTGTGTCCTATTACACTGGGCGTGCAAGGTTACCATACAGATGATGAAGGAGCAGCACAGCAGACCTGTGTCCTATTACACTGGGCGTGCAAGGTGACCATACAGATGATGAAGGAGCAGCACAGCAGACCTGTGTCCTATTACACTGGGCGTGCAAGTTGACTATACAGATGATGAAGAGGAGCAGCACAGCAGACCTGTGTCCTATTACACTGGGCGTGCAAGGTGACCATACAGATGATGAAGAGGAGCAGCACAGCAGACCTGTGTCCTATTACACTGGGCGTGCAAGGTGACCATACAGATGATGAAGGAGCAGCACAGCAGACCTGTGTCCTATTACACTGGACGTGCAAGGTGACCATACAGATGATGATGGAGCAGCACAGCAGACCTGTGTCCTATTACACTGGGCGTGCAAGGTGACCATACAGATGATGAAGAGGAGCAGCACAGCAGACCTGTGTCCTATTACACTGGGCGTACAAGGTGACCATACAGATGATGAAGGAGCAGCACAGCAGACCTGTGTCCTATTACACTGGGCGTGCAAGTTGACTATACAGATGATGAAGGAGCAGCACAGCAGACCTGTGTCCTATTACACTGGGCATGCAAGATGACCATACAGATGATGAAGGAGCAGCACAGCAGACCTGTGTCCTATTACACTGGGCGTGCAAGGTGACCATACAGATGATGATGGAGCAGCACAGCAGACCTGTGTCCTATTACACTGGGCGTGCAAGGTGACCATACAGATGGTGAAGGAGCAGCACAGCAGACCTGTGTCCTATTACACTGGGCGTGCAAGGTGACCATACAGATGATGAAGAGGAGCAGCACAGCAGACCTGTGTCCTATAACACTGGGCGTGCAAGGTGACCATACAGATGATGAAGGAGCAGTACAGCAGACCTGTGTCCTATTACACTGGGCGTGCAAGGTGACCATACAGATGATGAAGGAGCAGCACAGCAGACCTGTGTCCTATTACACTGGGCGTGCAAGGTGACCATACAGATGATGAAGGAGCAGCACAGCAGACCTGTGTCCTATTACACTGGGCGTGCAAGGTGACCATACAGATGATCAAGGAGCAGCACAGCAGACCTGTGTCCTATTACACTGGGCGTACAAGGTGACCATACAGATGATGAAGGAGCAGCACAGCAGACCTGTGTCCTATTACACTGGGCGTACAAGGTGACCATACAGATGATGAAGGAGCAGCACAGCAGACCTGTGTCCTATTACACTGGGCGTACAAGGTGACCATACAGATGATGAAGGAGCAGCACAGCAGACCTGTGTCCTATTACACTGGGCGTACAAGGTGACCATACAGATGGTGAAGGAGCAGCACAGCAGACCTGTGTCCTGTAACACTGGGCGTGCAAGGTGACTATACAGATGATGAAGGAGCAGCACAGCAGACCTGTGTCCTATTACACTGGGCGTACAAGGTGACCATACAGATGATGAAGGAGCAGCACAGCAGACCTGTGTCCTATTACACTGGGCGTACAAGGTGACCATACAGATGATGAAGGAGACACAGCAGACCTGTGTCCTATTACACTGGGCGTGCAAGGTGACCATACAGATAATAAAGAGGAGCTGCATTATCTGGAGGATTGTCATGATATTCCAGTCATATAAATTCTGTTACATATCCAAAAAAAGAAGGCAAAAGCATTATCCAGGCAATATTTACTCTCTTCATTTATCGGCGACAAATTTTCTGAAATATAAGAAATTAAAGTAAATACAAGAGTTTTTTTAGAATATATGATTTTGATCCAAAATATAGGAGAAATAAATGATATAGTAATCAGTTGTAAGCCTGATTTCTGATATGATACAAGGTAAAAACCTTTATAGGCGAATTATATTTCATGTTTTAATGTATTTTATTGTTGATGGTATATAATACGCTAAGGATATTGGTAAATACTGTAAGATATTACGAGATTCACAGGGCAGTTAACTAATTAAACATATCTTTCTAATAGCTGCTCAGACAAAACTTTCCTCATCTTTTTTATTATAAAACACATTATCAATACAGTTAAATGTAACAAAATGCGTTTGCTCGTTTTGAATTTACCATTAAAATGTGAAAGAAATACGTTTTATTATTAGAAAGTTTATTATTAGAAATATGATTCTTAATGATCTCTGTGGAATATTTTTTCATTATTAAATGTTTTAAACTGGCACATTTTACAGTTTTCCTAAGGCTATGAATGTATTAGCAAAAATCAGAAGCATCGTGTTGCTTATTTGTATAAAATATGCTCCTGGGAACACTTTAACCCGTAAATTGACACTATTTTGTCAAGTTGCAATCACTATAAATTGACATAAAGCATTGATGTGGCAACTCTCAACTCCTTAACATCGCAAGTGTATTTCCTTATTCATAGAAGATGTTGTTAATCGTAGTATTTTGTGTTGGGATTAAATATTCCTACGGCACAGAGTTTCAAGACAAAGTGTTCCTAAACCTTAAACATCTGTGTCCTGGATCTTATGTAGAAGAATCTAACATGACAGTCGCCATTATGACGTCGGATCAGGTGGGCTGCTGCAGGGGTAAGTGAAAACATTTTCTTTTAATTTTGTTTACATTCAAAATCATAACTTTGATGCAATAAATATAGTATGGACTACGAAACTCTAAACGAACAACCATGAAAACGTTTTGATACTCTAACAACATATAATCTGAATTTTAAAATAACTGGTAGTCCAACACATGACAAGCAAAGTTTACAAAAGGCGAACAGTGAAACCTCTTTAAAAGAGTTATATGTAAGGACATGTTTCAACTGATTAAGATGAAGTAGTTTTCGACGATAGAAAACTCATCGAAAATTGACTGCATATATGTAACCAGGAGTATGTTTGAAAAAGCTTCCGCCGATATGAGGTCCAAAACAGACTTTATTTAATTAAATTTAGAACATAGATCAGCAGGAAGACCTTCCTAAATTAAGTCCTTCGGCCCGACTTGGACTAAAAGCCATGCAGTGTGAGGCTAAGCGTTCAGATTTTTACCTGTACGTGTTATGATGCTAAACATTAGGGTGGTTGTGTTTTTAACGTATATTTTATGTTTAGTGAGTAACAAATGTCAATAGAGCACGTTTTATTTACAAATGCTTTATTCAAAAAAGATCGCTAATAAATTCAGCTAGCTCGCAGACACAGTAAATAATATGTATTAGTGTAACGAAATAAAATTGTTTTTGTTGTATCTTATTTCAAATGAAATGCGTCAGTTTGCAAAATCTAAATGATGATTACGTAGATATTTGTTAATTTCAAATGTTCCAAAAAGCATAAAACAAAACATTGCATTTTTTTCAGAATCGTTTTCCAGTTCATCTCGTGACATGTTCCAAGTACTCGAGCCAGGCCCTACAGAAACCTGCTTATTTCCAAAAACAAATGTCGATCATTCAAATCAGAAAGAACGGTCTTTTCTTATGATAGACAAGGCGCCAGTGAGCGGTTGTATTTCAAGAGAGCATCGGCCGAAAGAGTCAACTGGATTACATTATCCGACATGTAATACCTCAGAAATGAAACCGATAAGAAGATTTTTGCCCGTATTTTCACGACAAAACAGTTTAATATACGCCAATCCTCAGTGCGCCTTCTGCCACGGCCAATATGATGTCGAATTCTGGCAAACACGTATATTCTGTTCGATAAACAACCCTTTCTATACTAATCCTGAACAATGTGATCTTAGCTTTGGGTATACAGGAGGCTATGACGATATCAAACATTTAGAATGTTTCACTGAACATTACAGCACCTGTCCTGAAGACCGTTCTGTGATGCCAATTCCGTCAGTAGTCGACATGTCAGCTGAAGACATCAAAAAAGCTTGTACACTAGACAATCTGCCGCAATATGCAGATAACTCTCTAGCGAAAAACGTGTTCTGTTTTATATGCTTATACCATGACATTCATACGGAACTTCCAAGAAAATCCTGTTTTGATGATTTTCTACTCACTGATAACAGAGGTGCGGGCTCAGGCAGGTTTATGAGCATCTTGGACACAAGTTTGATCCTCGAGAAAGGTTTAGAAAGTGACGGGAATCTTCATGGTAAAACGTATTGCGGTTTAGACATTCACGACGACAAGGTAAGTGTACCTAGTAAGGTAAGATAAACGATGATAAAACACGTGAACTTTGTCCATGTCCTCCCTCTCTCTCTCTCTCTCTCTCTCTCTCTCTCTCTCTCTCTCTCTCTATCTCTCTCTCTCTCTCTCTCTCTCTCTCTCACACACACTCTATCATTCGCTCTTTTTTCTTTCTCTCTGTGTCTCTCTCACCATGTTATAATTCTCCAGTTTTTTATAACAGAAATTGCGAGCAGAAAACGCTAAATATCTAGAATTACGTCCTGCAAGCTGCGTGTCTGATGATTCATGTCATATAATATGGTCTCGTCGACAGAGACTTTGACTTCTTTTTTTATAAACTGTATAATACCTCAATATTAAATGATATCGGAAATCCACAGTTTATTGAGTAAACGCGCTAATTGAATACTAATGCCTAGGTGAACTTGTACTGGAGACTCTAAATACTTACGTAAACCTGTGCTGAAGGTGAAAAGTCCCTCCATGTTCAGTCTCGAGCTTTTGCCGTTTGTAATCAGGTCTCTTTTTCAGATCTGCTACGTTGAAATGTGTCCACTCGGCCAAGTCCCATCTAGTGCAAAAGGATGTCAGATGGAGGGCACCAAATGGATCGCCACAAAATTCACAATGTTGGTCTTAGTTCGGTTTGATCAAAACTTTCAATATAGGAGTGAACAAGTACTTAAGGACATGTTTTCTCAAAACCAGTTGAAGAGTACATGGTCCCAAGAATGGATTGTACACGAGGTGTACCTTCCAATAATTAGAAATGCAAACTTGGTCCGTTTAGGATACACGTACAATATTTCACACGGATCTCATGTCAACTCGATTGATCATGTTTATCTTCAAATAGGATTCCTGAAATCAACCGTTAATCCCGTAGATTTTCTTGACGATATCGAGCAGGCTTTATCAGGGGTTTTGGTAATTAACTCTGACAACAGAAAAATAAAAGGAAAGCAGTCATTAAGCGAAGTAAGTTTGTTTGAAGTGATAATTGAGTCAAGCAAAACACAAATGTTCGTTCCATCATGGCAATTAGTTAAAAACTATACTATCATGGAACGTATATTATATCAGCAATTCATTTTGAGCAGAATTGATGAAATTCCGGTCATTGTTAATAAGTTGCTTTTTTGTTCCCAACTGCAAATCGACTCAAGAAATTTCAATGTGATCTACATGGATTATTTTCTTGTGCTCCTTTTCTACGTTAAAGGTCATAGATATTTCTTTGACCGTCAGTTTGTGATGATAACTAAAGAAGACAATTCAAAGGCGTTTAGAGTTTGTATTGAAGACTTGATGTCAACCGCCTGGTCAAATCGTAATTTCAATGAATCCAGTTTATTATTACTTTTTATCTTTTGGCAAACACTTGTAAGCGTACACTTAACATAAAAGCTACACAGCACCTGTGAAGCCGTAATTTTTAACTGTTGTCAATGATTGTTGTCAATGTACTTTTTTCTATGTACATGTACGCTGTATGAATCAATAAACACATGCACAATGCACAAATACAATATTCCCAATATGTATTTGTGTTTGACTGTGGACATGAATATTTATAGTTTTCTGGATGAGCGAACACTGTAGTTGTTATCGTAGTTGTTCTCTGTATTCGATTTCTAAATATGTTGAGCTTATGTGAACCTGTAATTTGCGGTTATTCAACGATATTTTTTAATTTAAAATAGCTATTCCTTAGTTATTGCTGACAGTCTTTATCGTGTACACGAACAATTATTGCTTTAGACATGGGCTACCTCTCTAAGTGTCAGTCAGCAGCATTTTCATTAAAAGCGAAATGAGTAAAGTAATATGTATATAATGGTTTGTTACATATTGTATATAACGTGTGTATCATTTTAATATAAAATATGCATTTTTGTTAACATCAGTAAGTAGTCTTAAAAACAACATCCGCTTTCTTTACTTGTTTGTTAATCAACATGACTATTCCAATTATTATTAATATTATTCATAAAACTTATAATATTATTCATTCTATTTATATTATAAAAAAGCAAATTATTATTCACATTATTCATACTATAAAAGTTATTTTATTATTCAAATTATTTTTCTATTTTTTTTTCATATTATCATTCATATTATTCGTAGTAGTATTATTTGTCATGATGCTTCCTTTGTCAATACCTCATCCTTTACCTTATGTTGTTAAAAGTTCAAAAAGTTTGCAACTGTATCTTCGATCTGTGTTGTCATTTATTCACTATAAAGAAAGCATTAATACTGTCATAAGAACTTGCCAATAAACTACTGCTAATGGAACTAGTTGAAAAGCCCATAAATTTTGAGTAAATTATCAAGTCTGACCGATCACCAACAGAGCGCTGACGATGAGTGTTAAAAATAGATATCGTTCAAAAATCACTCATCTTAAGCTTTACAAGTGAGCAAGCAACAAGTTCGCTTCCCCCTTCCAATAAAAAACAGCCGTCAGATAATAATAGTCAAATATGTTTAATTTCGATTATAGTCTGCTTATGTACAATTAAACCTTCTTCCTATACATTTATGTTGTTTTTTTTATTTTGCCATATTTCTCTTACTAATAATCCACACTTTTGCGTCGTCGTTGATGCTTTGCATCAATTTTCTTCTTGTACTTTACATTCTAACATGACTCAAAAGTGTCCCCATATTTACGGTATAGAAAAAAAAACAGCTTCGTATACATAGCCATAATTATACGAGTGATGTACATCTTAGCTTGTCTCTTTATCGCGCCTTCAAGCCACACAAACGATAATTTGGTATTTGTGAATGAAAATCATTTCATGTAAATAATGTGCGATTGCAATATTTCCGTGTGTTGAAATTGTTATGAAAGTCATAATCCCGTACTATGTAATGTGACTCATAAATCTTGGCTGTTCCCTTCATCGAGCGTTTATGCCCCTTAACAGATAAATCTTATTATTTATTAGAACTACTTAACATACTTAACTACACTACTCAAAATTCGCTAAGGATCGCCTTTTATACTGTGTTTGACTTTTGTGAAGTTTTAATAGATACTGAATTAAAAAGAATCCGGAAAACCATGAGATGGTTCGTGAATGGTGAATGGTGTTTAATACCGTGTATGGTGTCCGCGGGCATTAATGACGGCCTGGAACCTACGCCGCATGCTGCTGATAAGCTCCTGCACTGTTGTTGGTTGGATTTCTGCAGCATATCCCATGCATGCTCAATTGGATTTAAATCCGGGGACCTCGCTGGCCAATCCATGCGTACTGTAGTACAGTGATGCGGGCTCTGTGTGCGCGGGCATTATCATCCATCAGAATGAAATCATCACCAGCGTATGTGCGTACATGAACGTCCAAATCTCATTGATGTATCTGTCTTGCTGTCAATGTACCGGTTTCAATGGCGTGTAGGTCTGTCGCCCCATGGACTTCCGTGAAGTCTACACAAAACCTGGACTCATCAGTGAAGAGAACCGAGGTCCAGTCAATAATGGTCCATGTTACATGAGCCTGCGCCCATTGCATACGTTTTTGAATATGGTGTGGTGTCAACGGGGTGCGAATTACTGGCCGCCGTGACCTTATCCCAGCATCGTGCAACCGGTTTCTAACAGTGCGTGTGTTATACGCACACCAGTTGCATTCTGAAAGTTGTTACGTAAGGTCGTAGCGTTACAGAACCGTTTGCGCCTGGCCTGAAGAACGATAAATCGGTCCTGGGCTTGAGTCGTTGAACGTTCCCGACCTCTGGCGTGCCCATGCGAGACATTTCCAGTCGTGTGAAATCGATTCCACATCCTGGAGACAACGCTCTGGGATACCCCAAGGACATGCGCAACATGCCTTTGTGAACGCCCAGCCTCCAGCACTCCAATATCCCTGTTCATCTCAGCTTCATTACGATGACGTCTAACTTGTCGATTTGCCGTAGTTTTGTTAATTTCAAACAATAACACAAGAAACATCTTGCTTCATGTACAAAAGTACACATAAAATTGTAAGCACGTGGTTATAAAAACCAAATTTTCATGGGTATGCTTTTCCACGAACTAATCGTGCAAGGTGTACATGACATACCGAGCAATTAACTTCACGATTATGAGGTCCGTGTGCAGGTTTATCATTAGCGGAAATATGATTTTAATATGGTGATAATATAACTGAAATGTGTAATGTTAAAAAAGTGATCCTTAGCAAATTTTGAGTAGTATATATTGCAACACTTGGTAAGGGAACTTGTTTTAAAAGCCTTGAAATATGTACAGCCTCAGTTGTTCTGTAATTTGCAGTAATCAGCACAAGTGAATATCATTAAAAGTGCCCAGCATTTGGATCTACAAATCCTAACAATTCAGTTCATTTTTCTCTATGCAATTTAAACCTCGAGAAAATATTTTTAACGCCAGAATCATAAGATCAATTAACATTAATACACTACCTGAATGACATCTCATATTTAATTTCTTTGTTAATAGTAGGAACAGCAAAGTTATTTTGAAACTTTGATATTGACCCGCCGAATGTGAAGACAAATCGAATCGCGTTATATGTTTAAACATTTGTTTTTTTTGTTGTTTTTTTTTGTGAATTAAAAATGATGTTTATTTACTTTACCATAGGTTGCAGGGCATGTGTAGACCTTCTTGAAATTAGAAATCGTTTTTCTCCCGAGGGTGTATTTGGATCGGTAAAGTGTGTGTTCTTGAGATTATTTGGCGTTGTAATCACCATAAATATGATTATAAACCTTGAGAAGGCGTATCGTGTATCATTGTATTGTCAGCCCTCGTCTACTATAGTGTCACCTATCCCATTAATTGCATTTAAGACCTTGTAGTCTTGTACACCAAGAGCTGTCACAAAACTGTGTGCTCGACTATACAGTAGTCTATAGAGGTATAGAGGTATAGGTGAACATGTAGCTTTGGCCCAAAACAAAGTTTTAATTAAAAAGTCTCAAGTGGAATATATCAACGAGGTGTTGTGTATGTACAGAAAATTTTGACACACGTGTTTCATCAAGAGCATGGATTGACCGTGTCAGCGAAGACATACGAGAACTGTTGGTGAGTGGTATGGCATTGGAGCATGCAAATCAAACTGCATTGAGTAAAACTAACTGTTTGATAGAACGTATAGTGACATCACATAATTGAGACTTTGAGGATAAAGACACACAGAAAAGAGTTAATAAGGGGATGAAACATGCAGTTTCTATATATACCTTGCATACAATGATTATGGTAGAAACGTAAATGGTGAAATGAAAACGACACCCTGATAACAAAGACAATTATGTGGTATAAACAAAAGAGACAACGAAAGAAAAAGTACGCTGCCGTCCATTTACTTCGTATCACCTGTGTCCAAAAATGTCGAAATAGCCAAGACGAAATTAAAGCGTCAGCATGAGGTAACCTCATGGCCACAACGACTTCATTCATAAATCTGAAAGAAACCACAGGACTATGTTTAATATGGCTACACTGCGCCAAACAAACTATGGTGGGGATGGTGGGATCCAAAATTGTGACACCACTTTACGTGGTTAAGAATGTAAGTAACTTTTACAGGTGAAACCAGTTTGGCACATGTAAGTCTCATAGTATAGTCGACAAATTACTGAAACGTAGTCACAGATTCAACAGATGGAGCAATTTACGTTCTTTCACAACAGTCAAACGAGACCATAGTATGTTTATTATGCCAAGAAATGAGAAAGCTCGTCATTTAACGTTCAGACGACCCTGATGAGAAACGTTGCAGATCATGTGACTTTTAAAAACAGAAATATTTTGGTGGTCAATATAACTGTATATATATAAAAAAATAATACATGTATGGCATATACATGAAGGTACCTTTCCATTGGTCAATATGTTAACCCGACTGGAAGGAGTATTATGTTAAAAACGTTATATATCTTTCGACGATGATTAATGTTAATGGTGAAATGAAATTTACACCCTTATCGCAATGACCATTATGTTGGCTCAGTGTCTCTATATGCTTCAACTGGACTCCGTCCCAAATAACAAAAATACTCTCATTGGGACGATAAACCCAATAAACAGGAAAAATAACATATACAATGTGATAATAATAATAATAATAATAATAATAATAATAATAATAATAATAATATAACAAAATAGATAATTATTATTACCATTACTATCCAAGTCTTTGATAGTCTGATGTAAGTTTCATATTACAATTGGCCAAAAAATTATTAAATTTAACAAATATATTTTCAAGTTTTTTTACTATACCATTATATGTTCAGCTTCGTTTCAATCTATACACAGGATTTGAAATATAATTTTGATAACACTTGCATGCAAAACCTGCATATTTACTCATATTTTCTTTTCGAAGTGCCTTATTTCACATACAGTGTATCCTGAAACTATCATTATTGATCAAGTCAGATTGTATGAGAATAAGGCCAGTATTCACCAACCATTCTTAACTAAGAATTGCTCAACTCTTGTTTTTTAATCCACAATATCTTTATAATGAATTTCGCCATGTCTGCATTTTTGCATGACACTTTAACTATTCTAATGTCAACTTAAATTACAATGAAACTTCATAAATAAGCGTATATATGTTGGTATGGCTTGAGTCATAACTAAGGCTTAAGAATGGTTGGTGAATACCGGCCTAAGAAAAAAGGCAAAACATAACTTAGCCTGACTAAGCATTACGCTGAGTCTATGGAGTGGACTACGCCTTCTTGTTCATTGAATAGTCGAGCTTAAAATACTAAAAAGAATACTTAGATTTCAACATATTTCTTCCAAAGGGTAACTGTGCATTGCTTAATTTACCCGATATTCAAATGACGGAAGCAAATTACCGATGTTTTATTAAGAACTGCCAGACCCGATGAGGGAAAGGTTTTATTGTATTTCAGAATAATTACCTTAATTAGGGTCCATACAATTTTGCTTGAGGTAACTAGACGGCAATAAATTTAAAAGGTGTTGCTTCAGTCTGGTATAAAACATCATAATTTGGTCAGAGCAGGTTGCGCGTTGTGACTGATGGCTACGGTTTCAATATGGAAATTCCGGAAAGTGAAAGAGTGGTTTTCTTGCGATAGAAAACGTTTTTGTAAAAAGGGAAATAATATTGTGTCAGGTCAGAATTTCTTCTTAAACTGGAAATATTTTACGTGTACGATGTTGATGATCCTAGTCCAAGTTATTGCGATCTCATCTTTACACGGCAAAGAATTTCCCGACAGCGTGTTCAAGAACTTGGTACGTCTCTGTCCCGGTTTGTATGCGGATAAGTCCAACGTGACAGACGACACTGGAGCCACAGAGCCGTTCGGCTGTTGCAGAGGCTAGTAAGTACCTTTCTTCTAATTAATATGTTTCTGACAAGAGAGAGAGACACACACAGAGAGAGACGGAGTTAGAGAGAGAAAGAGAGAGAGACACAGAGAGAGAGGGAGAGAGAGAGAGAGAGCGAGAGAGAGAGAGAGAGAGAGAGAGAGATGCCGCATCGATATGAGAAGCCTCGTGTAGGAAATTAAAAAATATGTTTATATCATCAGCTTAGATAAAAAAGGGCCGTATTTTAATTATAACTGTAAATTTAACCATCCCATTTACATGCGAAAATCGTTATGTGGATTCTATAACACATTGCTTCAGTTACAATAAAATATGTACTAAGAAAAAAAAACGTTTTTAATTTTAAAAAAATAACCAGATATATGTACAAAATTAGAATCGCATTTTTCCGAATACTCATTCTTCTTGTTTTCAGATCCATTAGTCAATTCATCTCGTAACTTAACCTGTCTCAATCGCAGCAGAATACTACCAAAGTTGTTTATTTCCAAGGACAAACCCCAGCCAAACGATACAACGGGAAAGATCTTTTTTCATGATAGACAAAGTTCCCTCGGGCGGCTGTATAGCAAAAGGTCAATGGTCGAACGTTAAAGCTAGAATTTATCATCTGACATGTAATGACTCGGAGACTATATCACTGAGGCGGCTCCTGCCGGTATTTTCAAGACATACCGGTTTGATATATAAGAATCCTCAGTGCGCTTTCTGTCATGGTCAATATAATTTTGACTTCTGGCAAACAGAGATTTCGTGTCCTTTGAAAGGAAGAAACAGCCCATTCTATACTGATCCTGGACAATGTGACCTTAGCTTCGTGTATACGGCAGGCTACGACGATATCAAACATTTAGAATGTTTCACTGAATATTGCAGCACCTGTCCTGGAGACCTTTCTGAAATGAAAATTCCGTCAGTAGTTACTATGACAGCCGAGGACATCAAATAAGCTTGTTTGCTGGAAAATCTGCCACAATATGTCGATGTCGCTCTTGGGAAGAATGTATTTTGCTTTCTTGGCCTTTATTATTATAGAATTCAAATGAAGTTGCCACCGAAAAAAAATGCGAGGATGATTTCCTGATCGGAGACCATAGGGTTACAAATACACACAGTTTCAAGGTCATCGTTGACCCTTCCGTTATTAACGAAAAGACCTCGGGAGAAGATGGCATTGCCGAAGGGAAGACATATTGTGGCTTAGATATTTACGACACGGTATCTGTCACTTCAGTTAAGATTAGACTTTCTTTTCTTTTCAAAGTGTAATAGGGCAAAAACCAAAAATGTCAGCACCAATTGCAAATATAAACGCATGACTATATGAAATGACATATAACTATCTTTTGTAGACTTTTGCAATTTACTGTGAAATTAAACTGTAAAATTAGTATAAAGTAGTCATACTTAAGACGTAATTGAATTTTGTTAGGTTCCGAAAATATAATGAAAGATATAAATAACTTTTAATTACACCGTCTTAAATGAAACAGTACGATCTTACATTCACACTTTCTCTCTATAGTGAAAAATGGGTTTTAATTGCGGTCAATTTGAAAATTATGAAGGTTACATAGCATTTAATAGCTACTAACTACTAGCTCTTATAAATTAATGTGAAAGGGCCTGACATTTATCATTTTTTGTTTGAGAAAGTTAAAAATCGTTAATGTAACAAAGCAAATATACATTTAACTTTGCATTATGCTATTTATTATGTCAAATAAATGTCATTACTCTAGACTACCGATATTTTAGTATCTCTTCAATATTCATAAACATTATTGCACATAGCGTTGTGATGATCGTCTAAAAATATTGGCGAAAATTAACGGGGACCGCAATAAAAGTCTATATAAGAAGATAAAGTTAAATATATTTAAGTTTAACATATTTAATTCTAAGTATATACAAATAAACAATATTGCTCATGCTAGACGGTTGGTTAACTGTTCAAACGTTAAAAAATTTGCAACGAATCAATATCACAATCTTCCATTATCAAAATCTTCAATCATTAAAATCCCTCATCTAAAATCGCTGGGGCTGACAAAAACTTCAGCATGTGTTTTGCCAGGATTGACAAAATATCCCATGGAAGAACATACTTTGTACAAGCTTCATATACTATTAATAATGGTATGCAGTATAACTGTTTAAAGATGATATTTCTTTACATATTTATGTTATATTATGTTAAAAAGTATATTTTCAAAAGTAAAATGTTTGCATCTTTCTTTCGCACTGGGTGACAACTTATCAACTACGCCCGTGCCATAGTCGACGACTTGTAACTCCTCTGAATGCTCAGCCTCCCACCGCGAGGGTTCGAGTCTGTTTGGGACGAGGGAAATGGTAGAGGGTCTTCCAGTTGACATGCGGCTCTATCCAGACAGCTGTATGAGGTCTTCCTCCACCAAAATAGCCGGACGTCAGCATAATGGTCATACTTGGTCGCTGTCATGTATGTCAAAAACAAAGCAATCTATTGAATAAGATCTTTTTTTGGTTTCAGGTCTGTCATTCAAAGTTGTGCCCCCTTGGCCAAATCCAAATTGCTGGTGCAAAAGGGTGCCAGATGGATAGTACACATTGGATTGCATCAAAGTTCACCCTGATGCTCCTCATTCAGTTACACTTCGCGGCGACTCCATACTGAATGATTTGTTTTCCGTTAACAATGGTCTGAAGTTTTGGCCCAAAGGGTGGTTTGTTGAGGGTATTTACTTCCCATTGATCAGGAATGCCACTTTCTGGCCCAATAAACTAAATAAGTACAATGTGTCGAATTGGAGCCATTTTTCTTCCACTGACCACGTTTATCTCCAAATGACTACATTGCAAGGCATAGTGTCTCCTATAAACTTTCTGCAAAAGATCAAAAAATCTTTATCAACGACAGTTTATGTTCCAATAAACCATGGAATTATTAACGGCGCTCAGTCTTTAGGAAACTTTTTATTTTTCGCAAAATTCTTGGTTTCCTTTGACGATCCAGTTAAGAATCTATCGAATTCTTCTTTTTTATACGTCCCATCATGGCAGTTAATTGTTGAACATACACCGAAAGATAGAACTTTGTACAAGATAGTCTACGTAAACAACATGCGGGAAGTGGGTGTTCGTGTTAATAAGCTTTTGTTCTGCAATTTGGTCGAGCTACATTCAAGAAACTTTGATGTGGGCTACGACAATTCAATTCCACTTATTCTGTTACACTATAAAAGTATGAAACTATTCTTTGAAGGACAGTTTGTCATGGTTACTAAAGAAGATGGGACAAAGGCTTTTAGAATTTGTGTGGACGATTTAGTCCCTACATCATCGAGTTGCAACCGTGCTATGGTGGAAATTGTATGTATTATGGCACTTATTCTATTGCTTTAACATGCAACATATTCATTCACATACATCCGTATGTCCACAGCAGATTAAGGGCATTATATACGTATATGTATTTCTGTACACAGTGAGCTAGTTAAACGTGCACAAATGTAGATTTTCCAACTAAAAGTTGATATTTTAGGTCATATATTTACATGTAGCATAAACTTCGCAATACTTTCATCCACATATTCCAATATTGCCATACAGAATCATCTATTGCGAACGAGTGTTTCAAAAGACCATTCGGATAACGTTCAACCTGCATTTTCTTACGATCAAAAAAGCCTCCGCGGCCGATTATATTCAATTTCTTTTTTCGGAAGATATTGTAAAAGTATCGGAATGTTAATCCTTTCGCCGTTCATGAAGAATAGATAAAGATAAAAATACCTATTGGTGTATATTATTAAACGTTTTCCATTGGACAACTTGAAAGAGATGTGTACATGAAAGGAACGTGTTCATTAGTGTGTATTTATTTGGTAATTAGGTGAACATAGCGTCACCAAGTTGAGAAATTACGCATGTCAATGCAGTTCATGATATGATAGGAATGCTTTTGTCAACGATCGGAATGCAACCGGAATCATATTGCGCCTTTTCCTAATGAGCAGTTAAAAACGAAAGTATTTATAGTTACTAATTTACAAACTAAAAAAGAACTGTTGGAAAATAAAATATTACATTTGATAAACTTAAGAAGGACATATTAAAGATGTTTATCCAAAGCCATTATTAAAAAAAATATTATATAATTTATACTAAGTTCGGATAAAAATAATGAACTTGGAAAAAACCAATAGTTCAAAACAAGGAGCGTGTGACAAAACAACAACAACAACAGCACCACTGGCCAAAACATTAACTAGTGAACTCTCATTGTTCCCTAGATTCAATTAATCAACTGTTAAGCGCCGTTAGAAACCTGTCACAATATTTACATAGGTTATTTATTATTTAAATGTTGAAACGATATATACAACAGCTTTAATCAAACCATGACTCAGAAGTACAATGAGATTAGTAGGTCTACTAGGTACTAGACTACAAAAAAGAGAGGCCGGGATCGAATCCACCAAAATCAAGGATTATAGATATCATTAATTATGAAATCTGAGACTTTTCTTCTATTACCATATTACAAACTACCAAATTTTATCGACAAACTAGCTTTTAATAATACTTTGAACCGCCCACCCTTTAAAACAACTCGCCCGCCTAAGTTATTGTGGCTTTGAAATGAAAGACCAAAAATTATTCTGATCCAGGGGAGATCACTGTGTTTCAGTGCAGAAGCTTGGAATATACACCGAGTTGTGTTTCCTGTTGTTTTTTTTTAGAGCTAAAAACAATATAAAGGGATAAATGTCAATCTATTTATTTCCTAACCTTTGAATATTAACAATTAACAAGTAATCCAACTGAGTACAGTTTTACCTCAAATAGTATACTAGTACCTATGGCTGAAAGTGCAAGTCCCATAACAAATGACGACTCCCCCCCCCGCCCCCTCATCACTAAAATACATTTGTTCAATGAGTGTCTTTGGTGAGGAATTTTACGATAACGAATCCTATAACGTTTGTCATACTGTCGCCCTATCACATCTCTAACTTCTCCGCCTTTCACCGGGTGCGTCTGAATCGTAGTCAAGACGAAGAACTTTATGAGAGAAAATCTTCAAATTCACCAGTGCAACAATGTAAACTGTTTTTGTATACAATAACAAAATTGATGCAAGAAAGCACAAATAAAGTATTTTACAGTATTTATTTGAAAAAGATATACTGACATTTATATATATGCTTAGTTTAAATACGTATAGCTCTTTGCGCAAGGGTTTAAACAAGGCTTAAGATCCTGCTCTCATATACACTTACAATGTGTGTTTACCTAAAATTAAAATACTGACAAAAATATATTTGTCACTGAAGCAACAGGTAATAAACAAAAAAAAAAATCTAATTTCAAAATTTTAAATTAGTATTTTTATTCTCTGCTTCATTTACGTTTACTGACGTCATATTCACTCTCACAATGTTCTCACGATATTTTAGTCAAATTGTCAGCTATCAAGATAATTTGTTACGCTGATCTGACACACTTGTCTTTTTAAATTAAATCATCGGTGCTTGGGTGCGTCTGGTGCATGCACTCAACATATTGTGCAGTAAACAGAACGCCCGTTCAGCATGTTTGTGCTTCGTATCTCTATTGCTTTCTATCTTCCTCTTTTTCACATTTCTAGCTTGCTTAAATTATTTATGTTCTCTAATTGTTATCTATCGTCTTTATTTCTTGTTTTGCCTTTAAACATAAACTAGCATGCGTATAGATCACAACATACTCTTTCTTTCTCCCTCTCCATCTCTCTCTCTGTCTCTGTCTGTCTCTCCATCTCTCTCTGTGTGTGTCTCTCTCTCTGATATATATATTGCTATCATCATATTCAGATTAATCAAATTCAACTATGGATCACTGGTACTGTGTACCATGTACGATATACTCGTATCACATGACAAACCTTGCCTGCATGGTACATACACTTGAAATCATAAATATATCCTCTGATAATGTATTTAATAGCTTTTTTAAACTATAGGTATTTAATAAATTGAAAATTAATTGCAGTATGAGATAAATGTTTATAGATAACAAGCTTTATAACATATACAATGTAATGTTCATTTTTATTAGGAAACTTGAGATTATTGGAGAAAATGTAGAAAGCTCTTAATTATGTTCTTAAATATTGATATCATATCAAATAATGCTTGATTTTTTTTCTTTTTTATTATGGGTTGTTGCTGGTGCTGTTGCTGCTGTTGTTGCAGCTTTAGGTGTTGTTGTTATTTGCAATAACAGTAAATCAATGTGCACACGAATTAGCGACTCACTGTTGTTTCTGTCCAAGCGGGCATACAAGGGTTCTTAACTGAGGCGCCATTATCAATGGATCCGCCGCATCTGCTAGCTGAACCCTGTCGGTTTGATTTTAGTGCGACAATAGAACATAACAAAACAGAACTGTGCGAGGTTTTGAACATTAAATGTTGTTTGTTTGTTTTTTCATTGATTGTGTACCATTCGAATTTCAAATTAAAACATAGATGCGCACCTTTACGGTTTGGCTATATTGATTTCAATTTCAAATTAAAAATAGATGCGCACCTTTACCGTTTGGATGTATTGATTTCAATTTCAAATTAAAAAAAAAGATTCGCACCTTTACCGTTTGGATGTATTGATTTCAATTTCAAATTAAAAATAGATGCGCACCTTTACCGTTTGGATGTATTGATTTCAATTTCAAATTAAAAAATAGATGCGCGCCTTAACGGTTTGGCTACATTGATTTCAATTTCAAATTAAAAACAGATGCGCACCTTTACCGTTTGGCTATATTGATTTCAATTTCAAATTAAAAATAGATGCGCACCTTAGCCGTTTGGTTGTATTGATTCCAATTTCGATTTAAAAATAGATGCGCACCTTTACGGTTTGGCTACATTGATTTCAATTTCAATATAAAAACAGATGCGCACCTTTACCGTTTGGCTATATTGATTTCAATTTCAAATTAAAAATAGATGCGCACCTTTACCGTTTGGCTGTATTGATTTTAATCTCAATTTAAAAATAGATGCGCACCTTTACCGTTTGGATGTATTGATTTCAATTTCAATTAAAAACAGATGTGCACCTTTACCGTTTGGCTATATTGATTTCAATTTCAAATTAAAAATAGATGCGCACCTTTACCGTTTGGATGTATTGATTTCAATTTTAATTTATAAATAGATGCGCACCTTAGCCGTTTGGTTGTATTGATTCCAATTTCGATTTAAAAATAGATGCGCACCTTTACGGTTTGGCTACGTTGATTTCAATTTCAATATAAAAATAGATGCGCACCTTTACCGTTTGGCTGTATTGATTTTAATCTCAATTTAAAAACAGATGCGCACCTTTACCGTTTGGGTGTATTGATTTCAATTTCAAATTAAAAAAAGATTCGCACCTTTACCGTTTGGATGTATTGATTTCAATTTCAAATTAAAAATAGATGCGCACCTTTACCGTTTGGATGTATTGATTTCAATTTCAAATTAAAAAAATAGATGCGCGCCTGTACGGTTTTGCTACATTGACTTCAATTTCAAATTAAAAACAGATGCGCACCTTTACCGTTTGGCTATTTTGATTTCAATTTCAAATTAAAAATAGATGCGCACCTTTACCGTTTGGATGTATTGATTCCAATTTCGATTTAAAAATAGATGCGCACCTTTACGGTTTGGCTACATTAATTTCAATTTCAATATAAAAATAGATGCGCACCTTTACCGTTTGGCTGTATTGATTTTAATCTCAATTTAAAAATAGATGCGCACCTTTACCGTTTGGGTGTATTGATTTCAATTTCAATTTAAAAATAGATGTGTATCTTTACCGTTTGGCTGTATGGATTTCGATTATAATTAAAAATTAAATGCGCACCTTCACTGCTAGGCTGTATTGATTTCAATTCCAATTTTAAATATGTAGGTGAAATATGTAAAACATGTAAACTATGTCAAATATGTAATATGCATGGTCCTCCTTGAATTGGAATTCATACGGAATTGTATGCTTTGCCAGTCCGTCGCCAGCCATCATATCATGTGTATTATGTATTGCCGCATGGGTCGAACGACCTTCTTGCTGAAATTGAATAAACTTGCCAAACTTCATCATGAGAGAAAAAATTTAGACAGATATTAGTGATGACATATCGTTTATAAATGTAGATAGAAATTGCATTCTTTACCATTTTCGACCTCTTTAATAAGATTTATCGACAATTCAAATATAATTTCCCGCGTACTACACCGACTGTATAAAGAAGAAAACGAGATGTATTATTATCTTCCCTATTACGCCATTCCTTTAAACGACAGGTATTTTTAGAATTCATCTTGTTGAATCTGGACTTAGAATTCAATATAAATGCTTATTAACATTCTCTAACTCTAAATCTCTTGCAGATGTCGTGTCAACATAATATATGTGACAAGCTGGAATCCCGGCTTTTGTCTCCATCCGCTATTGTTAAAGCTTCCAGCCCACATACCACATGATATATTAGTCCCGCCTCTTAACTTCCGGTTAGCGATGGATTCCGATGCTGAACAATGCACCACAGGCCGAATTACAACGCCGCATAGCGCATTGGGTAAGAGGTTAGCCTAATTTGTAACCTTTGTTCATAAGAATTAAACAGTTCGCGTGCTGGATGATCTGATCAACTCTATTTAACACTAATAAGACCCGTAGCTGAAAACAATTAGATAATGCTAAATTGTTTGCTCGTTTTTTGGAGTGATATTGTTTGAGAAATAATATTTACAGGTAGACAACATTATTATTTTCACTGTAAAAAGCGAGATAAGGCATTACAATAATAAACATGTGACATATTTTGAACGAGAGCCATCGTTCCAATTTTCCTTCACCGTGAACAAGTTTTAGGTTAATCTCTTTAGTAATAAATGTACAGTTTATCCTTTCCATTTAACTTACCGGAAATCTATGGAAGGGGATATCCGCCAATATTCAATTTCTAATTTGCAAATTGCAACACTGCGTTTGCTGAAATTTGCTATTTGCTTGCACAAACATGTTCGTTTTTACATGTATCTAATTGACATTTCTCGCATACAATTTGGAAATTCCAAATCTCAAGTCACAATTATCAAGTCACAAATATTATGTTAACTTACAATTTACAAGTTACAAATCTCAAAGTCACAATTCTCAAGTCACAAATCACTAATGTACATGTTGGCATCATTCAGACGCTAGGTGGCGGTACCACATAAATATAGACGTCACTAAGCTAAAAATAGAACGGAATATCATAAGTTAAAATAGAACGGGATCATAAATGATTCTTCAAGGAATACAATAGAAAACAGCCAACGATGTTTGGCGTCAATTTGAACGCGTATCTTTTGCAAAAAGTAGTTATTAATGTGTGTATTAAAATTCTGCAAGTTATTTTACCATATAAGTCTTTGTTGTATTAAAACTACATTAAATCCAATTTGATATGCATATCGGACGTTTCCAGAAGAACTGACTCTCTCATTCACATTCGGATTTGTTTACAATGCATTGGAATTGAACTACATCAACAGGAGTACTTGATGTAGTGGGAATGCTTTCCCCAGAGGAAGGTGCCCATGTAGCTCAGTTGCTAGAGCACCTACTTCAAGTGCAGGAGGTCCTGGATTCGACCCCCGCCCTCGGTACTGTGATTTTTACAGCCTTTTTTAAGTGGCGTCAGAATTAATTCATCAGAACACCATGTGGAGCAGGAACGTGCTAGGTACTGGCGGTTCTGTCCAGTTGATACCTGGCTAAAAATAGGGAAGGCTAAAAGATATCTGCCCAGACTGGCCAGGTGGTAGAACACCTGATTGCGGACGAAGTCTTGGGTTCGAACTCAGTACTGTGTACCGTTAAAGGAATTTTACCAGCTCGGATCACTTCGGTTAAATCAGGATATATGCAGTTAAATGAAAGAGGGTGGGACCATAGAGGTTGAAAGGGGTGTGTGTGGGGGGGGGGGGGGGGGGAAGGGGGGGGGGGGTAGGGTCTGTCAGACCTGAGAGATAAAAATATACGAACAACATTTGAACCGATTCATACAGTTTAAGAAAAAGGTAGGGACGTGTAAATATGGACCAACTTCTACTGGTACATGTCTACAGTGCATGTCACGAATGATTATAAAATATAAATGCATGTATCAAGTATTTTTCTTAATGTTCCACTAACACTGAATTATTACTTGATCTTCTATAATCACAAACATAGGCCTGTATATACGTAGTCATATCATGGTCAGCAGTTAAGTACAAAATAATATCCCTAAAATTGTATAGCACAAATAAATAATACATGCGTAGGATTCTGTCAGTAAGAAACTCACAACTTGAAAGTAGCCTACACTCGAACGCGGACAAGTTCAAGCGATACATTCTATTTATAGATAGACATTCCCGTGTTAGAAGCGCTTCTTGCGTCCTAATGTTGAACTTGTTTTATGCGGTGTACATTTTACATTAGAGATTTGCGCCTCTAAATTAGTAACTTGTAAATTAGATTCAAGAAATGTAAAATCTTATCGTGAGTTTCGACCCGCGATTTGTAACTTGTAAATTGTATATGCGGGAAATGTGAAATTGTTCAAATGTAATGTTGAAATGTGAACATTTTCATGTGATATATAAAAGTTAGGATGTAATTAGATAGTGGTATTTAGCATGCGCTGTGTTGCAATTAACAAATTGACATTTAAAGTGACAAATCCGAATAGTGAAAGTTAGAAATAGTAATTAGAATATTGGCGGATATCCCCTTCCATAGAAATCACATACGCTTAACGTCAAAGAGAATAATATTTTAAAAAGCATTTCAAAGGAAACATTTCAATATCGCCTGTTTAAATTCATTTTTAGTTCTCTTTTTGGTTTCCTGCCGACTTGTGAAGCGCCGGTGTTTCTTCCCAGGCATTTGTTGCATGCTGTCCTTGTCAATTAAAGCTAGAATTAAATGTTACTGTAAGGGCCATATTTTGGTCGCTGTGGTGTCATCCGGAACACCGTGATGTGTTTAAATAAATCAGTAACAAAAAAAACAACATCTCATTATTGTCTGGATTCTCGCCTTCCGCCATTGCAATAGGTGAAAAGATGGTGATACAACGCCACCTGGCGTCTGGTGGGTTATTGCCCTATATAACATGTAACTTTGTAACGTAATCCTTACTTCAATCCGATACGCTAATTAAAACTATGCACGTGCTTCACACTAACGAATTACCTTTGTTTGTTTATCTAAAACCCGTTGCATATTACACGCGTTTCTTTTAAATGAATTCAATTGTAAATGAATGTATTCTTGCAAGCATATATAAAACAATTAATTTTACCCGCGACTGTGTTTAACGAACCATATGGCAATTTGTAGTTGTAGTAAACGACGTAATTTGTAAAGAGGCAATGTTTACCACTGCCAGGTAGCTAAGAAATTGTTTACACAACTGCGACAAGTTTACAAATTTCCCCTGAACTAAGTTTGATTATAAAATAGACGGAGATCTATGTTGTATACATTTAATAAAAAGAAAAACTTTAATTGTTGTCAATCTTCCACAGTGCTTTCTCTCGGCCTTAATTTAACCCATGGGAAGAAGGGTACGAGACACTTAGACCACAATATGTAGACAGTTAAAAATGTAAAGAACATTTAGGTCATGTTTTCAGCAGCACAATAACAGTCATTTAGCCCATTTGTTCAGCAACACCAAAATAGTCATTTAGACCAGTTGCTCAGAACAACATCATAGTCATTTAGACCATTTGTTCAGCAACACCATAATAGTCATTTAGACCATTTGTTCAGCAACACCATAATAGTCATTTAGACCATTTGTTCAGCAACACCATCATAGTCATTTAGACCATTTGTTCAGCAACACCATAATAGTCATTTAGACCATTTGTTCAGCAACACCATAATAATCATTTAGACCATTTGTTCAGCAACACCAAAACAGTTATTTAGACCATTTGTTCAGCAACGCCATAATAGTCATTTAGACCAGTTGCTCAGAACAACATCATTGTCATTTAGACCATTTGTTCAGCAACACCATAATAGTCATTTAGACCATTTGTTCAGCAACACCATAATAGTCATTTAGACCATTTGTTCAGCAACACCATAATAGTCATTTAGACCATTTGTTCAGCAACACCATCATAGTCATTTAGACCATTTGTTCAGCAACACCATAATAGTCATTTAGACCACTTGTTCAGCAACACCATAATAATCATTTAGACCATTTGTTTAGCAACACCATAACAGTTATTTAGACCATTTGTTCAGCAACGCCATAATAATCATTTAGACCATTTGTTCAGCAACACCATAATAATCATTTAGACCATTTGTTCAGCAACGCCATAATAATCATTTAGACCATTTGTTCAGAAACACCATAATAATCATTTAGACCATTTGTTCAGCAACACCATAACAGTTATTTAGACCATTTGTTCAGCAACGCCATAATAATCATTTAGACCATTTGTTCAGCAACACCATAATAATCATTTAGACCATTTGTTCAGCAACACCATAATAATCATTTAGACCATTTGTTCAGCAACACTATAATAATCATTTAGACCATTTGTTCAGCAACGCCATAATAATTATTTAGACCATTTGTTCAGCAACACCATAATAGTCATTTAGACCATTTGTTCAGCAACACCATAATAATCATTTAGACCATTTGTTCAGCAACACCATAACAGTTATTTAGACCATTTGTTCAGCAACGCCATAATAATCATTTAGACCATTTGTTCAGCGACACCATAATAATCATTTAGACCATTTGTTCAGCAACACCATAATAATCATTTAGACCATTTGTTCAGCAACACCATTATAGTCATTTAGACCATTTGTTCAGCAACAACGTCATAGTCATTTAGACCATTTGTTCAGCAACACTATTATAGTCATTTAGACCATTTGTTCAGCAACACTATTATAGTCATTTAGACCATTTGTTCAGCAACACCATTATAGCCATTTAGACCATTTGTTCAGCAACGCCATAATAGTCATTTAGACCATTTGTTCAGCAACAACGTCATAGTCATTTAGACCATATGTTCAGCAACACCATAATAGTAATTTTAGACCATTTGCTCAGCAAAAGCATAATAGTCAAACATTAATTTAAAAAGACACAAAAACAACCACAAAATGCCTCGGTAGGCACTTAACTTTTCTTAATGGAGAAAAGTACAATAAAATTTCAACTCTGTCAAAAGTATTGAAGTGTTACGTGTTCTTTTGAAATGGTTTGAAAGTGAATCCTTGTTTCAAACTTGAGGTGAATGTTTATACAGTTTTCGAGAAATATTGAAAAACGTTTATCCGACGACAAGAAGGATGCCGACGAGACACAGGTAGATTATAACATGTCATTATTTCTTCAAAAGTTGTTCTTCACACGCCAGTTCCGACCTACTGACTAAATGACCGATTTAATGATACATAGAGAAGCTAAAAAGCCGACAAATACGAACAGAAAATAAACAAAAACAAAACACGCATAAAACATTACTGTTGACAATCTTAAATATTTGGAGTAACTTTACTTTGCCCAACAAGTGTTTAATAAGATTTTTATAGCCGTAACACTCGATCGACTTTCCCGTAATGTATTTAGGCCAAAATCTCAACGTTGATCATAAGGCTGAACGCGTTCATATTTATGAAGTATAATTGAATAGCCCGTCCCATTTATCGTAGTTTGGACAATTATTTCTCACAATAATAACATACCATTATCGCCTAGTTTATAGAATATTGGACTATTTACTCTA